>VZQC01010683.1:1707877-1933401 GCA_009823505.1 Rhizomys pruinosus | reverse complement strand
GATTTTCTTTCTTTTCTTTCTTTCTTTCTTTCTTTCTTTCTTTCTTTCTTTTCTTTCTTTCTTTCTTTCTTTCTTTTTTTCTTTCCTTTCTTTCCTTTCTTTCTTTCTTTCTTTCTTTCTTTCTTTCTTTCTTTCTTTCTTTTTGCTAAAAGATGTCATATTTTCCTTAAGGAAGTGTTTGAAGTTTCCTCCTTGGCAAGCCCAAACAACCATCAATCTTGCCCTTGTGCTCCACACTGAGGTCTTTCCTTCCCATGGTCACCCAAATGAGGTCCAGTAAGCACGCATCCTGTCTTGATCTTCCTGTACTGGCCACCATGATACAGCCTAGGTAGTCCAACAATGGCAGTCTATACTCTGAAGAGGCTGAAATCCCAGTAGCTGCTCAGTCCACAAACTGGATACCTCAGTAGTCCCCATCTGGCATTGAAGGTTTGGAGGATTCTTGGAAAGACATACACGAGTCTTCAGTCCATATTGGATTAAATTAAAAGCTGTGTCTCATGTCTTTGAAGAACGGCAAAAGCAGTGGCAGCCACAGAGTAGATGCACTTGCCAGTAAGAATTGAAGACAGGCCAAACAACAGTGATCTCTCTCTTTTTTTCATTTTGTCTTTTTACTAAGATCTCAAGTTTTGTATCTGAAGTACAATTTCTCAGGCCTTACTGATTATTTCTGGTTATACTTTCCCTTTTGATGCTTAAGGCCTTATTTCTGGTTGTACTTTCCTTTTTGATGCTTAAGGCTACACAGTTAGCCCAGATTAACCAAGGTTTTTGTTTTCTCAAGGTCAGTTGAGGATCTAGTCCTCAGGGGTCACACAGATTTTTTTTGGGGGGGGAGCCCCTGGCTCCTTTCAGCTTTTCATTTACCAGTTCCATCCACTCAAGGACAAAGTCAGGTCTTGCTAGACCAGGCTTCCCTTTTTGAAGCATGAGCAGACTTTCCTCTTTATAGACTGGGCACTGGCTGAAGTCCCAGTAGTGAATCTCCAAGACCTCCCTGCACAGGAAGACTGGTGACCCACATTTGCAGGACATTTCAAGAGATGCCCCCATGCATAGTCCCCTGAGATTTAATTGACTTCTGAGGGCAAGGAACAAAGTTATCCTTTGGGTCCCTCAGCCAAATTGGAATGGGTATTAAGTATGTTCATTAAGAAAGGCTAAGTTACTCCAGCTTGATACATTGCACCTATACTAAAATTATATCTTCTAAAAACAAACTATATGTTATTTCCATATCATATTTATTGATTCTCATTTTTCCATCTTAATTTTTATTACTCTAAAATATGCATACATACCCACCATCATATACCAAAAATCCAAAGTCTGAAAATAAATGGTAGGCTAATTCTAGAACCTGTCTAGGGATTCACAATATTAGAACACAGTTGTTTTCAGATTATGAGGAATATAACATTAATGTTGCTCAGTTTGCCTTACAACTAGGTACTTGGTGCTAGCATTCACAGATGAGGGATTCAATTCATCTTTTGTTTTACTGGGACTGTGTTACTTCACTTAACATAATATCTTCTAGTTCCATCCATTTACCTGAAAATTTCATGATGTCATCTTTCTTTACCACTGCATAGAACTCCATTGTGTAGATGTACCATGGGGCACTTGGGTTGCTTACAGCTCTTTGCTATTGTAAAGAGAGCTGCAATAAACATCACTGTCCATGTATTTCTGCAGTAGGATGAGTCTTGTGGGTGTATACCCGGAAGTGGTAAAGCTGGGTGAGGTGGTAGGATCATTTTGAATCTTTTAAGGGTTCTTCACACTGCTTTCCATAGTAGTTGTATGAGTTTGCATTCCCACCAGCAGTGGATGAGTGTTCCCCTTTCCCCACAACCTCTCCAGCATTTAGTATCATTTGTTTTCTTGATCCTAGCCAGCCTTATCAGAGTGAGATGATATCTTAAAGTGGTTTTAATTTGCATTTCCTTAATTATTAGTGATAGTGAACACTTTTTAAGATGTTTCTCACTTATCTCTATTTCCTCACTTGTGAAGTCTCTGTCCAGCTCTTTACTCCCATCTTTTTTTCTTTTTTTTAAGTTTAACATTTTTAATGCTTTTATTGATGTTTTGTGTATTTCACACATCATTTTTCTTTTGAGTGAGTCATTTGTTTTCTTCTTTGTTTTTTTGAGTAGTTTATATATTCTGGAAGTTAATGCTCTGTCAGATGTATCAGCAGTGAAGGTTTCCTCCCACTCTGTGGGTTTTCTCTTCACTTCCCTGATTCTTTCTTTTGCTGTACAGAAATTTTTGAGTTTAATAAAGTCCTACTTGTCAATTGTTGACCTTATTTCCTGCACAGCTGCTGTCTGATTTAGAATGTATTTTCCTACACCTATGACTTGTAGGTTGCTGCCAACTTTTTCTTCTATCACCTTCAAAGTTTTGGGTTTCACATTGAGGTCTTTGATCCATTTGGAGTTTATTTTTGTACAGGGTGAGAGGTAGGGGTTTAATTTTATTCTTCTACAAGTGTTGATCCAGTTTTTCCAACACCATTTGCTGAAGATGCTGTCTTTCTTCCATTGAGTCTTTTTGGCCCCCTTATCAAATATAAGGTGACTGGAATTATATGTGCTCAAGTTTGGATCTTCAATTTTGTGCCATTAGTCAACAGGTCTGTTTTTGTGCCAGTACCAAGCTGTTTTTATGACTATAGCCCTGCAATATAGTTTGAAGTCTGGTTAGAGATCCCCACTGTATTGCTCTTTTCACTCAGGGTTGCTTTGGCTATTCAGGGTCTTTTGTTTTTCCATATGAATTTAAGGATTTTTTTCCGAGCCTGTGAAGAAACTCTTTGGGATTTTAATTGGGATTGTATTGAATCTGTATATTAATTTGGGTAGAATGGACATTTTTACTATATTAATTTTCCCAATCCATGAGCATGGGAGGTCTTTCCATCTTCTGATGTCTTCTTCAGTCTCCTTCTTAAGGGGTTTATAATTTTTGTTGTAGAGATCTTTGGTGTTTTTGGTTAGGTTTGTTCCTAGGCATTTTATTGTTTTTGAGGCTATTGTGAGTGGAAAGGTCTCCTTGTATTCCTTATTCAGTTGCTTGTTGGTGGTGTAAAGAAAGGCTACTGATTTTTCTAGGTTAATTTTGTATCCTGCCACTTTACTGAAACTCTTAATAATTTCTAAGAGTTTTCTGGTGAAGTTTTTAGTATCCCTTAGGTAAACTATCATATCGTCTGCAAAAAGGGATAGTTTGACTTCCTCTTTTCCAATTAGTACTCCTTTAATTTCCTTTTCTTGCCTTATTGCCTTAGCCAGTGTTTCAAGCACTATATTGAAGAGGAGTGGTGACAGGGGGCAGTCTTGCCAAGTTCCTACCTTTAAGGGGAATCCTTCTAACTTTTCTCCATTTAGGATGATGTTGGCCATGGGTTTCTTGTATATGGCTTGCTAACAATTTTTTTAAATCAGTCATTAGACCAAAGAAGCAAGGCCCTTTTCTCCAGGTTCCACGCAGTTGAAGCTCATCAGTTCATGGTAATTTACATTGTGGAGTTTGCCATTCTTCCAAATTAGATCCACAGTAGTTAACTTTCTTACCCAAATTAAGTTTGTTCTTTCTTTGGAGCAGTGTGAATCCACATGCCTGGTGTTCACTGAGCAGATAACCACCCAGAGAACCTCCTTGTTATCAAAGAATCAGAAGACTTGGAAGAATGGGGGTGCCCAAATGGACAAGGGCAAGTAGAAAGAGGGACAATTTTGTGTGTTAGCTCATGGTTTTATAGCTTGTTATAGGCAAAGCTTCTGGGTTTTTTTTCATTTATGAACAATAAGTACAGTTTTAAATTAAAAGACTTAGCTTCTTATTCCCAAGATTCTAAACCAAGAGAAATAAAAACATTCTTTTCTCTCCACTATTAATTTGTATGTCACAAATATGGTTTATGGAATCATGCTGTAAATTAATAATAAAGTAGGCCACCTACTTTTATTAAAAACAAGAGTAAGACCACAGCAACATTTTGGTTATAATTAATTGAGACTTTCCCATGTTGGCAATTTCTTAACAATATGTCTTTTTTTTTTTTTTTTTTGGTCTTTTTGAGACAGGGTCTCCCTGTAGCTCTGGCTGTCCTGGAACTCACTCTGTATACCAAGCTGGCCTTGAACTCACAGAGATCCATCTGCCTCTGCCTCCCAAGTGCTAGGATTAAAGGCGTGCGCCACCACACCTGGCCAACAATATGTCTTTTAATAATGAATCCCATCAGTTGTGTGAATTTACACAGTAAACACCCTCTGAATGGGCCTTTAACAACACCCCAGGACTCTATGGCAAAATGGCCACTAGTGCATTAGCCTCTCTGTTCTTCATCTATTGTTAGGTGTGCTGTGGTTCTAAGACATTGACACAGTAGACAAGACTTACAAGTGCAATCCTGAATCATATTCCAACCACATATCCCAATATTCCCTTCCCTAAATGACCTGATCCAATATTTTTCATATTTTATTTATTGTTTTATCTTATGTGTATTGCCTGCATGTATGTATGTATGTAAGTACACTGATGTCATCTAATGCCCTCCATCTCTCCAGCTCCCTTATCCAATATTTTAAAGGCCCAAAGTGAGCAAAGTGTTGAGAAAAAGATGAAGCCAATCTGAACTGGGGCATGTGTCTTCTGCTTTCAGGCATGGGTACTCTTTGGGCTTGAGGTAAATTACATAATCAAGTTTCTTGGTTTTCTGCTTACAGACAACATCATGGGATATTTTAGCCTCCTTAATCATGTGAGTTAATTCCTATATTATGCAGACATATACACATTTTTGATGTCTCTGGAAGGCCTTGAATAATACATGTCCTTTTATGAGAATTGAAGCTTTAGTCTATGTCTCTCTTTTGTGTATTCATAAATCATTACTCACAAGACATTTTTGTTTCTTCCTTAATTTTAATAAATTATTAGCTGTTTAATTGTTTGATTAATGTTTGTTTTCCCTACTGGCTCTAAGTTCCTTAGGTGTAGGAACAGATCAACTATTCATTGTTGCATTTCCAGGACCTAGAAAATTTCAGATGCATAGTGATTATTCAAAAAATGCATGTTGAATGAATAAATGAATAAACAGGTGATTGAATGCTTACCTGGGCTCATGAGAAGAGCAGAATCACTTTTCACAAAGGGGATAGATTGCTTCAGGAAGCATGCATTTAAAACCAAGTTATGTGTCAAGTGCCCCTCTCCACCACCATTGCTATCTACCATACCTGCCTGTTTCTCAGAAAGTACAATAGTTATTTCAACCTCTTAATCTAGTAATGGAGTTTGTGGTATAAGCAAGGACCAGAGACTAAAAGGGAAATAGAGCAGACAAAGTCAAAAGAATAGAAAGGATTAAAACAGCACAGGGGGAAGAAACAAATAACAAGTAAAGGAGAATTATTGAGAGAGAGAGAGAGAGAGAGAGAGAGAGAGAGAGAGAGAGAGAGAGAGAGAGAGAATGAATGAATAAACAGTATAGATTCTGTAGAAAAGCCTGAGTCATGGATCTGCATATGAAAATATCCACAGATAGGCAAACTCTTACACAATAACCAGGTAGAATTACCTTGAAACTGGAATATTAACTTTCCAAGGACTTCAACATTGCAGAGGCCTGAGTCTTAGAAATATGCTTACATTTTAATATATTTTTATAAAAGCTATAAAAGAAATATTCTTTTCATAAAGAAATACTCCAAGCCTGGGCATGATGGTATGGTAGGAGGTTTGCTAGGAGGTTGAGACTAACCTGAACTAGACTTAGACTCTATAGAAAGACAGAGAGAGAGAGAGAGAGAGAGAGAGAGAGAGAGAGAGAGAGAGAGAGATTTATACAAACTTCAGATCCTTTAAAATCCAGATCCTGCCAGGTGTGGTGATGCATACCTGTAATCCCAGCACTCAGGAGGCAGAGGCAGGCAGATCTCTGTGAGTTCAAGTCCAGCCTGCTCTACATAGTGAGCTCCAGGCCAGCTGGGACTAAAGGGAAACCCTGTCTCAAAAAGACAAAAAAAAAAAATCTAGATCCTACCCTTAAGAGGAGGCTCTAGCAGCTGCTAGTATGCCCTTGATGAAAGAATGGTCCTTCTCTATGAGAGAGGTCGTTTTCTTTGACTGAGTGCTCAGCTCAGAAGGATAGAGATAAGGGATGAAGGGGCAGAGCTTAGAGGTAAAAGGATGGAGCTGGAAGATGAAAGGAATGAGCTAGCCAGTCAGATCACTGGAATTAACCATGACAATAGAATGACAGGTGTCACAGCCTGATTGCTCTTATATCTCAGGACCTCTTCCTGTTATAGTTTGGATTATGAATGCCTCTCAAGACCCACATACTGAAAGCTTCATCTCCAGCGTGGCCTGTTGGAAGATGGTAGACTATTTTGGCAGTGGGTCTTGCAGGTCTTTAAGAAGGGATTTCTCCCCAAGCAGGATTCCAACTTCTCTCTCTTCCTCCTTCCCTTTCTCCCTCCTTCCCCTCTATCAAACCTCTCAAAGGTGTACACACACACACACACACACACTCACACACACACTCACACACACCATTAGATGAGAAATTCTGCTTAGACATACACTCCTGTCATGATATAATTCCTCAAAATAATGGGACTGACTGACCCGACTGGGACCTCCAGAACTGTGAACTAGAATAATACATTCTCTTTGCTCTCATTTGAATATGGAATATCTCTAACACCCCATGTGCTGAAGGCTTTGTCCCCAGCGTGGTGATACTGAGAGATAGCTTAACCATCAGGAAGTGGGGTCTAGTTGGAGGATTGCTGTTAGATCTGTGCCCTTAAATGTTCTATTAATGCCCTGGTCCCTCCTCTGTTTTTCTCCCTGGCCACCATGAAGCAAGCAGTTTCTTCTCTTCCCTGTACTTCTGCCATAAGCTCACCACAGACCCAAAGGCAAAGGGCTTGAGTGGCCATGAACTCGCACCTCTGAAGCAATATCTGTACATGTGCATGTGTAGAGCTGAAGGTTATATAACAAGAACCACAGTGCCAGACAGCGTTGTTTAAGAGACTCCCCAAATTACACATGCTATTGCCACAGTCCTTGATTGACTCCTAGAACTTGAAGTTAAGACCCTATGGCTGAAAACAGGACATACTTTGGTTGAGCAATGGATCTGGAACTGACCTGGAAATAACCCCCCTGAAGGCTAGCAGTCATAGTTTTGGAGGACACTGTTATGCAAGCTACTAAGGGAGAATATCAATCGATGGTCCAACACCAGTTTTAAGGCCTAATAACCATGACAATGACCACCACAGCAAACTATATTGGTGCAGCAATGGCATTTTTATCTTGGGGTTAATCAACAGCTACCTAATTGGACTTAAAGCCCACTCAATGGGAGGGAACTCATGTGTGGTACTGTAAATGTAAGCATAGATACATACCCATGGCTAGAGAGGTCATAGAGCCTAGAGTAGACTCTATGTCTGTCATATCCTTAGACAAATGTTGTTTCTTACTATAAGCTAAATATGGTTCCTTATATTTACAGACAAGTATACTGTACACCACTCATCAAAGAAGCTTCTTTTGCATCAGACTATTTTTCAAGAGATTATTACAGAGTTCTACAACTGGTCACACACAGAGAATAAGTGTCTATGAGGTGCCCAACCCTAAGTGCCACATCTATAATGGAACCTCTACACCTAAGGCTCTTGGAACATAGTGGAACAAGGGGCAGACAGAATACTAATGCATTTCTCAACTCTCATCAGCAAAGTTACCTCATGTAACAGAAGGTATAACAGCACACTCTTTATTAGTTTATAATCTCATTTTGTTGTAGTGATAGAAATCAAGGCTGCATCAAATCGGAGAATTTGGGATAAATTAAGAGTTTGGAAGATGGGGCTGGAAAGATAGCTCAGCAGTTAAGAGCACCGGTTGCTCTTACAGAAGACACACTTCTTTTTTTTAATTATTTTTACTTTTAATTTATTTATTTATGTGTATGAATGTACTCTCTGCATGTAGGTTTGTGCACCCATGTCGTGCAACGCTGTGGAGGTCAGAAGAGGGTGTTGGATTCCCCTGGAACTGGAGTTCTCCTGGAATTGGAGTTACAGATGGTTCTCAGCTGCCATGTGGGTGCTGGGGATCGAACCCGGCTCCTCTGCAAGAGCAGTTGGTGCTCTTAACTGCTAGGCTATCTCTTCAGCCCAGAAGACACACTTTCAATTCCTAGCACCTGCATAGTAGGTAACAACCACCTGTAACTCCAGTTCCAGGGAATTTGACAGTGTCTTTTGACCTGCGTGGACATTGCACAACACGGGTGCAACTGTCTGCATGCCCTTCAATCATTTTTATTGAGGTAGAATTCACGTGCCAGAAGCAGTCTTTTTTTTTATTTTTTTGGTTTTTTTTTAAATTTATTTTGTATGTGTATGAATGTAATGTCTGCATGCAGGTTTGTGCACTGGTGTAGTGCAATGCCGTGGAAGTCAGAAGAGGGTGTTGGATTCCCCTGGAACTGGAGTTAAAGACGGTTCTCATGGCCATTTTTAAAACTCCCTTCTAGCAGGTCCTGCTTTTCTTCCCGGTACAGAAAGGGAAGCACCCTTATCAGTGGAGTTTTCATTTATAAATGCAAATTCCCCTTATGAAAGAGAAACTTAGATTCTGTCCTCAGAATCCTGTGTCTACCATTCCTCAAAATAATCAGCCCAAAATCATCTTCATGTGAAAGAGAATTTGGTGTGACACATTGTCTCATATCTGACTCAAAAGAAAAGTAAATATAGGTATATATAAAATATAAATAAAAATATTTCAGATTTAATTGTTAGAAAAATAGTATGATAAAATTCTTCCTCTGTTTTTATTGTTTTTTATGTGTGTATTATGTGCATGTATGCAAGTGTACCTGTGTCATACAATCCCCATGGAGGACAGAAGAGAGCATTGGATCCCCTGGAATAGGAGTTAGGGATGGTTGTTAGGCTCGGGTGCTGGGTCTTCTGCAAGAACAGCCAAAGCTCTTAACTGCTGAGCCATCTGTATTAGTCACTTTTCTGTTGCTGTGATAAAACCACCATGGCCAAGGGAACTTATAAAAGGAAGAATGGGTTCGATCCCCACGCGCACCTACATGGTGGCTGAGCAACCAGTCTTTTTTTTTTTTTGAAATATGACCAATTTTAATTTATATTTTATATATACCATATATTTACTCTTTCTTTGAGTCGAGCTATGATGCTGACAATGTGTCACACCAAATTTTTCTTTTCACATGAAAGTTATGATATTGCGTGCTGATTATTTTCAGGAACTGGGTTTAGGACACGAGATTTCTGAGGACAGAACCTAAGTTCTCTTTCAGTAAGGGGCAATTGCTTTATTAAAGAAAACTCACTGATAAGGGTGCTTCCCTTTCTGTACCGGGAAGAAAAGCAGGACCTGCTAGAAGGGAGTTTTAAAAATGGCCTCTGAGAACCGTTTCTTTATAACCCAGTTCCAGGGGAATCAACACTCTACTGACTTCCCGGCATGTTGCACTTACAACACCGTGCCAAAACCTGCTGCAGACATTACATCATACACATTACAAAATAAATTTGAAAAAAAACACCANTGGTCCTCTGCAAGAGCAGTCGGTGCTCTTAACTGCTAGGCCATCTCTCCAGCCCCAGAAGCAGTCTTTTTTTTTTTAAAGCTTGTAGGAATTCTCTTTATTCAAACAGGGTGAACAACTATATAACTATATAGGGTTAGAACAGGCAGCCCTCCACGTCACTACATGCCACCTCAGCGGTGGGGCGAACCCAGAAAGGGGCATGCAGAAGAATAGGTAAGTTCGTGGCGTCAAGCCTGCACATGTACAGTATACCCCGAACCTGGGACTGCCGTTCCACAGCTCCCCCTTTCGTTTTTGCGTCCACAAGCACAAAAAGCATTATAGAAGCAGTCATGTTTTTTTGAAGCAGTCATTTTTAAGTGTAGAATTTCATGGGATTTATTATCCTTTAGAATGTTGGGCTGCCACCAGTTTTAACTATTTCCAAAATACGTTCATCAAGAGAAAGCCCTGTACCATTTCCAGAGTAATATAGCAGACTAGAAGTTTCCTCCATACTAATGTATAAATGAGAAGTCAAAGCAGCAAGCCCTACCATCACTATATTACTGTGGGGATTGGGAGCTACGAGCCAGTGCATGGTGGAGGTTTTGGCTTCTGAGCTATCTGTCCTATGTCAGCCAGACATAGAACTCTGAACCCAGGTCCAACATGGTAGTTTACTACTAGGTGGGTCTGAGAGCATGTTTGAAGAGTGTTGGGCTCCCCTGTATCTCTCTTTTAGTGAAGATCTTAGTGCTCTGTTGAACTCTGGGACATCCATCAGAACTACAGTAGATTCCAGATACAACCAACTTCACTCCCTCCAGACCTGGAAGTCTGTAATAGTAAAGAACCCCAAAGAAGCTTCTCTAATTCCTTGCCATTTGTTCAGTTTTTTTAGCTTCAATTTTCATACACTTTTATTATTTTCTATTTTACTTCTAAGTTTTTGTGCTTTTAGTTTTATTCATCTTCTTACTTAATTTTATTTATCGTTTTTCTTTGTTTTGTAATCAGATATTTTTATCTCTCGATCTTTTCCTGTGCCTCATATTCTTTTGCACTTTTTCTCCTTTATTTTTATTTAGCTTTCCCTCTCCTTTCCCCCTTCCCCTGGTTCTCCTTTATTTAAAATTTTATTTGTTATTACTTTTACCTTTTTAACTTCATAATTTATTCTCTGCCACATTTTGCTACTTTCTTTCTGTGTATGGTTATCAGTGGTGTAGTCATTTGGTCTTTATTGTATTTCTCTGTCTGGTTTGGTTTGGTGATTTTGTTGTAACAGAAGTTTGGGTTTTCCTCTATCAGGAATTCTGGAGCTCAAGGGAAAGTTGCTCACTAAGAAAGAACCAAACATGTGCAGATAACCATATAGAAACACAAATATAAAAAACCAAGACAATATAACTTCTCTAAAAGCTCAGCAAAGCAAATAAGGAACATAGTGGAGGGGCTGAGAGTTGGCTCAATGCTGAAGAATGAGAACTGCTCTTTCAGAGGACTGGATATCAGTTCCCAGCACCCATGTCTAGCAGCTTACAACCGCCCATAACTCCAGCTCCAGGGGATCCAATGTTCTTTTTAGGCCTCTGAAGGCCTATGTGTATATATATATATATATATATATATATATATATATATTTGATTCCAGCACCCACAGGTTTGATTCCCAGCACCCACATTGTGACTAACAACCATCTATAACTTGAGTTCCAGGGGATTCTTCTGACCTCCATGGGCACTGCATGACATGGGTGCACTTACACACATGCAAGCATTATATTCATATACATAAAATAAAAGCAATAAATACAAATTTTAAAAATAACTCTATGGAAAGAATCACCAACAGATTAAGCTAGACATTAAGAAACAATATCTTGGGTTAAAAATAAACTTGAGGAATTCTTATATTCTAATATCAATAAAGAAAATAAGCAATTATGAGCAACATTTTGGATCTGTGGGATACAATCAAGAGATCAAACTTGCCAGGCATGGTGGCACATGCCCTTACTCCCAGCATTTGGGAAGCAGAGGCAAGCAGATTGCTGTAAGATTGAGACCAGTCTGTGACAGCCAGTTTCAGGCCAGATTGGGATGCATAATAAACCCTTGTTTTAGAAAAGAAAGAAAGAAAGAAAGAAAGAAAGAAAAAGAAAGAAAGAAAGAAAGAAAGATCAAAGCCATAATGTGGTGTCAAAAGAGGAAACTGGGATATGTAGAAAGGTACATGGCCTAGCGGTTAGGAGCGCCGATGCTCTTGCAGAGGACCCGGGTTCGATCCCCAGCACCCACATGGCGGTGAGAACCATCTGTAACTCCAATTCCAGGAGAACTCCAGTTCCAGGGGAATCTGACGCCCTCTTCTGACCTCCGCGGCATTGCACGACACGGGTGCACAGACTTGCATGCAGACAATACATTCATACACATACAGAAATAAATAAAATTAATAAAAAAAAATAAAAAAAGAAAGGTACAAAAAGCTTACACAAAGAATTTATTAAAAATTTCTAAAATATGGCAAGAAATGGACACCCAGGGTAAGTAGGTATTCAAAATCCCAGGTAAGCATAATTCAGAACCTTTCCACATCATATTCCAGTTAAAATGTCTAGAGTCTGGAATAAAGAGAGAATATGGAAAGCTACAAGAGAGAAGTGCCAAATTGCTTGGCAAGACAAATGTAGCAGGGTGACAGCAGGCCTCTTAGCAGAAGCGATCTCTACAGGCCAGGATAAGAGAACATGATGGATATGTTTCAAGTCCCCAAACAAATGACAGCCAACCAAGATATACAGTAAAGTAACACCACAAAATTAAGGAAAAATAGACTTTTCATGATAAACATAAACTTTAAGCATTTATAACCACTAACAACTAAGCTGGTATTGCAAAAGAGAAGGCATTACAAAGCATACATAGAGCTGACAGCAAGAATCGAAAGTGGAATTCCATGAACTTTCAAAGCTTTTGCAGGTGAAAGAAAGAATTACCAGAGTAGAGAGAGCTGGGGCTGAACAGAAGCATGTCGGGCACGGTGGTGCACGGAGACCCTGTCTCAAAAAGCCAAACGAAAGCAAGTGTCTAAGAAACACAGATCAATTCATATGACTCAAAATCATATGGATGAAAAAGTGTGTTGATATAAGTAAAGTAATTGAAAAATGCTTTGATAAAAACCCCCAAATCATAGCATCTTGGAGAACTGGTGTGGTTGGAAGCTTAAATATAAAGTTCAAGGAAGAACTAAAGATGATGACTTAATAATATGCCTGGACATCTTTTTCTGATCACTGTAGAAGTATTGACATTCATACAGATCTCGTGGCTCCAGGTGTCTCCCTACTTCAACATATCTTCTAGGGACAAGACATAGGTTCAGCTCAGGGACCAAGAGTGCAAAGCTCAGATGTAACTGGCCTTAGTTTCTAAGCCCCAACTGTATCGCTTACAAGATATGCTGCTATCCTTCACCTCTCTAAGTCTGTTTAAAATCTGAGGAGTACGAGCCGAGCATGGTGGCGCACGCCTTTAATCCTAGCACTCGGGAGGCAGAGGCGGGTGGATCTTTGTGAGTTCAAGGCCAGCCTGGTTTACAGAGTGAGTTCCAGGACAGCTGGGGCTACAGTGAGACCCTGTCTTGAAAAGACCAAAAAAAAAAAAAAAAAAAATCTGAGGGGTACAAACTTGACTCAATAGGCCTTAACATATATGACAGAATGCATAAAATCTGCTGGGGGGACTATGGAGGGTGCAGATACAGGAGGGGGTATAGATATGATTAAGATATATTGTATGAAATGCACAAAATGCTTTGAAGAAATGGAATAATAAGCAACTGTGAGTACTCAGCCCTAAAGGAGACATCTATATAAGTCTCTGCCCCAAGGCTTAGGGCACATTGCCTAAGAGTGGGGAAAAAGAGCCTAAGAGCCAGAGGTTGAGAGGAGTCCTGTCTTCTGGAAAGGGTATGGTTGTTGCACTCATGAACTCACTACAGCTATGGTTGCCTGCACAAGAACTGCACAAAGTCAAGCCAACAAGATGAGTTAACACTCCAGCAGGTGGCGCTAACGAGATTCAGTATGTCACTAAATAAATGGAGAGTGCATGAAAGTAGAAGGGGGGGACATTGAGGGGTGTGGGGGGAGGAGTTGTGAGTTCGGGATAGATACATTTTATACATATATGAAATTGTCAAAGGATAAGTAGGAGATTTTTAAAAATCAGAATAGTAATAGTTCCTCCAGCATAGTGTTATAAAGATTTTAAAGGGTGACTAATATGACTTGCTAAGCTCTACAGCTCTTATAATTGTTATTATTACTTTAAAGTTGTTTGTTATTCTGTGTGTATATGTGTGTGTGTGTGTGCATTCATGCATGTGGGTGCATGTGTGCAGGCACATGTGTGCCATGGTGATTATTATTATTTTTAACTTTCTTACAATGTAAATATGACCACCTCAGTGACTTATTTTAGACTGTCTTTCATCTGCTGAATTAGAATTTCATATGCTCTGTTATCTTTCTCATATTTTATATTCCAGCAGTATACTCTCTAGGGCAAAAAAACTAAAGCTTCTGGGTTGTATTCAGAATAAGAACCTCCCCGAGAGGGTGAGCAAGGAAAGAGGGAGTGAAGAGACTGAAATTAGTCAAGTCTTCCAAAGCTGTTGAAGTTCAGCACACACCGTAGTTGTGCCTAAAATGACAGTTTTTATCTACAGTATTACCAGGGACTCCTACACTGGTTAATTCCCAGGTAACCAGAAGTTAGACTGATTTTTATACAAGGACGAGGAAAGCTACAACAAAAAGGACCGTAAATGGAAGCAGGAAAAGAAGGAAGAGGAGAATAGAAAGAAGACTGGAAAGATGGAGGGAAATGAAATCTAGCCACCATAGTTCCCAGGCCCCTCATTTGCTCTCAAGGCAGATTAGGAAAGGGGTGGGGCAAGAAAAGAGAAAAGATGAGGGGGAAGAAAACGGGGAGGAAGAGGGTGTGAGGCTGGGTTGGAGAATGAAAGAAACCAAGCCCGGCTGTTGACACTCAGCACATGTTTCTTGAAGCATAACTGACGCACCTTGCGCAAGGACTAAGCTCCAGGTGCTGAAGGGCGGAAGGGCTGCGAGGGACTGCGCGGCTCCCAGCAAGGCCACGGTGAGCCTTAGCCTTCCAGGTCTCCAGACTGAAAGTCTTAGGGTTGAGGAGGCAGCTAACAAGGGCACAGAGCTGGTCTATTTCATTTCTAGTTTTAAGAAAGATAAACTTAAAATGTAGTATCTCAAAGCAGTGATCCTAGAATGTCTCTTGTCAGGTGTGCATATTTCCTTTCTAGCTGTTTTCTCTGATGAGAAATGACACTCATCTGAAAATATAGTTTTAATGTATGCATTTAAAATCTATGGTATTGTCATTTGAATGTACTTTCCCATATATGAAGAAATACTCAAAATGTACTTCTTATTTGGGAAAAAAGTAACCAGCTTTCCTTTCTTATAGTCTGGCTATATAATTCTTTCATATATTAGAAGCCAATGTAAGAAGATACTAATTCATTAAATACCAAGGAGTGCATAGTGATTAGATTGACTTAAAGCTCAGCAAAAAAGTACTTACAAAGATTACCAGAATAGAAAAATGTAATAATCAGAAATAGTCAGAATAATTAGTAATAATCAGAAACTTAGGACTGAAGCATCAAAATAACATGGAACAAAACTGGGTACCACTTTCCAAGTAAAGTTGATGCCACTGTTCTTTAGTCATGTCTGAGAAATATTTTACCCTGGATACATATGAGGTTATAGGAGCATGCTCTTTATTTTTTATTTTAAGAAGGTTGTAGAGCACCACCTCAAGGTGCTATAAATTTGTAATTTAAAGCTGAAGTATCATTTTCTACTCCGTTTGCAGATGTTTTCATGGAAATGTCAGGCTGCTCAGCAAGGCTTATGGAAAATCAAGTTGTGGATCTGGACACTGCTCTGTTGTGGTATGAGATTTAGATTTTTCAGCTTTTTAAACTCACGATTATTTTTTAACTATCCACTGATAGTACATAGTTACAGGGAATTTGTTATGTTAATAGCTGATCATTATATCCTTTCAATCACTCTCTTCTGTTCCTCTATGTTTTAGACTTTGCCCCAAGGCCCCGAATGCCATCTTTGACTCCTCACGCCCTTATTACAGACCTCAAATCCTGAAAACCCCACAATAGCCTTCAATTATGAAGGAATAAAGCTCATTGAGAAAGCTCTAACAAGCCATTTATTTATCTGAACCCATTATTTTGTAATCTGTTTTCAATTAATAGTTCAGTGCACACTAACTTTTCTTTAGCTATAGTATGGGCTGCTTGAGGACAGAGTTTTTAGTTCTTTTTCTTTCTACTAATGTTACAAGGTTTCTGGTTGTCTCAAAGCCTTTCCTGTGATAGACTGAATTTTTAACCCACTGCCTCAGCACACTGTTTCTTAATTCCCTTACTTAGCTCTGAACAAGTAAAGACACTCTGCCTTTCAAGTCTTTATTTTTGAGAATTTCATACATGTATACAGTAGAATATGCTCATATTTATCCCCCATTTCACCCCACCCCCCCAGCTTCCTCTGTATTCCTCACAACACCCACCCCTCTCAACTTCCTGTCTTTTTTTTTTCTTTTGGTAACCCACTGAGTACTGTGAGTGCTGTCTGTCCATACAAGAATGGCTGTGGGGCCATCCACTTGGCACATGAGAAACCCACCAATGGCCATATTTCAAAAAGGAATGGTTCTTCCTCCCCTAGCAACTGTCCATCACCAAAACTCCTCAGTGATGGTTGGGGCCCGGAGACCATCTATGTCATCTGTTGCAGTTTTGGCCGGCTTTATCCTGTGTAGTGGGTCATGTTCAGGTACCCACAGCTGCCATGAGTCTGTGATTGCATTGGCCTTGCAGGTCCAGAAGTAAGCATTTCGTAGAACTCTTCTCTACCTCTTTTTCCACAATGTTCTCTGAGCAGTGGTGGGGGTGATAGGGTTAAATAGGTATTCCATTTAGGGCTGAGCAGTCTCTAATTCTTAGCACTTTGACCTGCTATGCCTCTCTCCATGGACTTCTGTCCAATGCATAAAGAAGTTTCTCTGCCCAAGGTTGAGAGCAGCCTTGGCTTATGGGGTTAAGCATAAATATTTAGAAGGCAATCAACAACATGACCATTTAGCAGACAGCAATAGCAGGTTCTAGGGCCTATGCCCTCCCTAGCCATAGGCTTTGACCAGGATTACAGCAGCAGGTATGAAATTCTTTCTTGTGGAACAAACCTCAAATTCAGTTAGAAAGTGCTTAGTTACCCCAGAATAATGGTGCCACTGTGCACCAGTAAGCATATACTGCCAGGTCAGTATGAAGCATGCACAGTCCAGGGCTGGGTACGATCACTGATGTCCTTCTCACTGGGCTGCCTGAATAGCACCTTCCAGGACTATGAATACTGTCTGGCAGTGAGGAATTATCTTGGTTGTTTTGAGATTGATTTCTCTATATCCTGCAGCCAAAGTGTGTGATGTCTTCAGCAATAGGTTCTTACCATGTAGTTATGGTGGGTGACCAAGGGCAATAGCAATATCCTGTCTTGAATTGGAAATCACTGAGTCCTTCCTGACTAATAATTCATAGGGAACTATAGTATGCCTTCTTCTGAAATTTTCAGGTAAAACCCATGCCTTCTGGGAGCACCATTTTCCTACACAGGGTATTTCTGCCCAAACTCTTTTTCTAGTTATATTTTGAAATTAGCTCACTAACTAGTAGGTTACCATAAGGCTTTTTTTCTTTGTCTTATATATCTTTATATCATGTCCTTCTTGTTTCTCCAAGGAAATTTTTTCAATCAACAAGTATTTTCTGAGTACCTACAATGTACAAACACTGTTTTAGGTATTGAGGATAGAAGATACAGACCCCAAATTTTCTTCTGTGCTAGAAATTACACTGGAGTGGAATGGGCTCATTCAAAACCATTGCCAACACGTTAATTTAGGATGTTCTTTACCCATCAACCATGTTTCCCAGTATTCTGCTCATTTCTGATCTATTGGATATGATCAAAATTAATTATATCTTCTTTTTATCTGATATTCCTTGTTCAGAACTTTTAGGAGCCTATAAAGAATTTGATCTAGGTTTTATTTGGTCTTTATTAATGGCAGTTACCTCACAAAGTGAAAATTTAATAGGGTTTGATTGCTGTAGAAAGCTTTTCTCTTACTATAAAACCATATTTCACATAGATCATACCTCACTTACAATGGCAAGTCTCAAGCTTCAATAAAAATTGGCTTTGAAAAAAAACAATGGCCAATATCATTATGGTCATTGTATAACTATGTTTTTAACTTGCTTTCTTCAACCCCCTCATACTTGAAGCCCCCATGTGTTTATTGACCACCACCACTGAGTATCTATGCATACAGACCATTGAGTATGCATACAGACCATGTTGCAATCCATTTTGCATTCATCACTCAGTTTTGTAAGTTTCTCTTTCTTTATTGTACAGTTATGCAACAATTGGCAAGGGTGTTGAAGCTTTCCCAGAAGCAGCTTCTCAGTCATATATGTTGGCTTTAAGGAAATTATCTCAGGATTTAAAAAAAAAAGAGAGTAGACTATAGATTTTAGAGTTATATTTTATTGTACTTCAATTCGTTTTCAGTGACTGACAGCCACTAAGAACATACAGTAGGAATTTCTTAAGTATGCTGAATAAACATTTGAAAGACTTTTGGGAACAATCTTTCATTAAAAGAAACTTAGGAAGCCATCAAATGTGTGTACAGTAACTCCAGCAGTAAACACATACTGTGATCAGAAGAGTGTCAGAGTATCTGGGTTCTGATCCAAACCTGCAGATGCGCTGGTAGTGGAACCTTGAGCTGCTTATGTAAACTGGTGGGTTTTCAGTTCCTTGTCTCTAAGCAGAGGCTCAGCCTGTGTCCGTGCTGGGTTCTCATCAGTGGTAATGCTCTGTGACTCAGTATATCTTATGCTGATGTTTTTCAGACTTCCTGGCACATCATGGAACTGACTGTTGGACTTACCATTATTCTTATAAATCCATGAATTGGGAAAATGCTAGAAAGTTCTGCCAGAAAAATTACACAGACTTAGTTGCCATACAAAACAAAGGAGAAATTGAGTATCTGGAGAAGGTACTGCCCTACAACCCTTCTTACTACTGGATAGGAATCCGGAAAATTGGAAAAATGTGGACATGGGTAGGAACCAACAAGCCTCTTACTAAAGAAGCAGAGAACTGGGGAACTGGTGAGCCCAACAACAAGAAGTCAAAGGAGGACTGCGTGGAGATCTATATCAAGAGGCCCACAGACTCTGGAAAATGGAATGACGATGCCTGCCACAAACGGAAGGCGGCCTTGTGCTACACAGGTGGGCAGTGACCAGACTCTTGGCCTCCTCTGACTCAGGAGGACCTGAGTTAGAATCATCAGACTCACTGCACAGAAATTGCCAGTTCATTCTAAAATCATCCCAAATAAGTCTGAAGCATGTCATTTCTGGGAATTCTGTTAGGTAAAACTAGTCCCTATATCTAACAGCCATGTCCTTAAATCAAGTTACATCAAGTTGTATGTTATTTGGAAAGTAAAGCTAGACAGTCTGTGCTCCAGTGGCAGATAGGGAGCTGATGCTGAGAGCTGGGTAGGTAGAAAGCTTGGGTTACATCATCCATTTCCTCACTGTAAAGTAGGGTCTTGGCGTTCTGTGTTTCCTTCTTGGGTAATGCTTATTGATGCTATATGTGAAAATATTACAGTGTCATTGGTATATGCAAATTTCTATGAAAGGCATCACAATTCCAGCATAGTCAGAACCTTTCTAAATCATATTTAACAACAAAACATTGATGATTTGTATTATGGTAAATAATATTCCCCACTACTTTAGAAAGTTTGGGCTTTTAATCTTTGCAATTTCTACAAAGAAAGCGGTTATACAGCTGAGGCAAAAGCGACTGAGTGTAAGACCCCACTTAACATACTAATTATACTAGAAGCAGTCATTTCCAAGGTCTCAATATATTCCTCTAACTCGTCCCAAATCTTTATAGAGCATTAATATTAGTAAATTCCTTCTTTTTAAATTATTTTTTATGTGTATGAGTGTACTGTCTGCATGTAGGTTGGTGTACCCGTGTCGTGCAATGCTGCGGAGGTCAGAAGAGGGCATCAATTTCCCCTGAAACTGGAGTTAAAGATGGTTCTTAGCTGCCATGTGGGTGCTGGGAATCGAACCTGGGTCCTCTGCAAGAGCAGTCCATGCTCTTAACTTCTGAGCCATCTCTCCAGCCCCAGTAAATTCCTTCTAAATGCAAATTAATGCCTATGGCTAGTACATTCCATAAATAAAAATGTTAGCATGTGATTACTACTCAAAAATACCATGAATATATAAGCAAACTTTCCTATTCATTGTTGTGATAGTGTTGAAGAAAAGTTGTCTTTGTATGAGAAAGTGACTATGAATAATAAAATGTAATCACACCAGCATGGTGGCCCAGTGCCCCAGAGGCAGAGGCAAGAGGATCTCTGTGAGTTCAACACCAGCCTGGTCTACATAGTGAGTTCCAGGCCAGGTGGGAGACCCTGTCTCTAAAAAGAGCAAAAATAAATAAATAAAACGTAATCACATTAAAATGTCCTTTTCTGACCTGCTTAAAGCTTCTTGCCTGCCGTCGTCCTGCAGCGGCCACGGAGAGTGTGTAGAAACCATCAATAATCACACCTGTATCTGTGATGAAGGATATTATGGGCCCCAGTGTCAATATGGTAAGTCTCTATGTCTCTTTTCTTTTGTTGTTTCTTAATATAAATGATCACGGGAATGGTAAGAGCTTATGACAGAATTGATTGGGATGAAGCGATACAGGCTGGATAAAGACATTCTGAGAATTGGGAAGTTAAGAACAGAAAGTTGGGCTTTCACAATGCTAACTTCCTGTAAAGATTTCACAAGTCAGCTTGAAGTTTCAATTTGTTTCACAAGTGCTTTTAAGTACCACAGGAATAGGTGCTTAGATAAAATCAGAGCAGGTCACAATGAAAAATCAGGCATGGTAGGCTCCTGCTTCCAAGGACGTCACAATCTAATGAGCTTACTGAGTTTACTGAACTCTAAAAGAGTTCTAATTACTAAGTTACTAATTGCTAAAGTACCTTATTATTAATACTACTTATTATTAGGAGACTAAGGCATCAAAAAGGTAAACTCACTCTTCTATAGATAGACATAACAAAGAAAGATAAAATAAAAAGATAAAATAAAAATACTACTTTTATAGTAATTAATAGAAAATTACCTACTGCTTGACTGAGTTTGGTGGAAAGCAAGATAAACAGCAAGATTAACTTGTAGAGACAAGATTTTTTCCCATGAAAGAGCTTGTCTTTTGTCCTTGTAGTGAGAGGCTACAAGTGTTTTCCCACCAGCACTGAGGGCAGGCATCCTAGAAACAGCACAGAAAAGAGCTCCTATGAGAGGGGTGGAGGAAAGAGCCATTGGGAGACTTTTGAAGTCACTCAGAGATGTGGTCGTAGGAATGAAGAAGACATGTAAGGTCGGAGGCATTGGCCCAGGCAGCCACCACCAAAAGAAGCATCAAATCCTTTGATGCTGGTTGAATTTCGAAAGTGTGTTTGAAGCATCCAATGCACAGAATAGAAAATTATACAAAGAAGAAAAATAATAATGCTTGCAAAGAATAACTAAAGCTAAAATAAATTTTAAAAGTGGATTAGATCTAAGTCCTCCCAGCACTTTACCTCTGCTGTATCATTGGTGTGCCCATTCATTTCACTCGTCTTTACGCACTGCATTTTCTTTCTTGCTTTCCATCATATCCTTTTCTGGTTCTCTTTCTAATTATAATCATTTCTCCTGGGCTTCTTCATTGGTACTTATGCAAGCCCATAAGCTATTAGTCTTAGAATTTGTCTTTTTTCTATTGTTCTTCTGATTCTATGTTTCTTTCATTAGACTTACTGCATTTTGTGGACTTACATATCCATGTGATCTTTGGACTGACAAAACTTGTCTCCAGACTTGAACTCCAAATATGCTCTGGCTGTTCTTTGGGAACTCGCTAAGTGAAGTGTCCCTGGCTGGTTTTCCTTTTTTATATATTTTTTCTTTTTATACCTCCTTCTGTGAAACTAATATTAATATGAATACTCTGGTATGAGATGCTGTCATCTCTTTTAACAAAAGTGCAAAGTGACATACTATAGTTCAATTTTCAAAAATTATATTCATTTTTAAATGTTTGCCATCATCTTTTTGTTTTTTGTTTTTTTTTTTTTTTGAGACAGGGTCTCCCTGTAGTCCCAGCTGTCCTGGAACTCACTCTGTAGACCAGGCTGGCCTTGAACTCACAAAGATCCGCCTGCCTCTGCCTCCCAAGTGCTAGGATTAAAGGCGTGCACCACCACGCCCGGCTTGCCATCATCTTCTTATACAATGCACTGTAATTACATTCACATGCACTATCCACTTTCCCCCCTCCTCCTCCTCCTCCTCCTCCTCCTCCTCCTCCTCCTCCTCCTCCTCTTCTTCTTCTTCTTCTTCTTCTTCTTCTTCTTCTTCTTCTTCTTCTTCTTCTTCTTCTTCTTCTTCCCAACTATTAACCCTATTAACTCAACCTTATTTTGTTTCCTACTTGTCGACTCTACTACCATCGCCCTCACCATCTTTCCTCTGTTATTGCTAGAGTCTCTTACATGAGCTCCAGAACTTTTAATGAGTTCTATCCAAATTTATTACTCAGATTATATAGTCAGGCAGATCGATTGAAAATGTTTGAAACATATCAAACATATGTGATCATTCACTCTTTAATTTGTTCCTTTCCTCTGTCTTGCAGAATAAATCCTGAGCTCATTAAGTCCAGGGTAATGCTTGATTTATTATATAATAGTTGCTCATTTATTGGACAAAAAAGATAAGAGTACTTTGTCTTTTCTCCTAGCTTTCTCTTGACACATTTCCTACCCTGACACCACTTTCTTCCTAGCAATTATCAACGCACTGGTAGTTTTCTACCATATCTGCTTATGTTTCATTGACTTTGCTCATGGCTTCCTCTCAGAATTCGCACACTAATAACATTCCTGACCATCTTTAAGACACACTTCGGGCACTTTTTCTCCTGGAATGTTCCTTTGGACCCCAGGACAGACAAATGATAGTCGAGTGGCAGACATGAGATTAACATCCATCTGATCCTCTTAATACTTCCCCACCCCATTTCTCTCCCTACTAAAGTGGTCCAGTGTGACTCCCTGAAGGCCCCAGAGCTGGGTACCATGGAGTGTACTCACCCTGTGGGAGACTTCAGCTATGGCTCACAGTGTGCCTTCAACTGCTCTGAGGGAACTGAACTAGCTGGGATGGAAGAGACACAGTGTGGAGCATCTGGAAATTGGTCCTCTCTAGAGCCAACCTGTCAAGGTGAATAACTGCAGGCCAAGCTTTGTTGTGGAAACCTGTGCTTATAGTCTAAGACAATGTGGGGGATCTTGCTAAGAAGTCTGTTTCCTCTTTCACTGTATAAGTTAAACTAACTTGAGTTGTACTTTGATGCTTTCAAAAGACTTTTCTCTTATTAAATTGAAAAACAAAATAAAACTCCTTGACAAAATAACAGCCAAATGCCTTTAAATCCACCTGGCAGTATATAGTATGATTTAGGGAGAAGCACTGGAGTTATATTTGTTTATTTTTCCAATTGCCAAGGCAGAAAACCTTGATGAATCTTGTTAAACTGTGGTTCCTCTTAGTAAAACCCATTTTATGTGGTGCCTTACTTAACACCAACCAATTTCCTTCAAGGGATATACAGGCGTTTCTTGGTTGCTCTATTTGGTACACATGTAAAAGTTATCTTTTATTTTTCTCCTGTGTGAACCCTCAGGAGAAAAACAACTGATGTGAAAAACAAAAACCAATTTCTTGATTTTATTTAAAATACAGTAGGTTTCCCCCCTTTCTGACTGGTACACTTTCCTCAACATCTGAGAAAAAAAAAACTATGGGTGGTTCTACATTTGTGAGGTTCTGATCATACTTTCTGCATTGATGTTCCTGGTTCCAGAGTTTAATTCTTGAAGACATACCAAATCCATTACTGAAATCATAGAAGTATATTGATACAACTGACAAATTACACAGAAGTTAGGCTTGCTTCAGAGAATGGTGATGTCTTTCAAAATGCTTGGGTAGATGTCACCACAGGTGAAAAGGTAGAATTCTCTGCAATCACTGATAATGTCCAGTACATGCTCTTGAGTCAGGAGCTGTGTGGTATGACATTTTGGGCAGGGTTGGCAAGTCACCACGCTGAGGCAGCATCCTGCAATGGCTGTCCTTATACCACCAAGGCCTTGTATTCACCATCATGCTAAGAAAGTAAGTCTGTCAGCCCTATCAGAAGTAATTTCCAAAAATAGGAATTTCTAGATTCATATGGGTAGTTCCAAAAATTAAGTCAGAAAGCTTTGGTTAAAAACTGGTAAGGCTGGGAGTGAGAGGGAAGACCAAGGGAGTGGGGTGTGAATGTGATCACAATACATCATACACATGAACAGACCGTCACGATAAAACTCGTTATTATGCTTAATTACTATATAATAATAAAACACTTGAAAAAATACCTTTGGTTAAGAGAAGGTCTCTGCTCATAAGTACCATTCTGTGTTATTTTGTCTATTCTGCAGTGATTCAGTGCATGTCTCTAACAGCACCTGAGCTGGGAACCATTGAATGCAGCCACCCCCTAGCCAACTTCAGTTTTGCTTCTACTTGTACCTTCAACTGCTTAGATGAAACTGACTTAATTGGGGAGAGGACAACCATATGCAGATCATCTGGCATCTGGTCCAGTCCTATTCCAATATGTCAAAGTGAGTAATTTTTCTCAGAAATACTGATGATTTAAAGATGGGGCTGAGTGACCAGGAGAAGATGGGAAAGATACAGCGAGCTTTGAAATTTCATTTTCCTTAGTATATGTGTCATAAAAACAAATTTATATGCACTAATATGATATTAAATATTTGTCTATCCTTGTCCCCTTTTAATGATAACTATTTTCTCTTTTCTTTTTTATATTTTCTTTATTACTGTTATGTGTATGAGTGTATTGCTTGTATGTATGTAAGCGCACTTCTCTTGTGCAATGCCCATGGAAGTAGGAAGAAGGCATCAGATTCCCCTGCAACTGGAGTTAAGGATGGTTATAATCTGCCATGTGGGTGCTGGAAATTGAACTTGGGTCCTCTGGAAGAGCAGCCAGTACTCTTATCCAGTGGGCCATCTCTCTAGCCCCTATTTTCTCTTTTCTTTTTTATATTTTCTTTATTACTGTTATGTGTATGAGTGTATTGCTTGTATGTATGTAAGCGCACTTCTCTTGTGCAATGCCCATGGAAGTAGGAAGAAGGCATCAGATTCCCCTGCAACTGGAGTTAAGGATGGTTATAATCTGCCATGTGGGTGCTGGAAATTGAACTTGGGTCCTCTGGAAGAGCAGCCAGTACTCTTATCCAGTGGGCCATCTCTCTAGCCCCTATTTTCTCTTTTCTTTTTTTTTTGGTCTTTTTTGAGACCAGGGTCTCCCTATAGCCCCAGCTGGCCTGGAACTCACTCTGTAGACCAGGCTGGCCTTGAACTCACAAAGATCCACCTGTGTCCGCCTCCCAAGTGCTAGGATTAAAGGCATGCACCACCATGCCTGGCTTCTCTTTTCAATCTCAACTTTTCCCTTACTTTTAAAGTCTAAACCCATTGTCTATGAACTTATTTCTTACCCATTTTTCCCCTTTCCACTTCAATTTGATTTCTCTGTTAGTCCTTCAGTGACCACCTAATTCCCAAGATACTGGATATTTTCCCAGTATTCTAAGCTGACCTTTCCCAAATCCATCTATGCATAAAAAGGACCAAGTCTTCCTCATCTTTGTGTATAGACCCCATGACAGAGTACATTAAAAAGTCATATGAAGTAACAGCTTTCATGGAGGACAGAAGTGGAAGCATCTGAAGAGCCTGTCAGATTAGCTGACCCTTATATATTTAGAATAGGAATAGGGCCAGGCGTGGTGGCACACGCCTTTAATCCTAGCACTTGGGAGGCAGAGGCAGGAGGATCTTTGTGAGTTCAAGGCCAGCCTGGTCTACAGAGTGAGTTCCAGGACAGCTGTGGCTACAGGGAGACCCTATCTCAAGAAGACAAAAAAAAAAAAAAAAAGAATAGGAATAGGGGTGCAGAGAGGTGGCAGAGAGGACGATAGAGAGCGACCACATACCAGTATTGCCAAGCATGTTTTCTTTCTTTCTTTTTTTTTTTTTTTTTTGGTCTTTTCGAGACAGGGTCTCCCTGTAGCCCCAGATGTCCTGGAACTCACTCTGTAGACCAGGCTGGCCTTGAACTCACAAAGATCTGCCTGCCTCTGCCTCCCAAGTGCTAGGATGCATGTTTCCTTTTAAGGCTAGCTAGTTTCCATTTCTTCATCTTCAGCAAGTCAATGGGCACCACTATGTAAAAGGCAATTCCTTCACTTTCACCTGGAAGTATCAGGAGACAGATTTTTTTCATGTTAATATTTTTCAATAAAATCCTGTAAATATACTTATACTTAAAAGGGGGATAGGTAGACATATCCATTTAACTTATTTGGAAGGAAGTGATGGGAAGTGGTAATCATTTGATGGACCAATTCAGGTCCCAGGCATGTAAACATTTTTCCACACCTCCTTTAAAGTAAAATAATAATAGTTCCCTTTGATTGACAAGCTACACAGTTCAGATAACTGACTTCTTTTTCCTTGGGTTATACATTAAGTTTTATAGCTCTTCTCTGGGTTTGGAGGTCAACCATTAAACAAGATCAAGAACAAAGCATAATGCTGACCACTTCTTGTCAATATTTTGTTAAGACATGTTTCCAGGAATTTCATGAATCACAAGTCTGGGGAGCATGATTTCCCAGGCATCAGGCTCGAGGCCGGTTCTATTAACCTTTGGTGTAGACCCATTGTAGTCGTCCCTGGGCTAGTTCCCTCACCTGTTAAGTACTGTCAAGTGAGTTACTGAATTATTATTGGGTGATATCAGGAGTAAAAATGCCAAATACTGTGAGGTGGACTAAAGAAATAATACTTGTGGTCTCATGCTATATGCCTTACTGACTTCTCTTTCAGAAACAAGCAGAAATTTCTCAGTGATCAAGGAAAGCAACTATAATCCCCTCTTCATTCCAGTGGCTGTTATTATTACTGCCTTCTCTGGATTGGCATTTATCATTTGGCTGGCAAGGCGATTAAAAAAAGGTAGGTGTGTTCAATAACATGAAAATAAGGCAGTTTTAAAGTGGGAAGAAGAGAAACCCCACAGGAAATTAAGTGCAAGAAAGTTAACTGAAGCAAGTTCTACGCTTTGTAGACACCTGTCCCTGGAGACATGTGAGCCAGCTTATTGCACATCTTCATTTAAAAGAGCCAGTTATGTTCGTCATTGGCAGACCTCTTCGTGGCACCTTGCTCTGATGATATTGGTTAGATGAGGCATTTTAATAGTTCTTTGGTCCTATGCCTATGTCTTCTACAAGCCTGACTGCCTTTGATTGCTGTTGTACGATTTCATTCAGAAGTGAATCTAATATCATCTAAGGTTTTTCAAACACCTGACCTCTTTAAGAGTTATATGCCTGCCTGGCTCTAGATATGTGGGAGTTGCATTTTGCCTTTGGGAGACATCCTCACAGATTCTAGATTCTAGATTCTGGTAGAGGTAGAATTCTACCAGAAGAATACAGTATTATTCTCTTTTCTCCTTTGCTTCCTCCTGTATATGCCGTGCTGTAAGGTGTGATCAACCTATAAGCCACAGCCTCACAACCTGCAGCAGCCTTTGGGTGTGCCACATTTCCTCAAATTCATCTTGCAGATCTACTCGAAACTGTAAAAAATCATACAGCTTCATAGCTTTTAGGATCCCCCCCCCACCCCCGTTTGTGAACTCACAGTGTTTATGATGGCATGTACAAGACCCACACAAGCGCATGCCACACAAGAGCCCCGCATGCATAAGGGATGTGGACCAGGTGCCCCAATCCTAGCAGAGAACTTGCTGGCAATTGGTAGCTGCTGGGAAAATGAAAGCCAATTTTCTTTAAGGGTGTGGTGGCTGGTAGATTCACTGAGCTCCAGGGTATGGACTCACACCCAACAGCATTTGGGGAACACAAATTAAATTTTCTAGGCCTATTAAAAAAAAAAAAAAACCACTAGAAGACATGAGTGATGATGGGAGTGGGGTCTGAATACAATCAAAATACATTGTATCACGTTCTCAAAAAGTGGAAAAATGTTTTTTTAATTTTATTTATTTCCGTATGCGTATGTATTGTCTGCATGCAAGTCTGTGCACCCGTGACGTGCAACGCCGTGGAGGTCAGAAGAGGGTGTCGGACTCCCCTGGAACTGGAGTTCTCCTGGAATTGGAGTTTCAGACGGCTCTTGGCCGCCATGTGGGTGCTGGGGATCAAACCCGGGTCCTCTGCAAGAGCGGTCGGCGCTCTTAACCGCTAGGCCATCTCTCCAGCCCCTGGATAAAATATTTATTAACACAGAAAAAATATCCCCCTGTTTTAAGGTCAGGGACTACTGGGAATCTTAACAAAACTTCTAACTCCTTTTTTCTACTTTCCTATATATAGTATGCAGTTAGTAAATGTTTGAAATTTCTTTCCATCAAATTAATTAGTATGTATTTTGGTGCCCAGCTCATATATTTTAACAACAGCAGGAATAATATCTACCATTCATTGTCTATTGATCTTACACTGTGATTTGCTCTTTTATCCAAATTTAAAAATTCGAAGTGAGATTTGTTTTCAGACCAATCCAGAAAGACCATGGAAAGGTCACTATGTGCAAGAACTCCACTACTGAACAGTTAAAAGGTCTCTCCTTTTAACTTAACCCCTACCACTGCACAGTACTATACTCAGTACTAACTAAGGTACTAACACAAAACAAATAATGACATTTTCCTCTTACCATTGATTATATTTTCATTGAGACTTCAAAACCTTACTCCAACTGACCTCTCTTTCTTCCTGTCTTGGGTAGAGAATAGAGTAGTTGTTATATACTGCACCTTGAATAAAGTAGCTATTAGTGCAGTAACTTTAAAGACTGCCAGTCTCTTCATAAAAAAGATAACCATTCTCACGATTATAGATGCAAAAGAGTAGACTTGAAGTGATGTATATTTAGTGAGGTGTCAGCTGGCTACACATGTGTGATAAGTAGAATGAAAAAAGCAGCAGGTTGTTTTTAAAATTTAACCTTGGAGTCATTTCTGTACAAGATCTCTAACTGATAACTTGAAAACTACATGCCCCTGCTGTGGGAATCTGAGTAGGGCAAACAGGAAACAGATAACGGGCACCCGGGCTAGTTACAGTTATACCACCAAAGAGAGCAGAAGCCCCAAAAGATCACTGACTGCAGGGAAACTCAAACAGATGCCATGTTTAAGTCCTCTTCCTTTGTTAAATATCTATCAATATCTCCAACTTTCAAGTGAATGATTTTGCCCTCCAAAAATTTCAACATGAGCAGTATTTTTCTGTAGAGACACTATTAAAATTGATGGTTAGGCCCCCAGGTTAAACTCCTAGAGATTAAATATATATGTTTCTAAGAGTAATAGTGAAAAATATCAGACCTGTATCTATATAGTATTCTTCTATACATTTTATAGTTCTATTGAGTAATTAAGCTGAAAAAGCCAGGAAGGTGACAATTCAGAGAACAAGGACCAACTAGATGGACCAGACCTTCTGCCGTCAGACAGATCCTCTGGACCTGATGCAATAATCGCCCTAACACTCTTGGTGTCTAAACTTCAGCTCCCTTTTTCTGACACAGGGACACATACTGGACTCCTAGCTCCAGCAATCTCTGAGACAATGGTATTTTTAGGCAAAATCTCTAAACTTCTTCACTAGAAGGAGCCAAATTCAGAATCATGCTTCCATCAAAATAGCACTTGTCTTCAGAGTCATAAGGCTGTGCTTCCCCCTTGTCTGGAAAATTTTTCTGCCTGACCCAGTGCAAGGGTTAGTACAGTACATGCATGAAACACCCTCAGTTCCCTGTCCTTCAAAAAGAAGCATCCTCAGTTAGACATGATTTTTGCTTACCTGCTTGTTTTCATTGTTCTGAAAAGGAAAAATAGATTTCTATGAAAATGAACAAATGGAATTGAATGTAATTCTCCCTGCTTAGTGTATTTGGCCCATATCATCTGCAAGCTGCAAGCTAAAATAATTCCTCATTTCTAGTGTTTCAAAATATTTTTTAAATTTTTTTATTTATTATTTTTTATGTGTATGAGTGTACTGTCTGCATGTAGGTTGGTGCACCCATGTCATGCAATGCCGCGGAGGTCTGAAGAGGGCATCGGATTCCCCGGGATCTGGAGTTAAAGACAGTTCTTAGCCACCATGTGGGTGCTGGGAATCAAACCTGGGTTCTCTGCAAGAGCAGTCAGAGGCACTCTTTTTTTTTTTTAATTTTTTATTTATTTTTTTTTTATTTCTGTATGTGTATGAATGTACTCTCTGCATGCAAGTTTGTGCACCCGTGTCGTGCAATGCCGCAGAGATCAGAAGAGGGTGTCGGACTCCCCTGGAACTGGAGTTCTCCTGGAATTGGAGTTTCAGATGGTTCTTGGCCACCATGTGGGTGCTGGGGATCGAACCCGGGTCCTCTGTAAGAGCAGTCGGCGCTCTTAACCACTAGGCCATTCCTCCAGCCCCCAGAGCCATCTCTCCAGCCCCTGTTTCAAGATATTAAAACAGTAATTGAATATTGTGTATATACCAGGCCTTGGCCTAAACATTTTAAATACATTTTCTTTACTAACCTCTAAAGGAAAATGCTTACAGAGAACAAGCAGCTGTTCGGAGACATTACACCACAGGTGGAAAAAGTCTTCTTCTGCATGAAATGACTCTAGATACCAGCTTGGGACCACTGACACATCAAACCCATCCCCTCTTGAATGATTCTTTCTCAGAGCTTTCTTGCTTTTCTTTTTTTTAAATATTATTTTATTTTTATTTTATTTTTGTATGTGTATGAATGTACTGTCTGCATGTAGGTTTGTGCACCCGTGTCATGCAATGCTGCGGAGGTCAGAAGAGGGCGTTGGTTTCCCCTGGAACTGGAGTTACAGACGGTTCTCAGCCACCATGTGGGTGCTGGGGATCGAGCCTGGGTCCTCTGCAAGAGCAGTCAGCACTCTTAACCGCTGAGCCATCTCTCCAGCCCCTTTCTTGCTTTTCTTCTGTTTTATTTTCCAATAGACCTCAATTCTGCAGTTCATTGAGCAACCAACATTTATATTCTGTTTTCCTCAAAAAGAATGTGATATAGTTCACTTTATATGGTAAATCAAAATTATCTGAAGAGTAAAAAAAAGAAAACCAAAATTGAAGAAATAAAAATAAGCTGAAGCCACGATTTCAGTTGGAACATGACCATATGTGTCCAAAGTCTTATGTACTTGCAAGACGATGATCTAAGAATTTCAAGTCTTGCTGTGAGATTCCAGCCAGTCAAAAAAGGAAGTGTAAGATTGGTAATATGGGGGTGGAGAGATGGTTCAGCAGTTAGGAGCACTGGCTGTTCCTGCAGAGGACCCAGGGTCAATTTCCAGCACCCATATGATAGCAACCATCCTTACCTCCAGTTCCAGGGGAATTCAGTGCCTTCTGGCCTCCCCAGGCATTGCACAACATGGACATTGCACAACCTATCTACATGCAGGCCATATACTCATATACACAAAATAAAAATAATAAATGAAATATTTTAAGAGATTTGTGATATATGAATTACATAAATTATTATACATACAATAGCATTAGTTACTCTGAGGCTACATCATTCCTATTGATTGCTACTAGTGAGACGAGGGTAAAATTCTCTGCTGGGCTGATGTGAGAGAAGCAAGAAACAAAATGACATATATTCACACAGCATTACCACCTACGTCCTTCAGGAAGGAGCCTGCTGACAGGGTGAGATGTGGCAGGAATGTGTAAATGGGCACTGGGTCTGACCAGCAGACACTAGCCTAGACTTCTGAGTTTATGAGAAGTACAGCAGTGGAGTAGCCCCCAGAAGTACCTGCATCATGCCTGTTCTGCCTGAATATCAACCAAATGCTCCCCAGCTCCTCAAATCTACATCTAGCAAATGTACAACATTCATCTGAAGACATTTATAGGAGTGGGCACATGCCTTAAAAAAATTGAAGCTGGCCGGGCGTGGTAGTGCACGCCTTTAATCCCAGCACTCAGGAGGCAGAGGCAGGAGGATCTCTGTGAGTCCAAGGCTAGCCTGGTCTACATAGCGAGCTCCAGGCCAGCTGGGACTACAGGGAGACCCTGTCTCAAAAAGACAAAAAAAAAAGTGAAATTGTCTACATTTTGCTAATGTCATTTCTCTGTTCTCTTTTCTACTTCTAGGCAAGAACTCTCAGGACAGGTAAGTTTTATCAGTGAAGAGTTTCCTTATCTTCTTATCTCCTCTCTATTTTCCTGAAGATGCTTCTTATTATAGCTAGAAACATTAACCCCAAAGCGGCTATTTACATAGAGGTCTCATCCAAATGATGTTTCCAGATAAGGTGATTAAGCACTAGCCTCCCTTAGAAATCTTTGTTTGTTGATGGCAGTGGAATTGAATGGATGGATGGATGAGTATAATTCTTTTAAGAAAAAAGTTCATATAAAGGGAACATTTCCTGGTGTTCTCTGAATTTTTTTTTTTTTGAGGGTTAGATCTGTGCTATTATGTTTCTTCTTGTCTTGGCTGAACTACAGGACTAACATCTAGTAATTGAAAAACATTCAATTCCACAAGCATTTTCAATAACTAATGTATCTGTAATCAGAAAGAACATCTCTCCCACCCCTACGCACAGGTCCTCAAAGCCTAACAAAAAAGGGTCCATGATTACTAATCTAATAAGCTCTGAGCTTCAGAAACACGGAAAAGGTAGAGCGTAGATTCTACCCGTGGCTTTTCCAAAGAGGCCCCCTACACACATCAGTTTGTCCTCAGTTCGTTCATTAGAGTCTTAAAGGAGACTATCAAGAAAAGATGCAGACACATGCAAATGCCCGGCCCATCTACCAAAAATGAAGAAAAAGAGGATGAGAAGAGGTGAGGAGAGACAGAAGCAGAATGAGGACTAGTTGGGGCCACAGATGCTAAGACAATATGCAAATGGAGATGGTCTTGAACACAGTCAGGAGAAGCAGCAGGTTTCCCCTGAGTATAAGGACACTGGTGGAAAGGCCATTTGCAGTGCGGAGATCGAGACAAAAGTCAGGTGGAAAAGGCTGAGGGATGACTTAGCAGGAGCAAAGCCAAGACTGCTCTTTAAAAGGTTTGGCTATCCGGGCTGGAGAGATGGCCTAGCAGTTGATAGCGCCGACTGCTCTTGCAGAGGACCGGGGTTCGATCCCCAGCACCCACATGGCGGCTGAAAAACCATCTGTAACTCCAATTCCAGGAGAACTCCAGTTTCAGGGGAATCCGAGACCCTCTTCTGACCTCCGCGGCATTGCACGACACGGATGCACAAACCTACATGCAGACAGTACATTCATACACATACAAAAATAATAAAATTAAAAAATAATAAAAATAATAAAAATTTGGCTATCAAGAAGAGGGGGATGTGAGGATGGGGCGCAGGGTCAGTGGAGGTTTTTTACTCTGTTTTATTACTGTATCTCTTCATTCATTATGTAGATGGGGGTCCTACTAACAAAAGGGTGTCCTTGGGGCATCTGGCCTCTCTATCTCTGTGGTAGGAAACCCACAGGATATGAAGATTTCTTTCTTACTCTCACTGAGTGAAAGTCTTTTGGCACACTATCTACCCCAAGAGCTGTTTTCGGGCCTCCGGAACCACCTGCTTTAATTGTTACTGCATGAAAATAGCTCAGCTAATTTCTTGAGGAACAGGAGGAGACGATGACTGGAAAAATATAAATTAATAAGATTAATAAATTAATTACCAGCTGCCTATTAAATTTAACTGTTTATTGGTTTTCTTTACAATGAATCAACATAAAAGTTGTTGATTGAACACGCCCATATTGGAACAATGCTAAACTTAACTGAGGCAGTAAGAGAAATAGGCCTTTTCTTCTAACCCCAGGGAAATTTATGTAATTGAAGAGTTAAGACAAGAATATAAAACAATCAGAAAAAAATACAAGGCAGATATGGTAATAGAGGCTGTTAGATTTTGTATCAATGAATAAGAAAAATCACTGCTCTAGATAACCACAGAAAAATCTTCTGAAGAAGGTAAAACCTGGGTTGCTTTTTGAAGGATGGATAGGATTTAGGGTTTTAGAGAGAATCAGAAAAGGAAGGAAATCCAGAGAAGGTGGTGAGGTGGGAGTAAAACAAACGGAAGGGCCGGTCGGGTGGAGTCGCCTGGAGTCCTTAGCTCCCTGAGGAGTGTGCAGTCAAAGTTGAAAGGAAAGCTGTCTGCATCACACCAGCCTGGGTCTTCAATGCTTCTCTGCATGGTTAAGAAATGCCTAGAAATTGCTTGGCTGCCTTGAGACACCCCTCATTTATCAACTAAGGTCATCCCAAATCATAGACTCTTGGTGAGCATCATGTTCAAACTATCTAAAGTGAGCTAATTAAATAACTTTCCTGTTGGCCTTGAGCCTGTGACAGAGTTACAATAATCAATAACAGAAAATAAACTTTTACTGTATATGTTTTACACTGAGTGTTTTGTCTTCAATGATTCAATTTTGCCTATAAGCCTATAATATAGTGTTAATAGCACCAGTTAAAGGAAAGAAACAGAAGCAGTGGAAATTATAATGACTTGACTGAGGTCACTGAATAAAGGGCAAAATCAGATTTGTAGCACCTGACCCAATGACAACGCCCTTGATTACTGTGCTTCTAGCACTCAGAGTCCTTGACTTCCCAACTAGAACTGTGAGTCCTGGCGGCTCTCCTCTCCCAGTAATGTGATTTTTTTGCACACTAAACCAATGTGAGATGGCACTGAGGAAGGGTGGGGTAGAAGAAATAGGGTGTGTCTCTAGAAAAAGCCAAAGGTAGGATGAACAGGGTCATGCTGAGCACCTTGTGAATTGTTTTCCGCCTTCACTTGATTCTCACAGTGTTTTGTGCTCATTCCTATTAGCACTTGGCTGTTGAATGAATGACTTCTTGGGCATTTGTGGTTTTGATTCTTTCTGGTTATTTTGACTCTTCTGCAAACTGGCTCTGTTTATCACCTCATTTGGTTTCTAGTTTCTAAATTCTACCTGGGTAAGAGCTACACCCAAGCTACACAGGAAGAGGTGATGCCAACCCCAGTGGAGGGCATACATGAGATTCTGCTTTCAGAAACATTTTTATCTCTCTACTGGCAAGCACTTTTGCAGCTGCTGAACTGTGGTTTGTCCTGAAAGTTCATCACGAGACCAGAGCCTCAGAATCTGGTTCTCCTTTTGTAAGGTGCTAAGACATGTCAAATGTGGTCCTCCTCTACCCTTTCCAAGAATGAGACTGTTGTAACAGAAAACAGGGGCATCTATTTCATGAAACTAAATTTGCTACCATCTCTTTAAATCATATTCTACCAGAATCTGGCATTTTATAGCGAACACCGTTCTTCTCATGACTTTTGATTTTCTCTGATTATTCTTTCCATCTTAGCACATCATCTTCCACTTCGCTACCTTTCCACTGCTCAAAATCAGCATGCAGTGTCCTTCACACACATTAGCTCTACAGTCAAGAGTGGGATTGCAGAAGTGTCTCCAGGTCTCATACATGGATCAACAGGATGAACTTTACTGGGGAGCTTCTTAAAGAATCAGAACTTCAGACTCTAATAAGACCTATTAAAGCAGAGTTTACATTTAGAATATTCATTTGGGGGGAGCTACAGAGATTGTTTAGCTATTAAGTGAGGAGGGTTCAGTTCCCAGCACCCACATGGAGGCCAGCAACTACAGTAAGTGACTCATAGTTGCATGGAAGTCCAGATACAGGGTATTGGACACTCTTTTCTGGACTTCACAGGTATCTGTGCTTATTCAGATTGTGTGTGTGTGTGTGTGTGCACACGCATGTGTGTGTGTGTTTAAAATCTTTAATGGAGGGGCTGGAGAGATGGCTCAGTAGTTAAGAGCACTAGCTGCTCTTGTGGAGGACCCAGGTTCAGTTCCCAGCACCCACATGGAGGCCAGCAACTATCTGTAACTCTGGTTCTAGGGAATCTGACACTCTCTTCCGATCTCCATGGGCATTGCATGACATGGGTGCACTTACACACATGCAGGCAATACACTCATACACATAAAAATAAAATAAAATCAAAATCTTTAATGAACAAAAATCTTAACTTAGGAAAGGCACACGAAGGGCGATGTATCTTTATCTTACCCCAGGCTTCTCCTCCCCATTTCCTTGAAAATATTCTGCATCTTGTCTACAATGTCCAGCTGAAATCCTTTCTTTGCTCTTCTTCACAACTTCAGTGGCTGTTTACCTTCATGACTAACAATTCAGTGTTTTCAATCTTCCTTGCTTCTTTCTTACCTTTAAAGAATGTTTTTCTATAGCACTAACATTTTCATTTTTACCATTTTTAAAGCTCCATAATTTAATTTGTAATCTTCTTTTTCAGGATGGATGATCCATATTAATTCATCCTCTATGAAATGAAATTCATGAGGTACTAAAAAGCCATTGGGAAATAACTTCAAATCCTCCCGTGAAGAGCCTTGCACTGTGCCATTCCCACCAAGGATGAAGCATATTTCCTTTAGTGCATCTGGAAGGATTTCTATGTGACTGACGGCTCTTTTTATCCTTCCTTTTCCCTCTCATTTTTTCCTTCATTCATCCCCTGAACCCTGGCACATAGTTATTGTTTATATAGCTCAGTGCTTTATTATCTTTTCTGTGGAGGAACAAATAAGGGCCTCGAAGTAGAAGGTTACCATGGACTATAAAGATGTCTGACTTTGTTCTTTTCTATCTCATTTCAATTCAATATTGTACTTGATGACAAACGGTTAAAATTTGATACATGTGAATTACATGCAAAACTCAGTTTCCTTACATATAATTCACAAACCATGATAAAATTGATGAAATCTTTGTTTTCCAACTCCAGAGAATGGATGGGGTTCGAGTTTGGAAAGTCCCGTTTGCACCGCAGCCCCGCCTTCTGCATGTGGAAGCCATCGGAGTTGTTCCCAGGCTCCTGCTTCCCCATCTCCTCTTCTTGGCTGGCTGCCTTCCACACATAGCATCTCATAAGCACCAAATAAACAAAAAGTGGAGAAAAATAGCCTGCATCAATGTTTAGTTTTGAGTTCGTCCTTCTGTTTCTATCAGAACCATTTAGGGTCCTTGAAGTCAATGCTTGTCCTGTGACCACTAATTGTAAATAAACACCGCCGCTATCATACTGACTGGAGGTGATATCTCTTTGATGTTATGAAGAAGAATTAAAACAGCTTTCTGGGCTCGTGCTGAAATACTTGCTCTTCCTTTTTACCCCAACCTCTCTTAGTCAGCTACCTTAATTCTATCCTTTAATATTCATGTGGCTATCTCTAATCCTTGCCAGCTTATTTTATAACTAGCTCCTTTAACTAGCCCGTGGCCAGCTCATTTTCCATGCTTCCCAACTGCAAGCTCTACAGCATGTTGCATTTAAATATAGCCCGATTTAAAAAAAAAAATGTTACTTAGTCTGTCATTCATAAGTTAGAATATGTGTTTTCTCCTAGATAAGATCGTATCCTTAAGGGAAGAGATCGTGCTAGACCTCTAGACAGCCTAGTTCATTGCTTGGCAGTTGGCAAGTGAATAAAATCCAAATAAAAGTTGAAATACATTAGAAAGAGCAAATAGTTCAGTTATAATGGAAGTTTCAGCAAACTCTGTGCTCATGGTATGCGATGACTTAGAAGTTCACCTAATGTCCAGGCCTGACTTCTTGTGAGACAACAGGACTGTGTCAGAGATTGGTTGGAAATACTTCCTGTTTCGTGACCAATATTGCTTTCATACAAATTTTCACATCTTATGAGAATATTTTATTGGTAAGGTTATATATCCCTTTCTTAAAGTTGTCTTAGGTCTTTATACAACAAGGGCTATGACAACAGGCCCTTTATCCTGTGGGTCTACTAGATTGTGTTACCACATTCAAGTAGCTTAGGGAACATTCTCTGGAGTTAAACAGTGCATAGTCTGAACAGACACACAAGTACTTGTGGCCCAGCCTGAAATGCTTACTTAGCTAAGATATGAGGGCCAAGGAACTCAAAAAGAGACTATGTCTTAGAGGTAATATACCCCAGGTTTCAAAATATGGTCTTACACCTGCTGCTTGTTAATACATTCTAGACATAATCAGGAAACTACACCAATGAAATTTCCAAAGTATTGTAGTCTAACAAGATCTGCATGACAAAACCAGTTGACATGCCAAGGTGGATGGGGGACATTTTGTGGGTTCCCACCTCAAGATGAAGAGCTGCAGGCATCGATGGATGGTGAGAGTGGGAGGATCAGTTTTCTCCAGGGATCAGCTCTGTGAGAGGTGTTCTAACCCCAAGTGGGCACCTCTAAACAGAGATATACAAGATCACCACCAAATGGATTCAGTGCATTACACACACACACACACACACACACACACACACATATATATATATATAAAATGTATGCATGCATATGTAACAATAATAATCAGAGAAGAGGACAAGATGAGGGCTGGAGAGATGGCTCAGTGGTTAAAAGCACGATCTGCTCTTACAGAGGATCCAGGTCCTGTTCCCAGCACCCACATGGCAGCTAACAACCAGCTAACTCAAGTTCCAGGGGACTGAATGCTCTCTTCTGTCCTCCAAGGGCATTACATGACAAGGGTGGATAAATGCGGGCATAACACTTATATATAAAATAAAAAGAAATAAAAGTAATGTTTTAAAAGAAGAGGACAAGAAATGAGAGGGAGTTGGGGGGTGGGGGGGCATGAGAGTTGTTGGAGGGGAACTGGGAGGGATGGAAATAATGTAAATACAATACCCAGGTATGGAATTCTCAAAAATAATATGATCTTAAGAATTTTAACATAGCACATCCTTTAAATCAAGGCTGATGAAGTAAATCTCTCTGAAGACCTTGGAATTAACTTTGAGATTCAGTTTATTTGTCTATGAAATAAGGAAGTCAACTTCCTTGCCTCACAGGGCTACTGTGATGCTGTACCAAGTATGAAATTGCTTTGTGCACTGAAACTTAACAATGTGTTATTGTGAGAAATGTTAACAGGCCCTAAGCCACCCAGGGGCAGAGTCTCTGCCCTCAGAGGACAGAGGATGGAAGAGGAAACCCCAAATTGTAAGTTGAGCCAGTGTGCACTAGGGCCATGACTGTTTGACAGAGGGTAACAGAATTCACAGGCAAAATTAGAGCCTGTTGAAGCCCAAGTTGAAACCTGGAGCAAAGTCAACTGCCTGAGAAAAAGTTGTGAAATCAAACTTTACAGACAAACCGTACAGAATTAAAAGCAGAGATGAAAATCTCATCGGATAACTTTCATTCCACATAAAATTTAGGGTGCTCTTGGTACAGTTTCTGCAAAACTTGAGGAAGAGAGGTACAGAATCACAGGGGCACTCTGGAAAGATTAACATGTCTGAGGATTTAGGAGTGAAAAAACAACGGAAGCAGGAGAATCAAGTGAGTAACATGTAATTATTCAGGCATGAAGATGGCGGCAGAAGGTCCCGCTGAGAGACATCCTGAGGCCTTCTTCTCTGACCAGTTGGGGTGGGGGGAGGTGGGAGATAAAAGGGAGGGCACCTAAGCCTTTAGAAAGGAAAAACCTAAAACAAAGACTCTTGTTAAATTTGGCTTATGCAAATGGTCTTTTTTCAAAGATCTTGTAGGAAAGTCCCTCCTTTGTTATTTTTCCTCTGCATGAACTTGTCTCCTTTATTCTTAATACAGGATCAAGTCAAGAATATAGCCAAAATGCCCATAAACTCACAGACAAGTAGAGAAGACTAGGAATGGGAAAATCCCAGATCTAAAATTCTCTAGAAAATGCAGGTTTGGATCATTTCTGACCCCTTATAGGAAAATAAACTGAATTTATGAAGTTCATGAATACAGTTTTGATTGAGACACTGACATATACTGGTCAGCCTGTGTCAGGGTGCCAAGAGCCCCACATTCATCTGTGAAGTTGGTTTTCATGTAGACTTGAGTAAACAGGTAGCTGACCTCCCTAAAGGTGCTTCTTACTTATGAAACATTTTTAAACATTCTCAACAAGTTGATTTCTCCTTAGAAGGCACATATCTGCATTAAAGTTTTCCATAATTTCCTACAATGAGAATACTCACTGAAGTTTAAGAATTGCAGGGTGGTACTTACATTGTATTAAGCAATAATTAAGAAAAATATAGGAACTAGACACATGGCCAAGCTAGGTTCATTTTCCCTCTTAAATAGGAAAGGTCTTGAGACAGATGGTGGATGTGAAACAGCCACGTCTCAACAGCTGAGCAGAAACTACAAATCTTAAAAAAAATTTTTTTAGATTCATTTATTTTTATGTGTCTGAGTGCTTCACCTTCATGGATGTAAGCGAACCATACATGTGCAGTGCCTGTGGAGGCCAGAAGAGGATGTTTGATCCCCTGGAACTGGAGTCGACAGTTTTTAGTCACCATGAAAGTGCTGGGAACTGAACCTGGGTCCTCTGCAAGAGCAGCCAGTGCTCTTAAATGCTGAGCCATTGCTCTAGCCCCACGAAACTTCGATTCCTTTTCAAAAATATTTTATTATTTTTATTTTATGTGTATGAGTGTATCACCTGCATGTAAGCAGATGCCCTGTACTGTGCAATACCCATGGAAGTCAGAAGAGGGTGTCAGATACCCTGGAACTGGAGTTATGGACAGTAGTTAACTGCCATGTAGGTGCTGGGAATCAAACCTGGGTCTTCTGCAACAGCAGTCAGTGCTCTTAACTGATGAGCCATCTCTCCAGCCCCCAAACTGCAATTCTCGAGTAATATTTCTGACCATATTCTATTACTAAGGATAATAAAAAACAAATGCTTTACGGTTTATTTTTAAAGATTCTTTTGTCTGAGATTACTTATGGCCTAAAGATTAGTAACCACTGCTTGTTTTACAACCTCATCCTTTTCATCTCCACAAAACTGAAGAGTCACCTGAGATTCACACGTAAGAATGAGCAAATCTTAGCCGGGCGTGGTGGCGCACGCCTTTAATCCTAGCACTTGGGAGGCAGAGGCAGGCGGATCTTTGTGAGTTCAAGGCCAGCCTGGTCTACAGAGTGAGTTCCAGGACAGCTGGGGCAACAGGGAGACCCTGTCTCAAAAAAAAAAAAAAAAAAAAGACCAAAAAAAAAAAAAAAAAAAAAAAGAATGTATCTCTCCTCTATCTCTGTCTCTCTCTCTATCTCTACCTTTATCTCTATCTCTATCTCTAATAGGAAAGAGAATATCCCGGATTCCCTTTAGTTCTAATATATTTCATCTGAGACAGGGTTTCACTGTGTATCCCTGGCTGGTGTGCATGTTACCATGTAGGCCAAGCTAGCCTCGAACTCAAAAATCTGCCTGCCTCTACCTCTGGAGCACTATAATTAAAGGTGTACAGCACCATAGCTGGCTCTATTTCTTTTTCTGTGAAACTGCATTTAAATAAAATTATTTTGAAAAACATGGTTTCTGAAATCTTAACAATAAGGTATTAGTAATGAGATTCTTTTTTTAAAGATTTTTTTAAATTTATTTCTGTATGTGTATGAATGTACTGCCTGCATGCAAGTTTGTGCACCTGTGTTGTGCAATGCCACGGAGGTCAGAAGAGAGTGTTGGATTCCCCTGAAACTGGAGTTCTCCTGGAATTGGAGTTTCAGAAGGTTCTCGACTGCCATGTGGGTGCTGGGGATCGAACCCAGGTCCTCTGTAAGAGCGGTCGGCGCTCCTAACCTCTAGGCCATCTCTCCAGCCCCCAGTAATGAGCTTCTTAGTGTCTGTAGACATTAAATGTATTTTCACAGTTTCAAATTTAAAAGAAAAAACCCACTTTAAAGTTGATACAGTGACTAACAGACATGACTTACATTTGCTATTTAAAACCCAGGAACAATTGTGCAATCTATGAACACAATTTAGTGTTTTCTTGGGGAAAATCTATTAAGAAATAAAATATAAACAGTACAGATACATTTCAATACAGCTTAACTGGGACACAACAAAAGCACACATGTACGTCAACCCCACTATGTCTCATCAACATTAAAACTGCCACACTCAAGTTACTTTAACATTTCCCCCCAAATTTCATCCCTAACAGATCCCAAATGAGCTTAAAGCTAGAATACTGTGGAGATGATACTCTGCCTTGCTTTAGAGGGGACAATTCATAATGGAAAAACTGCCATTTCACAGGCTGTTGGTATTTAAGAAATACCCACAAAATACTAAGATTCTTCAACACTTTGATGGAGCTATATAAAGACACTTAGGAGTTTCCTGTATATAAACAGAACTTACATGTATATCCAAACACTGAAAAGCACTAATACTTTGTTCATGCTGTGCACACACACATTGAGAATATTGTTTTAGAGTAAATATCCAAGTTTGATGGAAGTGTCTCTCATGTATTTAGTTTGATTTTAGGGCACCGAGAGCACTTGCACACAAATTTTAAGCTGAATTTACATTGAAAATTCACAACCCCACTCCCACCCTACTGAAGGCAATCACTAACTTAGCTTTTCTTTAAAATATCCATGATACATCTTAATACTTTTTCATCACCATCATGAAAAACTTGCCACCCAATACATATGCAGTCAGAACCTGTGAAGTCACATCATCACATTCTGGAAAGCTTGAAGGGACTGCTAGGCTTGCCTCACTAGCCCCTTTGATTTCAATGCCTGACATGGAGGAAGTGGACAAATGATACTCCTTCTCACTTCCCATAATGAACAAAGGCATCTCACCCAAGAACTACAGACAAGTTATATAGGTGTTTACAAAACACAATTAGTCTTCTTCCATTATTCTGGGGATAAGCTAAAAAGAAAATAAAATTCATTTGGAGATTTTTAAAGCTGAAAATGCTTTCAGCAAATTTTGGGTAACTTTGATGTCAAAGTATATGTCTATTGATTATGAAACCATTTGCTGGGATTAAAGGCCATGTGCCACCACGCCCAACAGCTGCCTCTATTGTTTTTCAGTCCTGGAGATTGCACCCAGGGCCTTGTGCATGGCAGGTAAGTACTCTACCACTGAGCTATGTCCCTAGCTTTTTGACTTAAGTCTCCTTCTCATGCCTTTGAAGTTTAAAATCTAATTGAGCAACACTGTGGCTTCACTGTGCCACATGATTTGAGCAAGTTACTTAAGCCCTTTATGTCAGTATTCGTATCACTAAAATGGTGCCCAAGATAGTATATCTTCATATGATAGTTATGGGAATTAAATGTAAAGAAATTAGGAAGGCAACTGGAAAATAGTAAACATGTAGTAAATGATAGTGACTGATAGAATTTATTTCTGAAGATCTGTGCTTGCATCAGTGTTCTGGTGTCTAATAGCATTGTGGCCTTAGGTACAAAACTAGGCTACTGTAATATCCTTGACTTGGACAAGAGTGAGCCCTGCTCAGAACCCTATACTAGGGGGCCTGGCTCTAGGCCTCCTCCAACTTTCCTACTGTGTGAGGAATTCATGCAGTTAAAGAAAATGTCTTCTGGACCTTGATCTGTACCTTGTAGATATTTTTTTTTCCTAAAATGGTCTCAAGCTTGCTTCCAGAGCCTGACAGACTTTTTTCCTGTATTCCTGAGGATGGTCTGGTCTTGCCTTAGTGTCCACACATCCAGGCCCACGAGTGTCCCCATTCAGAGTTCAGTCAGGCTTATACTTTTGTACTAGGGTATTTACAAGTATAATGTGAAGAGCCTTTTATGAAGAGAAGGAGAAAGGGCTGTAGCCTGGCTATAGCTCACATAGTTCACATTTCAATGTGAGACTCTGAAGCATGAGAGACTTCTCAATCTATAGCTGTTCATATCTGGCAATGTTGAAAATAAAATGTATCCCAACACTTGAGTTAAAAAAGTTAAAGGATGGAACTAGAAGATGTTATGTGAAGTAACACAGTTCCAGAAAAACAAACCATGAATGGTATCCCTCATCTGTGGATGCTAGCACCAAGTACCTAGTTGTAAGGCAAACTGAGCGACGTTAATGTTATATTCCTTGTGATCTGAAAACAACTGTGCTCTTATATTGTGAATCCCTTAACAAGTTCTAGAATTAACCTACCATTTGTTTTCAGACTTTGGAATTTTGGTATATGGATGGAGGGTATGTAGGCATATTTTAGAGTAATATAAAAACAAAAGGGAAAATGTGAATCCTAAAATATGATTTGGAAATAACATATAGTTTGTATTTGGATGACATAATTTTAGTATAGGTGTGACATATATATGCATATATTGAAGCAACACAAATTAGAGGGAACAACAACACCAAAAGTACTTCAAAAAAAAAAAGACTGAAACAGTGAAGTTCTCCCCCAAACAATAATCCTCTGCTTTAGAAAAAAACTCTGGAAAGACTCAGAAAAAGATGCATGACATGTATGGCAGAGTGCATGAACTCTGGTGGGGTGGGGGCATGGAAAGGGAAATTAGTCTAAATTGGATTGAGAAATGATGTATGAAAAAGTTTAATAACAATAAAAACTATATTTAAAAAAGTTAAAGTACTTAGGCATGGGCTATATGAGCCTTAATTTGTACTTTTGCACCAAAGCTGTTACCAGATCTTTCAGTGCAAAAGTCTTGGCTCCAGCAGGAACAAATACCTGGGCTCAGCCACCTGTCCCAACAGGCAGAGAGAGATGTATTCCAAGTGGTCACATTGGGAAGAGGAACACATAAAGGAGTCAGGTAATTCCAAGTCCATCTTTGAACTACTGACAGGAGCTTTAGGCCTTAAACAGACGCAAAATTAAGGACAGAGGCAAGAGCTATTAAGCAGGCCTCATTAAGTGTGGTCTGGTTGATGATTGTCCTAATTCTGCTTCTGCCGGGTGGTCTGAGAAGTTCTTAGCGCTCTCATCACTTGAGAATATCAACCTCGTTCCTATGAGATAACTTCTTCTATTCCAGGGTACCACCTGTCTGTCTAGTGAGAATTTTTTTCTTCCTGGAATCTAAGATGACTTGTGAGTCCAAATAAGAGTCAAGAGAGTTGTTTAGCTCTTGGATTCCTCATCTTTGAGGTGGTTTGCAAAATACCTGCCTTGGGGCTGGAGAGGCGGCTCAGTAGTTAAGAGCACTGGCCGCCCTTGCAGAGGACCCTTGCAGAGGAGTTTGGTTTCCAGCACCCACATGGTGGCGGAAAAACTGTCCAGACTATAGTTCCAGGGGATCTAGCACCCTCTTCTGGCCTCTGATGACATTGTATGACGCAGGTGCATTTACGTAATTCAGGTAAAGCATCCATACACAAGGAATAAAAAGACATTTAAAAAAATTTTTAAATGATGGCACCTTGTGGGAAGTGTTTAATGCAGAGATTCACATGTTCAGTGCTGAGAATAAGTGATGGTGAGTGCTCCGCTGCAGATATGATGTCTGTACAGACACTGTCCCCAAGACTCCGGAAACATGACAGAAAAGGGATGGAAAGAATGTAAGAGGCAGCGAATGGGGGAGTGCTGCCAAGCTCTCTCTCCTGGACATGACATGGCCTTCACACTCTTGAACTCACAACACTTGTGTTTACATAAACAACACCTGCACAAGATCAAGGCAGTTAAAAATTTCAACATGGAGGCTGAGGGGCTCTTGAGGTCCCACCCGTAGGCTGAGGAGCTACTGGCAGATGGATGGTTGCTATGGTGTGTGAGAATAGCTTTTCTCTGAGGTGTGGCCACTAGCAGGTGGCCCATGTCTGAATGGATAACCCCACAGCCATGCATCCATGCTCAGCACTGATAGGAGTTAGTGGGTTCTATAAAAAAGAGACGTGAGCTGGAGCGATGGCCTAGCGGTTAAGAGTGCCGACCGCTCTTGCAGAGGACCCGGGTTCGATCCCCAGCACCCACATGCCGGCCGAGAGTCGTCTGAAACTCCAATTCTAGGAGAACTCCAGTTCCAGGGGAGTCCGACGCCCTCTTCTGACCTCCGCGGCATTGCACGTCACGGGTGCACAGACTTGCATGCAGACAATACATTCATACACATACGGAAATAAATAAAATTTAGAAAAAAAAAAAAAAGACGTGAAGCTGAAAGGGAGATACGAGAAGGGGCCAGGGCATGGAAAGCAAAGTGTGGGGGACAGATATGACTAAGATGTATACATCTACAAAAAATTCAAGGAATGGGGCTGGAGAGATGGCCTAGAGGTTAAGAGCACCGACTGTTCTTGCAGAGGACCTGGGTTCGATCCCCAGCACCCACATGGTGGCTGAGAACTGTCTTTAACTCCAGTTCTAGGAGAATCCAACGCCCTCTTCTGACCTCTGCTGCATTGCATGACATGGGTGCACAGACCTAAAATGCAGACAGTACATTCATACACATAAAAAATAAATAAAAATTAAAAAAAAATTTTTTTTAATTCAAGGAATAATAGTGAAAGAGTGTAGCTGCTTCATACAAGTGTGGTACAGACTAATTATAATACGTATAATAATGTGTAGAACAATATCTTAATAAGTTCCTTCATTTTCTTTGGATGCCCTTGATGTCAAAGACATATATAGAACACTTCACTAAACTATTAGATAATTCTATTTACACATAAAGTACAAACAAAAAATAAGTCCTATAAGAGTATAAAGCAAGGAACAATAAAGTCACAGAATCCAAATTACGCAAATTGAAGACTTTTGTATGTGTTTTAGGTTAATGATGAACACATAAATATTTTAAATATCATAATAGTTAAAATTTAAATATATTTGAATTGCTCATGAGTAAAACAAAATCACAAAGATCTCACTCTAAAGATAGCATGAAAAATATTAGCTCGATTTGGCCATTTCTCAATATGTCAGTATTTAAAATAAAAATGTTATATGTGAGAAATATATACAATTTTGTCAACTTAAAACATAAGGCTTATTTTTAATCACAAAGAGTCAGGTGTGGTGGCTCATGTCTATAATCACAACACTTGGGAAACTGAGGTAGGAAGCTTGGCAGAAGTTCTGGGCTACCCTGGGCTGCATGGCAAGACCCTTTCTCAACCCTTAATTCTAAATAGATAAACAAATATTACAAAGAAAAATTAATTATTGTATTTAACTCCTAAGAGTAGATGTTGCTTAGTAGAACAAAGAAAATACCTGACAAAAGTCACTTGAAAGAAAGAAAGAGTTGATTTTGGCTCCCAGGAGCAAGGTGAAGTCCAGCATAATGGGGAGCTCACGATCACAGGAGCACGAAGCAGCTGCTCGCTCATTTTGCATGCACAGACAAGAAGCCTCTGCTTCTTGATGGATGCCTGTGCCCGGCTTGCTTTCTTCTTTTCCTTCAGTCCACCCACATTTAACTGGCGTTCCCCTCCTAGTCTAAGTAATCCCTCACAGATGTGCATGGAGATTTCTTTCCAATAGAGTTGACAATCAAGGTTAATCATCACAGTGGGGGATCATTAGAAGCTGTGTTTCTGGAATTAAGAGTATTTAATTAAAGACACTGGGTGACCATGGCAGCCATGAAACTGCACCACCTGGGTATTCTGTACTGGAGAGCAGGGTTGATTGACAGCCCCAGTTCCTTCACTTCTGAATCCCGCAGTTTCACACTGAGATGAAGCACAGGTATGATGTGCAGGCCCTGCCTGCAGCTGTGGAAGTCAGGACAACAGTGCAGAAGGCTTTCCACCAGCTTGGATGAAATGTTCCCAGGACGACGCTAGCGCCAGAGGGGCACCTGTTCTTCCTTCCCCATTCTCCTCCATGTCTGCATACCACTCTGAAGGCCACCCCTGCTATTCCTTTTGTCCTTCACAGATATTTATCTAAACACATTTCTTAAAGAATACCCTTTATGTATTTTGGAAAACAACATATTCATTGTCGCTGCTTCCATCCAACACTGCATTAAGTACTACTGGTCCTAGCCAGTGCGTCCCCAAGAAGTGTCTGCCCCATCACTATCTGTTCCAGAGACCCCAGGAGTGGTCTTTCCTTGAAGTCTCTGTGTGCATTTCTGTCTTCAAACCCTTATTTGGGTGTTTTCATCTCTCCTCTCTCTAAACTTCAATCCATAGAGACCCAACTTGCCAGATTGGGGTTTAATATCATGAAACTCCCCTAAATCCCCAAATTTGGTTCTCTCTCTCTCTTTTCCAGGCTTTTTTTTTTTTTGCAGGATTACACAATGATCACAGCTTGCTACAAAGACCTTGTTTCTGTGCATGATTCTTTCATCAGCTCCTAACTCCTGAAAACCTGATGATAGCCAGATAACCAACTTCTGAACACATCTTATGGCTTTGCTTTATGTTAGAGTTGAATAAAAATAAAACCCTATCCACCAATTCAGGCCTTGCGAGTGAAGATAAAGTTGAATGCAAGGGGCTAGAGAGATGGCTTAGTGGTTATGACCATTGGCTGCTTTTGTGGAAGACCCAGAATCTAATCCCAGCACCCACATGGTGGTTAACAGCTATCTATAACTCCAGTTCCAGGGGATCCAATACCCTCTTCTAGTTTCTGTGGGCATTGCAGGACATAGGTGCATTTATATACATGAAAGGATAAACCATATGCATAAAATTAAAAAATTTTAAAGAATGAATGCAAAAGATTTTCATTTACTCCACTGTCCTTCCTTGGAAGAAAAACAGAATAAATACATTATCTTAGCATGAGTTTCAGAATTCCAGCTAGTAAGATCAATTTAGATTTCTATTTTCTTCAGGAAGCAAGAATTCCTCCATACGTGATACTCTTCTCCAGGGAAAAGTGGACCACTTGGCAGAATTCCCTGAGGTTAAAGGCCCTACTTCCCCTTCCTTCACTGAAATGCAAACCTTGGCCAAGCCCTAACAATTCCCCAGGTTAGCCCTCTTGTGTGCTAATTTATGACTATTTATCATATTTTCCAAACACTTTGAGATAATGCCCGTAAGAAAGTTATGGGGAAACTTGTGAGCCAGGCAGCAACAATAGCAGGAAAAAAATGGATAGGACATTTGGGCAATAAGGTGGACTAGTACAAATTGAAGATAAATTTAGACTTTCGCATTGTAATGCTGACAAGGAGCAGGCCAACAGACTCAACTTTTCTTCAGTGGCAACTCGCTATGCCAAATATCCTGTTCAGCTGATTAGCCATTGATTCATCTATTGTTCATCAAATAAATAAGGACCTATGTGTGCTCTTGAATTCAATTCTGATATGAATACCACTGCCTAGAAAAAGTACCAACTTCACTGAATCCATCCCTGGATGCAGAACAAAGATGGTGCATACAAAGAAGTCAGTTGTCTCTCAGTCCTAAGCATCTGGAAGATACTGAATGAATGGTAAATAAGCATATTATACAAACATGGCACCAATTACCTGACTCAGGATGTTTGCTCAAAAAGTCACCACCCCCTCTCATTGTATAGTGCAGGGTTTACAGAATAATGAACTTGTAGCCTAGACCCAGGTCCAGAGCTCACATGTCTCATTTTCTGTGGCTTTAAACAAAGAAGAAAACAAATGACTCAAAAGATGGAGTAAATAGCTGAACAGAGACTTCATCAGTGTCCTAGTTTGTCTTCCATTGCTGTGGCAAAACACGACTGACACCAACTTGGGGAGGAAAGGGTTTATTATGCTTACATCTCCTGGGTCACAGTTCATCACTCAGGGACCCCAAGGCAGGAACTCAGGGCAGGAACCTGGAGGCAGGAGCTGAAGCACAGGCCATGGAAGAATGCTGTTTACTGGCTTACTTCCCTGGCCCATGCCCAGCCTGCCCTCTTATACCATACACAACAACCTGCCCAGGGTGACACCACCCATACTGGGCTGGACCCTCCCACATTGCAATTGACAATCAAGACAATACTCCACAGATGTGGCCACAGGCCAATCCAATGGAGCCAATTCCCCAATTGAGGCTCCCTCAACCCAGGTGTGTCAAGTTGACACTAAAGCTATCCAGCACAGTCAGTGAGGAAGTAAAGATGGCTACAAAACATCTTAAAAAGTGTTCAACATCCTTAATAATTAATGAAATGCAAATTAAAACCAATCTAAGGTAGCATCTCACTCTGATAAGACTGGCTAAGAGCAAGAAAACAAAAGACACCAAATGCTGGAGAGGTTGTGGGGAAGGGGAACACTCATCCACTGCTGGTGAGAATGTAAACTCGTACAGCCACTGTGGAAAGCAGTGTGGAAGACCCTAAAAGACTCAAAATGAGCCTACTACCTGACCCAGCCATACCACTCCTGGGTATATACCCATAAGACTCATCCTGCTGCAAAGATACATGCACATCTATGTTTATTGCAGCTCCCTTCACAATAGTGAAGAGCTGGAACCAACCCAAGTGCCCCTCAACCAACGAGCGGATGACAAAAATGTGGTACATCTACACAATGGAGTTCTATTCAGCAGTAAAGAAAGATGACATCATGAACTTTGCAGGTAAATGGATGGAACTTGAAGCCATTATGCTCAGTGAAGTAACACAGTCCCAACGAGCACATGGGGAATGGTTCCCCTCATTTGTGGATGCTAGTACCAAATCTCCCAATTGAAAGCAATTGTGCTGTTATAATGTGAATCTTTTAACAGGCTCTAGAATTAACTTACCATTTATTTTCAGGCATTGTAATTACCATATATGGGTGGAAGATATGTATTCATATTTTAGAGTAATATAAGATTAAAGGGAAAAATGTGAATTCCTAGACATATTTTGGAATTAACATACAGTTTATTTTCAGAGGTCATAATTTTGTTACATAGGCAACGCTTATATAGGCATATTTTGGGGCAATACAAATGGGAGGGAATAACAACATAAGGACTGGGTCAAAGAACTGACTAATACAGTTAAATTCTGCCTAAAACAATAAACCTCGGCAGAGAAAAACTTTAAAAAAGACTGAGAGAAAGATGCAGGACATGTATGGCAGAATGCATCAACTGGGGTGGGGTGGGGTCAGGGAAAGGGGAATGTGTCTAAATTGAACTAAAAAAATGATGTATGAAATACACAAAACATCAATAAAAGTATTTTATTAAAAATAAAAAAATAAGAATAGTGACATCAAGAGAGCTGCACAGAGTTGCCTATCACTCATTCTTCCCAGAAGTGGACAAAGAAGAAACAACATTCTGGTACAGAATAAATGAAAAAGATGCATAAATAAATTTAAAAAATTAAATAAGTGTTAAAGGGTAGCTGGAAAGTGGTAGAAATCCCTATAGAGCTTGAACACAGAGCACAATCTCATAGAGAGCAGAGTGAGGCACCTTGCTTCTTCTCCATCCGAAGGTCACATCGGAGACTCTGCATGGTCCCCACTGCTTCTTCTATTGATAATATAAATGATCTCACTACCATTACAGTCCCTTAAGGAGGGACTTAAGGAGGGCTGCTGTGAGTTCGCCCAGCTGTTCTGCCACAGTCCTATAGCTCACACGCACCTCTGTGACCTAAGCAGCTAAAGCCCAGCACTCTCAAAAATGAATCGCTGACAGAGTGTAGCCAGCCCAGGGCTGGCTAGTTTATGCAGCTTATCTCCGAACACTATCATCCCACATGCTCCCACGTTGCAGCCCCATGAGCTAGACTTAGCAGAAAGGTCTTCCCTGGCTTCCAAACTCAGATAATTCCCCATCCTCTGAAACACATCCCCTGGCCCTGAACTAAAGAGACGTTAACACATGCTGGTGGATATATCTGGCTCTGCAGATAGTCAGACAGCGGCCCTGAAGTCTTGCTACACACTGCACATTCATCCAGGTTGCAGCAACTGTGCTTCCTTCACCAATCCACCAACCATCTAAATTACCCCTCCCTGGCTGAGAGCATACCACATAGCTGGCCAGCTCTTAATAACTGTATGTATTCAAACTCTACCTGACACCCATTGAGTGGTTGCCCCAAACTTCTTAATGAGCTTGCCTTACAACTGCTCAGTCCAAAATGGTATCATGTACCCATCATGCCCCCTCAAACCAACCAAGCAGTGGTCCCAATCCTCCAGAATGCTCACTGCATAGTCAGTTGCCCTGCAATGCCCACACATACCTAAAAAACCATCTCGGAACCAAACCTAGGTGACAGCCTCCCCCATGGCCCAAGTGGCAAGGCTTGGGCCACACCACCTACACTGCATGACAGGCAGTCAGCTCTGTAACTCAGCAAAGAAACCACAACATACCCATTGGTCCCAAACCACCTATAGGTGCTTGTCCTAAATTTCATAGCCAGTCCAGCAGTGGTACTATTCCCAACAAAATGACACAATATCAACCACATGTACAGACATTCAGTCTTGGCCAAGAACACAACAACAGATACCTATTATGAGGAATATAGCTGAATAATCGACATAGACAATACCAACTATATGCAGAATGAGACCTAACTAACCAGAACCAATTGATATTCTAGTGTCCATCACAGGAAAATACTTGTCCTGATGAAAAAGAAACAAACTCCATAAAATTGGAAAATATATCTATTTCACTAACTATTCAGGGATCAGGGTAGGTACACAAGAAACACGAAAAAATAAAAATAAAAATAAAACTGACACCCTCCTAGTGAGCCAAATATTCTCAAGTAACAGACACAAAAAAGAATTATAGGAGATACTTAAAATGGAATTCAGAATGCTATTGTATCAGTGCCATAAAAAGAATATAAAGAAATAATTCATAAAGTCAGGAAAACAATTCATGATCTAAGTGAGAAATTCAACAGAGAGACATATAAAATAGAACCAAACAGAAATCATTCTGTTGAAAAATTCAATGAATAAAAGAAGAAACGCAATTATGAGCTATGATAGCAGACTAGATTAAATCTAGGAAATGCTTTTGATCTTGAGGTTAGGTTTTGTTTAAATTAATCTAATCAAAAAGGACACAAAAGAATGAAAATGAGTAGAAAAAAAGCCTAAAGGGCCTGTGAGTCACCATTAAATGGAGCAATATTTACATTGTAGAGCTTTAGAAGCAGAAAAGAAAGAAAACCAGAGAAAATAATTCACAAAATAACAGCTGTGGAGGTCTGAACTTTTGAGAGAAATATGGACATCCAGATCAGAATCTCAAAGAGCTCTTCTTCAAAGAGACTTTGGAAACCTTCTCCAAATTACTGTACTTAATCAGTCAAAAGGAACAACAACAACAACAAAAACAAAGAGAATTCAAAAGCAGCATGAAAAATGTGTCAAATCACCTATAGAGAAATCCTTACTAGACAAATAGCAGATTTCTGGTCAGAAATTTGGAAGCCCTAGAGAAAATAGGATGATACATTCTTAGCACTAAATGGCAAATCTGCCAGTCAAAATATTCTACCCAACAAAGAGGTTCTCCAGAAATGAAGGAGAAACAAAGCCTTTTTCAGACAGGCAAAACCTGAAGGAGTTCGTCAATACTAAAACAGATTTATCAGAAACACTGAAGCGAGTAACTACTATCTCTAAAATACACAAAAATAGAAAAGTCACTGGTGGAGTAGATATGCAAATGAGAATGAGCAAGAAATCAAAATGTTTCACTACAGAAAACCACCAAACCACAATGATTAACAACAAGAGAGACGGAAAAGAACAGAAGATACACAAAATAACAAAACAACTAACAATAGGAAAGATGTGGTTATTTCCCATCAATAGTAATACTGAGCGTTAAGTGGATTATATTCTCTCTCTCTCTCTCTCTCTATATATATATATATATATATATATAGAGAGAGAGAGAGAGAGAGAGAGAGAATATATATATTCTTCAGTTAAGTTGTATAAAATAAGACCCAAAACATTTTCCCTACAAGCAATATCACCTCATAGGCATAGATACACATATACAGAGAGTGAAGGGATAGAAAAACATATCACATATAATAAGAAACCAAAAGCAAGCAGGATTAACCACAACCATTTATGATAATACAGACTTTAAGCCAACAACTCTACAAGAGACAAAGAAAGCACAATGAAAAAAGATTAGTTCCTCAAGAGGATGTCCAAGACCAAATCATCCAAATGTCTAAATCATAAATTATTGTATCTAAAGGGAGAAATAATCTGTCATAAATAATAATCCAGGACTCCAACACTCATTTTAATCACTTTAAGTAAGCTGATTAGAAAGTTGATGAGAACTAAACACAGTATATACCAAACCAATCCAAGACAATTATAGAACATTTCACCCAATACTTACAGGATATACATTCATTTCATTAGATGATGGAATTCTTCAGAATAGACCATATGTTAAGTCATAAAACATTTTAATATATATTATTGAATTTTCTGTGTCTTTCATATAATATATCTTTTTTTAATTATGTGTATGAATGTACTGTCTGCGTGTAGGTCTGTGCACCCGTGTCATGCAATGCCGTGGAGGTCAGAAGAGGGTCTCAGATTCCCCTGGAGCTGGAGTTAAAGACGGTTCTCGGCCGCCATGTGGGTGCTGGGGATTGAACCCGGGTCCTCTGCAAGAGCAGTCGGCACTCTTAACCGCTAGGCCATCGCTCCAGCCCCTCATATAATATATCTTAATCATATTTATCTCTCCCCTATCTGCATCCCTATAGCACACCCTCACTGGATTTCATGCAATCTGTCAAATATGTTAAGGCCTATGGAGTTAAGTTCGTGTCCTCATCTGTCCCTCAGTGTGAGCTCAGCCACTGGAGGCTAGTCAGCTTACATAGTGTCACTCTCTTAAAAAATAACTCTCTCGGGGGCTGGAGAGATGGCCTAGTGGTTAAGAGCACGACTGCTCTTGCAGAGGACCCAGGTTCGATCCCCAGCACCCACATGGTGGCTGAGAACCGTCTGTAACTCCAATTCCAGGAGAACTCCAGTTCCAGGGGAATCCGACACCCTCTGACCTCTGCGGCATTGCACAACAGGGGTGCACAACCCTACATGCAGACAGTACATTCCTACACATAAATAAATAAATTTAAGTCCAAGTCAACAGCTCCAGAGAGAGTGGACTGTTTTACCTCTCATCCACCTGTGCCCCTTTTCTAAGCCTAGGGAACAACCTGCGGAAGAGGGGGCGTGGTAGAATGTAAGGGCTGCGATTGGGGTGAATGGTGAAACTACAGCAATGTAGTCTGGACACTCACTTGATTGAACAAACAACCTGTCACCCCCCACTGGATGGTGGGGCTGTAGGTGTTTGGGCACAACAGCCTGCAGATAGGTTTTGCATGAAGGATGCTTGTACTCATGGATTATCACTTATAGCTAAAAATGAAAAAAAAAAAAACTGAGAGAAAGATGCAGGACAGTTATGGCAGAATGCATGATCTGGGATGAGGTGGGGGTGGGGGGAGGGAAAGGGAAATAAGCCTGAACTGAATTGGAAAAATGTATGAAATGCACAAAGCATCAATAAAAACTAATTTAAAAAAAAAAAAAAAAGAGTTCAAATTTTCAAGCATCCCTAATAGAACCACCGATTGCCATTCATTCTAAGTTTTTTTTCCATATTAATAAAAGTGTGGTGTTGTTCAAAAAAAAAAAAAATAAATAAATAAATAAATAAATAAATTTAAAAAATTAAAAAAAAAGAATAACTCTCTCTCACCCAGTAGTAATCAGCTGCCAATTGTTCCTCAGTTAAGTTGGGGTTTCTTACCCATTTCCCCAGTTTTGTGCTGGGTTTTGTCTGATTTAGGTTTGCATGGGTCTCATCCATGCTGTCACCATTACTGCAGGTTCATATGAGCTAGTTCCTAGCTATCTGGAAACATGTCCTGGTCATCCACCATCCCTGGCCCTTATAGTCTCTTTCTGCTCCTCTTCCTCAATGGTTCCTGAACCCTGGGTGACAGAGTTTCAATACAGGCATCCTACTCAGGCACATGCAGTCTGTGGTCTCTTATTCTCTACATTTGGCCAGATGTGGGTTTCTGTGTTAATTACCCTCTGTTGCATGAGGAAGCTTCAAGCGATGCATTAGTCGTCTCTCTACCCCCTCTTCCACTATTTTCTGTGAGCCTTAGGTGTACAGATTGTATTTTAGATGTGTCCCTTAGGGCTGGGCACTTCACAGACACTGATTCTCCTGTGTGTGACCAGTTGTGGAGCTCTATAATAGTCATCTATTTCATCTTATTCCAGTCAGAATGTCTAAGATCAAGAGAACATATGACACCAAATGCAAGTGATGATGTGGAGAAAGGGGAACCCTCTTTCAGTACTGGTGGGAATGCAGACCGCTGCAACCACTGTGGAAAGCGGTGAAGAATTTAAAGCACTAAAAATAAATCTTCCATACAATCCATTCCTAGGCCTCTACCTAAAGGACTCATCCTACTGCAGAGATACTTATGTAGTCATATGTGTTGCTGCTCTTTTCATAATAGCTAAACAATGGAAACAGCCTAAATGTCTCTCAACTTATGAATGGACAAAGAAGTAGTTCCACTCAGCAGTAAAGAAAAACAAAATCATCAGATTCACATGTAAATGTATGGAACTAGAAAGTGTTTTACTAAGGGAAGTAACACAGACTCAGAAAAACAAGCACATACGTTCTCCCTTATTTGTGAATCTTAACTCCAAATCCGTAGATGTGCTTATATATCCAGATGTAGCACAGGAGCCAGGAAACTGGGAAGAAACCATGGAGATAAAGAGGAAGAAGTCCAAAGGGGAGAGGGGATAGTAGGAGATAGGTACTATCGAGAGGGACATGGGGGAAGTGGGGAGCACTTTAATTTACGATGGAGGAGGAAGGATTGTACAGAGTGAGAGACAGGAGAGATAAACAATACTTAGATGGTGTGAGAAAACAGAATGCATTAGTTCAAAAGCCTACGAAAAATACACATACAGTATATTTACATTAGTGCGTATGTATAACTGAACACTAACAAGAAACACAGTGTCAGACAGGAGAAACCTCCCTTCAAGTTGTTGGTCAGGGTAGTTCAAGAGACTCCCAAAATGACACAGGCCGTTTCTCCAACCCTTGATTGCCTCCCAGAACTTGAAGGCAAGATCATATTGCTGAAGACAGGATATACTTTGGACAAAGGACATGGAGAATGAAGTGGGAACTGACCTGGAAGCCTCCTCCCTGATGCCTGGCTCTCATAGTATCCGAAGGTGCTATGCGACCAACTAAGGGGGAAAAACAATCACTCAACGGTTCAACGCAGCTGTAAAGCTTAATAACCACCTAGCCTGGTCTATATAGCGGGTTTCAGCTGAGGCTACAGAGAGACCCTGTCTCAAAGACCTAATAAATGTTAAATCCTCTACTAAAGGATTTAATTTAATATAAGCACTCAGGTTTGTATCCTAAAGCATTTCACATACATCCTTTTGAGGAGATGTATTTTAAGCAACCGTTTGATGTAGTAAGGTGACTTCATTTGGACTTCTTGGGGAGCACTCTCGGATGCTGGTCTGCCCTTGGGACTGACTCTCAGAGTGAAAGAAGAAAGAGCAGGGATGGAACCATCTCCAGGAACTCAGGGAACAGATATTGGGAAACAGAAAGAGAAGTTTAACTTCTAGCCCTTTAGCATCAATTCATTTATTTTCAGACTGTTTTCCCTAGCGTATAAAACTTGTATCTGGTAGGAAATTGACACCAAATTTCTCTAGCAGATAAAATGTTAACACGTCTGTTTATGGAGTGATGGTAAATGTGATATCCAGGTGTCACAGACAGAGACTATTTTTTTCCAAGATAAAAGTGTTACCATTCAACCGAGAGTTCTTTTGCTCTATGTAGATGGAAACGGTGAAGAGGCAGAGTCTAACATGTCATGACTCTGCTTGCTCTTAGCATGACAGCTCTGAACGCTGAGTGTTGGCAGCCTTGCAACTAGCAGTTAGCAGCTAGTGTTAAGTCTCCAAAACTTTGGTTATCAGGGGCCCTCAGCTCCTCATCAGCCAGTGCAAGTAACAACTGTCTGCAGCTCTCAGAAAGTCTTCAGGAGGCTGAGGCCTGAAGCCCCTCCTCACCTTCATCTCTTCACAGCCTTCTCTCTCCACCCTCTGAGATCACACCACAAATGTGAAACTCTTCACCATCTTTCAGCTGCTGACTGGTGAGACTAGGGATGGCAGCCCTCCCAGGGTGGGGGGGGACTGTTTGTTATTCATGCCACCAGCTTAGTCCACTCTTACCCATGATAAAGACCATAAACACACAACAAAACATTAAGATTAGGCTTCACTGGGGCCTCGGCAACAACACTGGGGCTGGGAAATACTATGTGCAGGGACACCTCCACAACTCCACAACTTCTCCAAGGACTGTGAGAAGCCAGTTGTATATGAGCATAGCCTTCCTTTTGCTAGCTAAAAACTTTTTGCTTAGTTATACATTTTGGACAAGCATAGGACACCTGCCTACCCCTCATTGTCACCTGTAGGGGAGAGGATCCTCTGTAGCCATGTTGAGGACTTTGGTATAAACATCTAGAGTATTTGAATGGAATCATCTGAGGGTCATCCCAAAGCTGTGCGGATGAAGCAAAGCTTTCTGAGCCATTGCAGGGAGTCTGGAGCAAACGTGACTAAAAGTTCTCCTGAAGCACAGCCCTGGTCTTCAGCTCAGCCTAACAGATGCTTTGGTTTCTGGGATTGGAATATAATCTCTTTGGAGCCTCCATGTCTGGTTCGTAGTCTCCTCTAAGTATCCATAGCTGGGACCAAGTCTCCTTGGACATCTTTGAGATGTTTACAGCAACCTTGGCTGTCAAGGAGACAAACCTAGTAACTGGGGCGGGAGCAATTGTTTGGTCTATAGTTCCCAGGCACTCTGGAAAAAAGTGGGCTAACACTATGGTTGTTATAGCCACCGTGAATCTTCAGGACTGGCAGCAATATCATTCACAGCCTTTGTAGAATTTGGAAACTGAACTGGGCATGGTGGCACACTTGGGAGGCAGAGGCAGGCAGATCTCTGTGAGGTCAAGGCCAGCCTGGTCTACAGAGTGAGTTCCAGGACAGCTGGGGCCACAGGGAGACCCTGTCTCAAAAAGACAAAAAAAAAAAAAAGTATTTGGAAACTGCAGAGACAACAGTACTGCAGTTCCCATCCAGCCTCTTTTCTCTGCCCAGCCTGAGTTAACCATCTGCTCTGCTACTTACTGGGCAACTACCTATGGGGCCAGGAATAATCTGAGAACCATCAGTCAGGTAGCTCGAGTGCCCATGCCCACAGCTTCAGTCATTTAAAAATATTAAGTAATGCTACAACCAAGATCTCATTAGAGATTGAACATTAACATTATTCTCTAACAGATTTTATTTATCAAACTTTATGTGCAGTCAAATAATCTTGAGACTGAGTCCTATCTTTTCTAACAAGAAAAAAAAAACACAATGCTTAGACTCTGTAAGAAAATTGTAATATATGGACAACCTAACTCAACAAACCCACATTCTGAATTATTTTATTCTAAACTTCTCGTATTTGCCCATTCTTAACACAACTGATGAATTATTTCCTGGAAAAGGAAAACCTTGATCAAATCAGAATTCTGAGGACAACTTAGCTAGGCTTTACTACAGTGTGAGAAATTACTGCTTGAGCTTCTTTGAAATGTAATATACCCTTGATATATACATATATATATATATATATATACTATATATATATGTATATATCAAAAGTATATAAATTGACAAAATTTTCCTACCCAAGCACACTCCTGTAACCAGCACCCAGGTCGAGAAACAGAACAGTCGGCCCAGAGTTCTCTCACTTTTCCTTCCCTGGTTACTGAGTACCCCTTTTCTCAAGAGAAGCTGCTCTCCTGATTTCTAATAGGGCTGTGATTGGTGCCACTTGTCTCTGAACTTCATAAGTCTTTCAGCATGTCTTTGTTTTGCAACCTGGTTTATTCTACTTATGAGATCCAGAGATCCATCCATTTTGCTGTAGTTAATTTGTTTAACATCATTGTTGTATGGTAAACGCCTAAATGTCCAAGATTTTGATTAGATGTCATTGTCAACACTCATAGTTTAGAACCAGTATTGACTTATGTTAAGGCTTTCTTTTTCCAATTTCCTAACCCTCACCGCCCAAGGGGAATTTCCTAAAAGACCTAAGCAAGGAAACTTTTTGCTATAGAAAGGAAGATGCTAGATTTCCCGTTAATTCTTGTTTGTTTAGCTTTTTTCTCACAATGGGAGGTGTTAACATGGGAAGAGTAACGCTGCCTGGGAAAAGCCGCTAGTTTATCATCCAAGTTTGCCATCCACAGTGCGTCTGACTTCCTGATTAATTCCCCAGGTACTTCAAGACAGGAAGGGATGCTACTGCCTGGCTATTCCTGTCCTGGTGCCTAAAGCAAAGCTAGAGCCAGGCCTGGTGATCAAGTAGTTTAAACTGAAATGTAATGACCCTAATTCCTTTTTCTCTCTCACCAGCTTTGGTCTCATCTTGTTCATTGCAAATTCTGTGGTTACAGTCCTCTTCTTTAGCTGTCCATAGACATTGCCTAAAAGTAATTTATTCCCGTCATTGCAGCTGTTTACCCAGCACTAATCACCTAATCTCTGCCTTTGGCACATAGAGCTGCTAGGATGAGTTGGTTTTCCTAGCCTGTTCCCTAACTCTTTGTATGAAGTGTGTAGAGATAATTTTCAATGGAGAGGAACATAAGCTGATCACCCCAGTAAAAGACAGACTTATTTTTCTTTCTTTCTCTTTTTTTCTTTTAAGACAGGGTCTCCCTGTAGCTCCAATTGGCCTAGAACTCTCTATGTAGAACAGGCTTGAACTCACAGAGATCTACCTGCCTCTGCCTCCTGAGTGCTGGGATTAAAAGTGTGCGCCACCTTTAGTTTATTTTTATTTAATTTAATTTTATTTTTTCTAAGACAGGGCTAACATAGTTGGCTGTACGGAGTGGCAGCCATGGACCCCTCCAGTTGGGTTGCCAGGGTTTCATTTGCTAAAATTAAGGGTACAATTAGTCCTTGGCTCTCAGTTCTAAAGAACCGTTGATGATGTTCACAGATGTTCCCTTGACAACCCATCTGCCTCCCAAGGTTAGTTGACTTCGAAGAGAAGGCAAAGTAGCAAAGCGTGACAAAGTCTTTGCTGTAAGGCAGTGTGGAACCTCTGTATCATTATTACTGTGGTTAGTGCTTGTGATGGTTAGCGTCAACTGTCAGATTGATGACACCTAGGATGACCTAGGAGATGAGCCTCTGGGCATGCCTACTGGGGATTATCTTTATAAGGTTAACCGAGGTGGGAAGATGCACACCCTAAGACTAAAATCCTGCATTGCTGGAAAGGAAAAAGTGAGCTGGGCACAGCATCATCCCTCTCTGCTTCCAACTGTGGGTGCAATATAACCATTTCCTGCTATGACTTCCCTACCTCAAGGGGCTATAATCTCAAACCATAAGACCAAATAAACCCCTTCTCCCTTAAATTGCTTTCGTAAGAGTATTTTATTATAGCAACAGGGAAAGCAATTACTACACTGGTAAAAGAGAAAATACTGACAATGAAGACGAGGAGGTTGTTGCTGCCCCCACTTCTTCCCCCCAAATCATCAGCCTAAATGTCAAATTAGGAAATGATTCTGAAATGCTGACAGCCAGGGAGCAGATCCTTACAGAGAACAAGCATCCTGCGCCCACATAACTATTGCTGTTAACATCACCCACCTGCAGAGCCCAGAGGTGCCGCACTCCCCCACACACCATGCTCTTCACTGCCACGACAGCACCTGACTCCAGCAGCCTTGTGATCAGGTCACAAATGCTGTAAGTATTTCAGAAGTGTCTATGGCTTTGTAGAGGTTCACCAAGGAATGAACTATGCTTTGGGCCAAACCAGGCTCAAATCTGTCCAAACTATTGCTCAAATGGTCTGGGAAAGGTGCATGGTAACATGAAAACATGTTTAAATCAGACTTGTGGCTTCATTCACTGGTTCTTCCATCTTTGGATAAGGAACCTAGCTAGTTTAAGCCCATTTTACCATCTGCCAGTCACGATACTGCATGGTATAGCAACTTGAGCAGGTTGCTCTTGTTAGTGACCGGCCCCTGTGGATCTCCCTGTCTTGCTGCTTGCCAGATCTTTCTGATGCTTACCGCTGGTGAGAACTGGATGTACTACAAACATTTACTAAGGTGATAAGAACTTCACTTCTCTCATGATATCTTCTACCCATGCCTCACGTTGTAGAAAGGGTGAGCTAGCTCTCTGGAGTATCTTTTATAAAAGTACTAATTCCACTCTTAAAGGCAAAGGCCTCATTACTTAATCCCTTCCCTATGACATCATGTCCAAATACCATTACACTTGGGGTCAGGTTCCAACATATTAATATAAACATTCAGACCATATCCCTATGTATCTTATAGTATCAGCTTAGCAATAACCACTAAATAATTTGCTGGGATTGGTGTTGGGATTGCATCACGTTTATAGACTGAATTGGGAAGAACTGACATCCTGATAATACTGAGTTTTTCTAATCTTAGCCTGGTCTGCATAGTGAGTTTCAGGACAGCTGGGGCTACAGGAGGACCTCGTCTCCAAATACACACACACACACACACACACACACACACACACACACTAAACATCTTTTAACATTTATTGGTCTATTGGCAGCATTTTTTTTTTCAAATTTTGCCTAAGACTTTGTTTTTCCTTCACTTTAAAAAACATTTTATTATTTTATGTGTATGAGTGTTTTGCCTCCATGTATGCAAGTACATCATGTACATGCAATGACTTTGAGGCCAGAGGAGGGTGTTGGATCCCCTGGAATGGAATTCCATGTGGCATGATAAATGTCCTAGGATAGTGTATAATATTGTTTAAGATATCAATAAATTATAAATAGTAAGAGTTTTCTCAAGATGATATTTTAAAATAAATATTGATGCATTGTACAGTGGAATATTATTCAAAGCCATTGTAAAGGATGGTACAAATAAATTTATAAGAATAATATATTGGGGCTGGAGAGATAGCCTAGCAGTTAAGAGCACAGACTGCTCTTGCAGAGGACCCAGGTTCGATCTCCAGCACCCACATAGTGGCTGAGAACCGTCTATAACTCCAATTCCAAGAGAACTCTAGTTCTAGGGGAATCCGACACCCTCTTCTGACCTCTGCGGCATTGCACGACAGGGGTGCACAAACCTACATGCAGACAGTACGTTCATACACATAAAAATAAATAAATAAAATTTAAAAATATATATATTGCCAGGTGTGGTGGTGCACACCTTTAATCCTAGCACTCAGGAGGCAGAGGCAGGTGGACCTTTGTGAGTTCAAGGCCAACCTTGTCTACAGAATGAGTTCCAAGGCAGCTGGTGCTACAGGGAGACCCTGTCTCAAAAAGACCAAAAGAAAAAAAAAAAAGGATAATATAGACTTATACTTACTAACATGAAAAATGTTCTTAATATATGGTTAGCTTAAAATATAAAAGCAATGCAAGAATCTATTTGTCTTGAAATTTACCTGAGAATGTATAAATTTCAAAATCTGAAAGCCTACTGATGTGCTAGCAAAGATTTTCTTCGGAGCTGCCATAATATTATGACTTTTATTTCACTGTTTCCTATGTAATATGAATAATTTGTAATTATATTACTTCTATGTTTTCCTTTCAGCAACTAAGACTTTTATATTGATAGTTAGCTACAAAATTTAAAAATTGTATTTTAGTAACAATGAGAATAACAAAGAATCTAGTTATAGAAAAAGAGTACTTACAAGGTAGAGTTTAAGTACAAACAACTTACCCGAATAAAAATCTCCAGTGCTGCCTTTTCCTGACTTCTTATTGTTCAAAGGGAATCAGGTCCCTAGGAGACTTATTATTCATGGTAGGAAGGAAAGTTGCCTCTTATCAGGAGCCAGCATCATGGAATTATTTGAGGATTAAAAATTGTACTTGATTTGATTACTTCCAGCTAAGTAACTTTATATGGTTGTCACTTTTCCAATTATTTATTTCATTATACTGAATTATTTAATGTCAGAGTTTATGTGTATCTTCATACATATCCATTTTGATGATCAAGATATTCACAAAACAAGGAAATAACTTTTAATTAGCTAGGACAAATTTGAAACAGAGTTGAAAATTATGCATCTATTTGTAGTAATTATTCAAGGGCACTGGGGCCACTGAGAAATGCAATTAAAGTGAATTTTCTTTTCTTTTTTTCTTTCCTTTTTGGTTTTTTGAGACTATGTATCCCTGACCCTCCTGGAACTTACTCTATAGACCAGGCTGGCCTTGAATTCACAGAGATCCACCTGCCTCTGCCTCTTGAGTGCTGAGATTAAAGGCGTGTTCCACCACACTTGGCTTAAAGTCACCTTTACTACATTTTTATGTATGAAAAATACGTACTTTTCTAGGTGAGAAAGCAGACTACATCGAGCTACTTTTTTCTTAATTCTTTGTTTTTAATTTTATTTATTTATTTATTTATTTATTTATTTATTTATTTATTTTATGTGTATGAATGTACTGTCTGCATGTAGGTTTGTGCACCTGTGTTGTGTAATGCCTCAGAGGTCAGAAGAGGGGGGTCAGATTCCCCTGGAACTGGAGTTCTCTTGGAGTTGGAGTTACAGACGGCTCTCAGCCGCCATGTGGGTGCTGGGGATCGAACCCGGGTCCTCTGCAAGAACAGTCGGCACTCTCAACCACTAGGCCATCTCTCCAGCCCCAAGCTACTTTTTTTATCCTTAATGTCAGAACGGAGATTGTGTTTAAAAAGCCACTTCCAAAATTACATCTCCAAGAGTATTTGGAAAAAATCTGACATATCTTCACTTCTACTATATGAAAAGTTGCACAACGGATCATATCCATACTTTCTGTGTGGTAGGGAGAGGAGGACATGGAGCTATAGTTCTTCAATAGACAAACACTGCAAGAATGTCACTTTAGCACATGAGCTCTGTCCTAAAAGATTCATGGAAAGGGGGTCCATTTCACTAGGGCTATGAAATAGTGATTGTTCTAGGCAGAGATGGTTCATTGCAAAAAAGAATTGCTCAGGAGTAATGAATTTGACTCAGCTTGAACAGACTTTTGGTGAGAGTAATATAGACTAGAGACTATGCAGAAAACTAAGATATGGTTCCTATAGCAAGAGGCTTTGCTGTCCATTAAGGGAGATAAATAATGAGGTACAACAAGGATGTGGGCTTGTAGGGCATTTGGAGTCCATATGGAAAGACAGCCTTACTGTCCTTATAGAGCATGCTCCTGCCTATAAGAAATTTTACCCATTTATATTTGTCTCTGTTTCTGCAGAGGAATAATGGATCTGGCTCTCTGGGAAAATTCTTATAAGTATATGGGAGGCCATGGGAAGCTGACCTAACCCAGAGTTATGGGTTTGGGGCAGAGGGCACAAGATACACCTTGTGCTCTGTCTCTCAATCATTAGTTATCTCTTGCCCTGAATTCTGGAGGCTTTCATGACCTTTAAGGGGAAGACACTATCTCAAATGTTTGTTTATTCTTCTCTCCTTGGAACATCTTTCAATGCAGACTCAACAAATATTTTTGTGATATCCATGTAAAGAAATAAGCACTCAATAAATTATTGTTGATGTTGTTCTTACATTGGTAGATGTTGGTCTGAGAGATTTTGATGCATAAATTTCTTTAAAAAATATTTTTTTAATATTTAAATTTTTTTTTCTCTATGTGTATGAATGTTCTGTCTGCATACAGGTCTGTGCACCCGTGTCGTGCAATGTCGCGGAAGTCAGAAGAGGGTGTTGGATTCCCCTGGAACTGGAGTTCTCCTGGAATTGGGGTTTCAGACGGTTCTCAGCCGCCATGTGTGTGCTGGGGATCGAACCCGGGTCCTCTGCAAGAGCAGTCGGCGCTCTTAACCACTAAGCCATCTCTCCAGCCCTAAAAAAACTATTTTATTTATTATTTTATGCTTATGAGTGTATTGTCTGCATGTATGTAAGTGCACCTGTGTTGTGCAATGTTCTCACAGGTCAGAAGAGGGTATTGGATCCCCCGGAACTAGAGTTATGGATGGTTGTTAGTTGCCATGTGGGTGTCATGATTCAAACCTGGGTCCTCTGCAAGAGAAGCCAGTGCTCTTAATTGCTGAGCCATCTCTCTGAGAGCCTATGTACAAATTTCTTAATACTTTTTTTTTTGGTGTTTTTGAGACAGAGTCTCCCTGTAGCCCCTCCTGTCCTGGAACTCACTATGTCAATCAGGCTGGCCTGGAACTCACAGAGATCTGCCTGCCTCTGCCTCCCAAGTGTTGTGATTAAAGGCATAACCACCACACCCAGCTCTTAATTCTTAATTAAACCAAAATTTCAGTATGAAAGCTCAATTTCTCTTCATCTTTTGCCAATATGGTTCTCTAATCTTTGCTTTTTAAAATATTTTATTTATTATTATGTATAGTTACTATATTTATTGTTTATATTTATTATTTATATTTATTATTTTTATTATTATTTTATGTGTATGAGTATATTGCCTGCATGTGCGTAATTACACCTGTATTGTGCAGTCAGAAGAAGGCATCAGATCCCTTGGAACTGGAGCTATGAACCATTGTCAGCCTCTATGTGGGTGCTAAGAATCGAACCTGGGTCTTCTGCAAAAACAGTTGGTGCTCTTAATTACTGAGCCATCTCTCCAGCCCATGTTTCTCTAATCTTTGAGAATAGCCATTCTAATAGGTTTAAGGTACTGTCTCATAATGTTTTTTAATTTGAATTTCTATGATTAGGGATGTTGGGATGTTGGGCAAGTTTTCATATACCTAAGGACATCTTTAGAGAAATGTCTAGATATATCAGTGTTAGCTTTCTGTCCCTGTAATGGCTCATACATTAAAGCCTGGTCCCCACCTCGTGATACTTGTTGGGATCTGCTGGAACCTTCAGCATGTAGGAGCTATTGAAAGTTAAGTTATTTTGAGTATGTCTTTGAAGGGAATATTAAGATCCTCCTTTCTCTCTGTGTCCCCTCACAGCTACAAGGTGAACTATCTCCTCCACCACACATTCCACCATGATGTATTGCTTCACTTCAGACCTCAAATTAACAGATTCCACTGATCATGGATTAAAACATCTGAAACAATGAGTTAATTATCTCAGCTGTTTTGGTACTTTGGGGGTCCTCTTTTCTTTCTTTCTTTTTTTTTTTTTTCCTGAGACAAGTTCTCCCTATAGCTCCAGCTGGCCTGGAACTCACAAAGATCCACCTGCCTCTGCCTCCCAAGTGCTAGGATTAAAGGCATGCACCACCACGCCCAGACTTTTTTTTTTCCTTTACCACTTTTCAAATTAAGTTAAGTTGTATGAACTCCTTATATATTTGTATAGTATGCCCCAATAGAGAATTTTTCCATATTGCCAGTTATTCTCTTTGCTACATAGAAGATGTTCCATTTGTCGCATCTCCATTTGTTTGTTTTTAGTTTCAAGATTTTAGGGTCATGTCGCCCCCCCCAAAAAAAATCATTTCCTAGAACAATGTCAAGGCTTTCAAGTCTTGCTTTTAGGTCTCATTTATTTTGAGTTGATTTCTAAAGAAAATGTTAACTGATTGATATGTTCCTAAACCACAAGCAATGCCTCTCACTACTGAATTAGTATTTTTAATTCTGTATTTGGCCATCACACTGTAGGAGAAAGAGGAAACAAACCAAAAGGAAAGGTAAATATTCATTACTAGTCTCCATAACAGAATCATCAAATGAGCTTAATGAGACAAAAAAATCATTAAAATGCAATACAAGATGAAGGAGCTCAAGAGAGGGGGGTACCATAGGAGGAAGGTATTATCACGGACAAAATGGGGAAAAGGGATATTTTAACTGGGGATAGAGGAGGGAGGATTAGACAGAGACATAGAGTGGAGAGATAAATAATGCTTAACTGGTGTGAAAAACCAGAGGAAAATGTTATTAGTTCAAAATCTTTCTGAGAAATTACACATACAGTATTTCTATATGTGCTCATGTACATAGCTGAAGGCTACATAATAAGAAACAGTACCAGAAAGGAGAAAGCCCCCTTTGAGTTGTTAGCCACGGCAGTCCAAGAGACTCCCAAAAGTACACAGGGTATTGCCACAGCCCTGATTGCCTATCAGAACTTGAGCGTAGGACCTTAGTGCTGAAGACAGAACATACTTCAGATACAAGAGTTTGAGAAATGGAGCTGGAACTGACCTGGAAGCTACCTCCCTGAAGGCCAGCTCTCATAGTTTTGGGGGACGCTATGCAAGCCTATAATGGAGACCATCAATTGATGGTCCAGGACCAGCTTCAAGTCCTAATAACCACAACAATGACTGGCACAGCAAACTACATTGGGTACAGTAGTGGCACTTTTCTCTTGGGATTAATCAATAGCTATATAATTGGACTTAAAGGAAGGAAATCACATGTGGTAATATAAACATAGGCAAATGCACATGGATGGAGAGGTAATAGATCTTAAGGCTGTCATATTTCTAGACAAATGTAGTTTCTTACTATATGATGAATATGGATCCTTATATTTATAGACAAGTATGCCAGTCACCACTCATAAAAGAAGTTTCTTTTGCAGCAGATGGAGACTATTACAGAGTTCCACAACTAGTCATACACAGAGAATAAGTGTCTGTGAAATGCCCAACTCTGAGTTATACATCTACAATGGAACCTCTTCATCTACGACTCAAAGAACATGCAACAGATGGTAATGAACATAAAAGGCCACAAATGGCCAAAGGTAGAAAATAAGTCTTGCAGAGTGCGGGTCCTTGGACAGGATTCCTATATTAAACTCCACTTGCCCAGGGCTCAGGGACCATTGTGGAAGAGGGGGTGGAAAGATTGTAAGAGCCAGGGAAGAGTTGCATGACCACATGGAAACAGTCTTAAAGTCGCTTGAGACCTGTTCACACAAATCCAGAGCAATGGTGTCTTCATGCACAAAACCCATGCAAGCTCAAGATGTTAAGAACCCAGGTATAAAACTGGGAAAATGGACAGCAGGCCCCAGTCTTAGCCAATGAAATATTGGATTGGTACCTGATTACATCTGGGTGAGGGAGAGCTTATCTTCTTTATGGGAGTGCCTAGACCCCAGGGGATGAACTTGCATTTAGGGAGTCTGGGTACATTAACTCAATTCAATAGGATTTAATATGAATGACAAAATTCATGAAATCTGTTGGGGGGGGCAGCTATGGGAGGTTCCAGATGGGGGAGGGGGTAATAAAGATTATTAAGACTTTTGTATGAAATACGCAAAAATTTGGTAAAAAATTAAAAAATCAATATAAAAATTTATACACATTTTATACATATGAAACGCATTTAAAATTTCTGAGTCGGAACCCTAAAGAAATGAATGACTACAGAGAACTGGACTAATCATCCTCTTTATCAAAACACTCATTGCGTGTGGCAGGAGAAAACAAATCATGCCAGACTTGGTGGCCCGTACCTTTAATCCCAGCACTGTGGAGGCAGAGACAGGTGGATCTCTGTGAGTTCAAGACCAGCCTGGTCTGCAAAGCAATTCTAGTCTAGTCAGGGCTACACAATGAGGCCCTGTCTCAAAAAAATCGTGTTCTATGTGGTGCATTGGATTCTATCTGCTCTTTAACTTTTTTTTACCACAGATAAACAAATGGAAATGGTTGAGAAAATTAATCAAGAAATTGGAGGTAGCTCAGAACCCCAATACTTCTTTTGATGATTATATGGAACCTCAGAAATTCGCCAATTTTGTCTCTGTCCCACTTGACCTTTTCCCTCTTTTTGATGTGTTCATTGCATCTCCAGATAAATACACATCCCTCAGCAACTAAAGTACACTTACCTTTGGGGTCAAGGTTATTTTATCTCTCAGAGGTTAAATTATAGAGAAACTTGCCCTGAAATATGGCCCCTGTTTCTTGGCATGGGTAAGAACTTTATTCAATTTCACTCTTGTCTATAATATCTACAGATTTCTAACATACAATACCTCCAGAAAATGAAAGAGGGAAGAAAAGACTCCTAAATGAAATCGAAGAAAGTTTCACATTTTAGTATATTATAGTGTCATTCAGACGCATCCCACCCTTTGGACTTAAGAGTCATGTCATGGTAAACAAATATTTGACCCTCTAACACCCAAATTACCTTCTAATAAAATTCACATTGTAATTATTTCTGAGGAGATGAAAAATCCATGCGGCTAGGACCTGCCACATCAATTTGCTCTAAGGACTGAGGTAAAATTTAAAATGTTTAGCATAGGATCTGGCCCAAGAATAAAGGCTGAATATTGGTGGTTCATTAATATTTCTGCCTTGCTTCCTCAATGGCCTTAGTCTACCGACTTTGTTCATTTATAAACGGGTCCTATATTTAGCAGTTTTAGTGCTCTCGGGTGGGTGGCAAGCCTTCTGTGGTTATCTCAGGCTTCTGGCGTTCACAGGGCTCAGACACAATGTGCTTTTGGAAGGAAGGGTAAAATTATTGTTGTGAAAAACCACTTCCTAACTCATCTACTGACCTTATAATATTTTCTGTGTGCACATGTCTAATCATGCTGTTTGTACAGAAGACTGGCTTCTTCCACTAAGCAGGGTCTTCTCCTCTACAGTCTCTCACAAAGCCTTCTGTGTTTAAAACCACCTCTTCCACATTGCCTATAATGAGCTGTTGATCTTCCTATTCTCTGGTCTTTGAAGCCCTGTAGAATAAGAACTACATTTCATTCATTCTTGTATCTCTAGAGCATAGCTTTGGTTGTAGCAAAGAACAGGCTGCCACAAAAATTGAAAGTAAACAAATGAATCCTTTTGCAAAGCTAAGTTGCTATAAATGTGGAAATATAGAATGTCCTGAAGATTCTGTTTCTATTTAAGGTTATATGGGTGGATAATCTTGGGAAATTTCATGTTTGTTGTTTGGGACCTTTGCCAAGCCAACTGATTTCCTTGCCTGCCCTTCCTTTTAAAAAACTGTAGAGAGAAGATAGAGAAGAGAAATGCTTAAACATAACACCACAGAGCAATTTAAATAGAATTCCAACAGGAAGGGTTGGCAACTCAAGGAGCTTGTGTGAGATATCTTCCCAGAGCTCTATGAAGAGGGCTGGCATCTTGGTCCATGACAAGAGCAAAAAACATTAAAGAAAAAAACCAGACATTTAAGACACAGAGGCCAGAAAGGCTCTATTTCCCTGGGAAGTATCTATAAAAATGCCCAACCATCGGGCTGGAGAGATAGCCTAGCGGTTAAGAGCACCGACGCTCTTGCAGAGGACCCGGGTTCGATCCCCAGCACCCACATGGCGGCTAAGAACCGTCTGTAACTCCAATTCCAGGAGAACTCCAGTTCCAGGGGAATCCGAGACCCTCTTCTGACCTCCGCGGCATTGCACGACACGGGTGCACAGACCTGCATGCAGACAGTACATTCATACACATACACAAATAAATAAAAAATAAAAAAAATAAAAAAAAAAAAAAAAAAAAAATGCCCAACCATGCAGAGGTCAAAATTACCTCATTCCTCATCTTTAAGTTGTATCTGTCTATATCTGTATATCTACATTCATATCCTCATTTTCATCTATCAATATATATTATATATACTTATTTATTTGGGTATGTTAGGATATAATTAGAGCAGAAATATATTCTAATGTAAGAAAAGTTTATGATAAATAAAATGATAAAAGCAGTTACTAAACTAATGTGTAATATCATAATTCCATGGATGACAGCATTTGGGCGATTTTTCCCCTTTTCTATGCTTTTCTGGACTTTCCTTTTTATAATGATCATATACTATATTAACAATAAGAGTAAAACTATATATTCATTTTAACTGTTATATTTTGAAAATTTCATACATGAGAAGTCATTTTCACCACTTCTCCCCCTTCCAACTCCTTCTACACCTACCCCACTCCTTTTCAATTTCATGACCTCTTCTTGAATTCTTATTGTTACACAGAGAAAGAGAGAGAGAGAGACAGACACATACATACATACATACATACAGGTAACCTATTAAATCAATTTAGAGGTGCTTGTGTGACATGTATTTAGGGCTCACCACTTGAGACTGAACAACCTATCAAGGAGAGCTTGTCGCTGGAGAAGACTGACTTTCCTCCTCTCAGCAGCCATGGACTGCCTCTAGCTCTTTCTCCAGGAGATGGGACCTTGTAAAATCCCCCCCCCATCCACGTTGGCATGTCAACTGGTATTGTCATTATTCAGGATTCGTTTAGGCAACCATATTGTTGAGATCCCATGAGTGTAGCTTCTAGAAGATACTATCCAGCAGCAGGTATCCTGGTCCTCTGACTCTGACAGGTTTTCTGCCTCATCTTCTGATGTGTTCCCTGAACCATAGATTAAGTGTTTCATTTTAGATCTATCATTTGGGGCTTATTCACTCCACAGTCACTTATTTCTTTTCATTTTGACCAGTTGTGAATCTTCATAATCGTCTCTGTCTCTTGATAAAACAAGCTTCTTTGATGAGGGGGAAGAGCTACACTTATCTATGGATTTAAGGATAACACACTTCTGCCGTTTTTCTAAACTGATATAATTTCTAACTGTATTGTTTCTAATTTTTAACTGTAACTTGACATCCTAAAACCTATTATCTAGGAAAGCCCCCTAGTCTTCTCTAGTAGAGGGAACAGTTGGCAGGTCGAATTTTCCTGAGGTAGTAATTGCCTCTAGTTTCACTGATAACAGACTATGCATGTGAAAACACCATCTTCACAGGGCGCTACAGGCCCTCTCTACCTCTCTAGCTCCATCGTACCCTCCAGCCACTGTGGCTGTCTCTTGGTACCCATGCTCTATGCCTTAACTGACCCAGAATATTCTCTGCCCTGAGATCTAGCTCTGTGTTCATTATCTCGGGGAGTCATCTTCAGGCTGAGTTTCTGTCCTACTCTTTAAATGTATCATGTTATTTTGTCCCTGCATTTATTTGTCTGATATTTACTTACTGTCCAATGCCTCCCTCACAATGAAACTGTTAGCCGTATGAGGTTTAGAATCCCCAAGGCTGCCACACTACCAGGATCCTTGAAGAGATGTCAGTATTTCCAGTGTACTTGAATGGATCAATGTAATGAGATAAGTGGAATTCAGAGGAGACGGCAGAGAGCTCTTGTTGTATCTGCCTGGATCCACCAGTCTAAGCAGTGAATTAGGAATCTGCTGAGTATCTTGTTTGGCCTCTGGTAGATACTTCAGAAAATTGGAAATTATTATGCAAAAGAGTTCCTGACCCCTAGAAAATTAAAATGTGAAGAGATTAGAAAACATAAGACAAATATATAGCATCATGAATTAAGTTATTTGGACTTACATCATGTTTTAAACGTAATTAGATCATGTTTTAAAAATAATTAGATCATGGGCTGGAGAGATGGCCTAGCGGCTAAGAGCGCCAACCGCTCTTACAGAGGACCTGGGTTCGATCCCCAGCACCCACATGGCGGCCAAGAACCGTCCAAAACTCCAATTCCAGGAGAACTCCAGTTCCAGGGGAATCCGAGACCCTCTTCTGACCTCCGCGGCATTGCACGACAAGGGTGCACAAACCTGCATGCAGACAGTACATTCATACACATACAGAAATAAATTTTAAAAATTAAAAAAATAATAATTAGATCATGTTTAAACCATAATTATAATTATTTTAACCATAATGATAGTGTTTTACACATAATTATGTTTCATAATATCATTAATGAAGTTATATTGAAATTGGAATTAGACATTTTAGACATAGTTAAAAATACCCGCTGGGCATGGTGGCACACATCTTTAATCCCAGCACTTGGAGGCAGAGGCATGCAGATCTCTGTGAGATCAAGGCCAGCCTGGTCTACATAGTGAGTTCCAGTCCAGCTGGGGCTATAGGGAGATCCTGTCTCAAAACAAAATACCAAAAAATAGCCTAATTATCTACAATTTATTTCCACAAGAGCCAATAGTATTCAGCTTGAGCAGGTTTTAAACAAAATCTAATAGTGTTCCTCCCATCTTGATTGGAAGTCCATTTCTTTTTGTTTCTCTCTCTATCTCTCTTTTTCTGTGTATAAGTATGTGTGTCTATCTGTTGTCTTTTTTCTGTGTATAAGTATGAGTGTCTATCTATTGTCTCTTTTGCCCTCCCTCCTTTCTTTTTTCCTTCATTTCTGTCTATGAATATATATTTATGTACAATTGCGAAGAAAAATTATTCATGTTTATGATATACAACAATGCTTTCATTTATTTGTAGAATCTAAACTAACTTAATTGGCATATAAATTACTTCATCTGCTTAACATTTTGTGGTGAGAACATTTAAAATATATTATCTTAATATTCAAATATGTAATATATTGCTACTTTTTAACATTTTTATTGAAGTTATGTACATTTCCTACATCGTCTCTCAGTCCAGTCTACACTCATCTCGTCTTCCATGTTCCCCACCCCACCAGAGTTCATGCACCTGCCATCCCTGCTATCCCTGCCATCCCTGTCATCCCTGCCATCCCTGCTATCCCTGGCCTGTATCTTTTTTTATTCTTTTCTCAAAGTTTTTCAAAGCAGAGGATTATTGTCCTTGGGGGAACTTTACTGTTTCCGTTGGTTCCCTGTCCCAGTTCCTCTGCTGTTATAGTTTTCTCCAATCTGTATTGCTTCAACATATGCACATATGTGTGTGTGTGTGTGTGTGTGTGTCACACCTATACTAAAATATCATCCGTACACAAACTGTCATTCCCATATCATATTTCAGGATTCACATTTTTCTTTTTAAATTTATATTACTCTAAAATATGCCTACATATCCTCCACCCATATACCAAGATTACAAAGTCTAAAAATGAGTGCTGGGTTAATTCTAGAGCCTGCTAAGGTATTTACATTATAAGAAAACAGTTGCTTTCAGGATAAGGGATATATAACATTGATGTTGTTCAGTTTGCCTTAACTCAGTGCTGGGTGCTAGCATCCACAATGAGGGATACATTCGTCGTTTGCTTTTCTGGGACTGTGTTACTTCACTTAGCATAATATCTTCTAGTTCCATCCATTTACCTGCAAAGTTCCTGATGCCATCTTTCTTTACTGCTGCATAGAACTCCACTGTGTAGATGAACCCCATTTTCTCTATTCACTCATTGGTTGAGGCGCATTTGGGTTGGTTCCAGCTCTTTGCTATTGTGAAGAGAACTGCAATGAACATAGCTGTGCATGTATCTCTGTGGTAGGATGAGTCTTGAGGGTTTATATCCAGGAGTGGTATGGCTAGGTCAGGTGGTAAGCTCACTTTGAGTCTTTTCAGTGTTCTCCATACTGCTTTCCGTAGTGGTTGTATGAGTTTACATTCCCACCAGCAGTGGACGAGTGTTCCCCTTTCCCCACAACCTCTCCAGCATTTGGTATCATTTGTTTTCTTGATCCTAGCCAGTCTTATCAGAGTGAGATGATATCTTAAGGTGGTTTTAATTTGCATTTCCTTAATTATTAGCAATGCTGAACATTTTTTAAGATGTTTCTCAGCCATCTTTATTTACTCATTTGTGAAGTCTCTGCTTGGCTCTTTGCTCCGTCTTTTGAATGAGTCATCTGATCTCTTACTTCTTTGTTTTTTGGGTAGTTTATATATTCTGGATGTTACTGCTCTGTCAGATGTATCACTAGTGAAGGTTTTCTCCCACTTTGTGGGTTTTCTCTTCACTTCCCTGATTGTTTCTTTTGCGCTACAGAAGCTTTTGAGTTTAATGAGGTCCCACTTGTCAGTTTTTGACCTCACTTCCTGTGCAGCTGCTGTCTGATTTAGGAAGTCTTCTCCTACGCCTATGTCTTGTAGGTTGCTGCCAACATTTTCTTCTACCACTTTCAGAGTTTCAGGATTCATGTTGAGGTTTTTGGTCCATTTGGAGTTGTTTTCTGTACAGGGCGAGAGGTTGGGGTTTAGCTTTATTCTTCTACAATTGGTGATCCAGTTTTGCCAACACCATTTGCTGAAGATGCTGTCTTTCCTCGATTGGGTCTTCTTGATCCCTTTGCAAAATATGAGGTGGCTGAAATTTTGGTCCTTCTGTCTACAGGTCTATTTTCGTGCCAGTACCAGCTTGTTTTTATGACTATAGCCCTGTAATATAGTTCAAAATTTGGTATAGTGATCCCCCTGTATTGCTCTTTTCACTCAAGATTGCTTTGGCTATTCAAGCTCTTTTGTTTTTCCATATGAATTTAAGGATTTTTTTCCAAGTCTGTGAAGAAGCTCATGGGGATTTTAATTGTGATTGCATTGAATCTGTATATTAATTTGGGTAGAATGGACATTTTTACTATATTAATTTTTCCAATCCATGAGCATGGGAGGTCTTTCCATCATCTGATGTCTTCTTCAATTTCCCTCTTCAGGGGTTTAAAATTTTTGTTGCATAGATCTTTGGTGTCTTTGGTTAGGTTTGTTTCTAGCTATTTTATTGTTTTTGATGCTATTATGAGTGGGAAGGTCTCCTTATATTCCTTCTTCAGTTGCTTGTTGTTGGTGTATAAAAAAGCTACTGATTTTTGTAAATTAAGTTTGTATTCTGACACTTTACTGGAAGTCTTTATTGTTTCTAGGAGTTTTTCTGGTGGATTTTTTAGCATCCCTTAGGTAAACTATCATATCATCTGCAAAAAGGGATAGCTTGACTTCCTCTTTTCCAGTTAGTACTCCTTTAATTTCCCTTTCTTGTCTTATTGCCCTAGCAAGTGTTTCAAGCACTATATTGAAGAGGAGTCATGATAGTGGGCAGCCTTGCCATTTTCTGCCTTTAAGGGGAATGCTTCTAACTTTTCTCCATTTAGGATGATGTTGGCTGTGGATTTCTTGTACATGACTTTGATTACATTGAGGAATAATCCCTCCAGTCCAATTCCTCCTAGGACTTTAAGCATGAAGGGATGCTGGATTTTGTCAAAGGCTTTTTCTGCATCGATTGAGATGATCATGTGGTTTTTGATTTTTAGTCCATTTATGTGTTTTATGATATTTATTGATTTATGTATGTTAAACCATCCCTGTATCTCTGGTATGAATCCAACTTGGTCATGATGGATGATCTTGTTTGATATGGGTCTGTATGCAGTTTGCAAGTATTTTGTTGAGAATTTTTGTGTTCAATAATGAGATGGGTCTATAGTTTTCTTTTTCTTCGGTTGTATCTTTGCCTGGTTTGTATTAGAGTGATGCTGGTTTCATAGAAGGAATTTGGGAGATTTCCCTCTGTTTGCATTCTTCTGAACAGTTTGAGAAGTAATGGCTGTAAGTCTTCTTTAAATGTTTTATAGAATTCTGCTATGTAACCATCTGGGCCTGGGCTTTTTTTAGTTGGAGGAAGAAATAACAAAAATCAGAGGAGAAATCAATGAAATAGAAACAAAAAACAATAAAAGAATCAATGAATCCAAAAGTTGGTTCTTTGAAAGGGCAAACAAGATAGACAGACCTCTAGCCCAGTTAACTAGAAGAAAGAACAACTCCAAATCAATAGAATTTGTGATGAAAGGGGAAAATCACAACAGACAATGAAAAGATGCAGATAATCATACGGGAATACTTCAAAAGCCTACACTGTACTAAATTTGAAAACCTAAGAGAAATCGATGAATATTTGAAATCCTGGGAATCAGCAAAGCTTAACCAAAAAGAGACCAATAGTTTAAACAGACTCATAACATTTGAGGAAATTGAAGATGTAATAATATATTGCTATTAACTATAGCCACTATATTATGAAGTAGCTCTCTTGAAATTATTCCTCTTATCCTGATGAAATTTCTTATCTTTTGACCAAAACTTTCACAATCTCAGCTTCAAACTCCATTATTTTACTCTCTGCTTCTACAAGTTCTACAATTAAAATTTTGTTTTTATCTATTTATTCGTTTCAATGCTAGGAATCAAGCTCAGGGCCTTGTACATGCTGTAGTATAAATTATATTGGCAAATTGGCATATGCTGTTTGTACTTGTTAGAATGGACCCCAGAAGCAAGGAGGCTCAGTTGACTCAAGCATGTTTACTTCTAGTGTTCTCTAAAACCCCCTGTCCTGAGTCCAGCTGGCTCTTTGACTCTGTAACAGAGAAAAGGAGAAATAGCTAAGGCTATTAAAATCATTATGCCTTCAAGAACAGCTAAGGGAAAAGCCCTTTACAACAGAGGTCATTACAGATTATCAAAAGGGAAAAGCCCTTTACAACAGAGGTCATTACAGATTATCCCATAAAAATGTTCTAGTGGGAGTGGAAGGTGGTGGAGACTCTAAGAACTCAAGCTGGCTGCCTCAACGGACTTCCACAATTGTTTCTGCCGGATATTGTAAGAACTGACTGGATGGCATTTTCTATCTATCTGCTACTGGTCATTTGTTCTTTTGATTTTGCTTGCTACATGCTTGTTCTAGTTTGCTTCTCCATTACTGTGACAAAACACACTGACCAATACCAACTTGGGGAGGAAATGGTTTATTCAACTTAACATCTCCCAGGTCACAGTTCATCTCTGTCAGAGCCCAAGGTAGGATCTCAGGGCAGGAACCTAGAGGCAGGAGTTGAAGCACAGTCTATGGAGGAACACTGCTTACTGGCTTGCTCAGTTCATGTGGCCAGATGTCTCAGTATTCTCAATCTGGCACCAAAGGCCTGATGGATTCCAGCAGATCTGCTAGTCTTCAGTCTATGCTGGAATCTGAGGAGTTGGTACAGTAGCAAGGCAAACTCACCAATGAGAGAGAAGGCAAGCAGCAAAAAGGTACAAGCTCCCTTCTGCCATGGCTTTTCTATGGGCTGCCATTAGAAGGTAGTATCCACATTTAAGGGTGGGCCTTCCAGGTTAAAGTGATCTAATCTTCATTTTAGTTAATCCCAGGTCCTGTCAAGTTGACATCCAGGATTAACTATCACAAGTCCATCCTTTGTCAATTTGACACCCAATAGTATCCCCTTATGCTATGCTTAATTTTCAAATGAAAACAATGGCAGGGTTATAATTCCACCTAACATGATATAACTATCCCATGTGCAATCATAATGCATTATATATCTTAGAATAGATGGTAAGGTCTTTGAGAAATACTTAGTCCTACAGTTATGACAACACTTGACACTTAATTACACATTCAAAAGAGAACAACACAAATGCATGCTTGATATATATGTATACATACACAAGCATATTCTTAACCAAGTAGGACAAAAAGTTAATGTCAATTACAATCCATGTTTCTGCAACTGGTCACGTGTCCTCAGCTAATATTTATAACTACCTTTCTCTACTACCCATTCTGTATTTCTTTTACCATCAACAAGCACCTCTTCAGGTCTTGGCTCTTTCCCTAGAGGAGTAACCCATACCTTTATTCCTGAAGGGTCTGGGCCATTTGTTGTCCTATCTAGATTGGGTTGTTACAATTTCCCATTGACTTTAATCACAGGATATGGTAGCACCAAAAGGTGCCCTACAGAATCTCCTGCCTTCCAGACATATTCCCTTACCTCCATTGTGGAGAAATAATCCAATTTCCTGCTGTTAGTCTGGATCAATCACTCCTCTTAGTACTGCTATTCTTTTCTTAGCCTGTAGGCTTATGGGCAATAGAAGCCCAAGGTGGCCAGGGGGAAGTCTTAGCTTCCAGTTCAATGGAACATTTGCTGTGTCTCCTGGCAAAAGCACTCCCCCATTTGGAGCCAAAACTTCTAGACCAGCAGAGCACAAAGTTGTGAGTACAGGAAGCAAAAATTTTCCTACTGAGTCACTACAGCTGATAGTGAGTGGACTCATTCCCACTTCCACCCCTTGATTCCTGGACCCATGAATCCTGGCTATAGGAGAAACAGTACCATATATTGGACATTGATTCAAAGTATATATTGCCTGCTGGAGGACTCTGCCCCAGCCCTCCAGGGTATTGTAACCTAACTGGCACCATAACTGTGTCTTCAAGAGGCCATTCCATCGTTCTATCAAGCCAGCTGCTTCTGGGTGGTGGGGAACATGGTAAGACCAGTGGATACCATGACCATGGGCCCACTGTCGCACTTCTTTGGCTGTGAACTGAGTTCCCGTGTCAGAAACAATTATGTGTGGAATAACATGACAGTGGATAAGACATTCTGTAAGTCTCTGGATGGTAGTTTTGGCAGAAGCATTATGTGCAAGAAAGGCAAATCCATAACCAGAATAAGTATCTATTCCTGTAAGGATTTAGTGCTGTCCCCTTCATGATGGAAGTGGTCCAGTGTAGTCAATCTGCCACCAGGTTGCCGGCTGGTCACTCGGGTAATAGTGCCATATCCATATCGGGAGCTGGATGTTGGTCTCTGCTGTTGGCAAATCTGTCACTCATCAGTAGCTGTAGCCAAATCAGCCTTGGTGAGTGGAAGTCCATGCTATCGAGCCCATGCATAATCTCCATCTCTGCCACCATGACCATTTTGTTCATGGTCCCATTGAGCAACAACAGGGACAGCTGGACAAAGAGACTGACTATCCACAGAACGAGTCATCTGATCTACTTGATTGTTGAACTCATCCTCTGCTGAGATCACCTTTTGATGAGCATTTACATGAGACACAAGTATCTTCACATCTTTTGACCATTCAGAGAGCTCCATCCACATACTTCTTCCCCAAATGTCTTTCTCACCAATTTTCCAGTCATGCTCCTTCCAAGTCCCTGACCATCCAGCCAAACCATTGGCTACAGCCCATGAATCAGTATATAATCAAACCTCTGGCCAATTCTTCTTCCAGGCAATATATTTTAATATTTTTAACAATATATATTTTTAATTAAATTTCAAGTGTTTCATACAATACATCTTAATCATATTTAACCCCTCCCCTATCTGCATCCCCATAAAGCTCCCACTGGATGTCATGCATTTGGGGAGGAACAGTGTCCCAGTGTGTATGTTAACCCTTTTGTCTTCCCATCTATCCACTTAAGGATGCTTTGTTCTGTTCTATAGCTTGGCTATTGTGAATGCTTATTTCATTTCCTTTTGAGCTATGTCTAGTAGAGAAATTGCAGCTTATTATAGCTCTATTTTAAATTTCTGATGAGACTCCATACTATTTTTTTCCCTTTTTTTTTTTTTTTTTTTTTTTTTTTGATCTTCCAAGACCAGGTCCCGCTTGATAGCACCCAGCTGGCCTGGAACTTGCTCTGTAGACCAGGCTGGCCTTGAACTCACAAAGATCTGCCTGCCTCTGCCTCCCGAGCACTAGGATTAAAGGCGTGTGCCACCATGCCTGGCTCGAGACTCCATACTATTTTCAACATTAGCTATATCAATTTACATTCTCACTACCAGCATGCCAAACTCTCTTTCCTTCACACCCTGACCATCACTTATCTGTCATCAGTTTGAGACCAGGTGTAAGTGTGAGATGATAGCTCTTAGTGGTACAAATTGGCATTTGTCTGTTAATAATGCCATAGAATATTTTAATATAAATGTTAACCATTTTTCTGTCTTCTTTGGAAAAATAGATCTATTCAAGCCTCTGTCCATTTTAAAAAATATGACTAACTGATTAATATTTTTTAAATTTTTTAACATTTATTTTATTTATTTATTTTGTATGTGTATGAATGTACTGTCTGCATGTAGGTTTGTGCACCTGTGTCATGCAATGCCTTGGCGGTCAGAAGAGGGCATCGGATTCCCCTGGAACTGGAGTTAAGGACAGTTCTTAGCTGCCATGTGGGTGCTGGGGATCGAACCCAGTTCCTCTGCAAGAGCAGTTGGCACTCTTAACTGCTAGGCCATCTCTCCAGCCCCACTGATTAATATTTTTTACTACTTAATTCATATATATGTATTTCAAATATCTTTTCTTCGACAGGGTCTCTTCTCTGACACAATTTATTGCAGTGCCATAGCTTCTCAGTGTGATGTTTTCTTACTTGTATAGGACATCATTATCTTGTTCCTGATCTATAGAAGAAACATCCAAATTTTACTGTTGAGTAGCATGTTAGCTGTGGGTTTCTGATATGTGGCCTTTATTGTGTTGAGATACATTCCTTCTAGATCTAATTTATTGTGAGTTATTATCACAAAAGGATGTTGAATGTTATGTGTTTTGCTGCATCTATTGAAACAGTTACATGGTTTCCACCCTTCATCCCTTTAATGTGGTGTGTCACAATAATTGATTTGCATGTGTTGAGCCATCCTACATCCCAGGGACCAATCCATTTGGCCATGGTGAAGTATCCTTTCACTTTATTGCTGAATTTGGTTTGATTCATAGCTTCAACTTGTTGATGGTCTAGGCAGTTGTGTTATTTCTTCACAATCATTCTTAGTAGGCTATATGCTTTTAGGACTTTACCTATTTTTCAATTGTGTTTGATACATGCGTGTACTATGAATGTGTGTGCTTGTGAATGTGATACATGATTGTGTGTGTGTGTGTGTGTGTGTGTGCGTGTGTCAGAGAACAACATCAGGAATCGTTCTCTACCTTCCATCGTGTTTGAGGCAGGGTCTCAGGTTCATTGCTATGTAGGGAAGACTAGCTCTCCTGTGAGCTTCCAGGGATTCCTGTCTCCACCCCTGGCATTACAGATGCATGCTACCATATCCTGTGCATCCTAGGAATCCAAACTCTGGTTTTCACCTTTGCACTGTCTGGAGACTGCCCCCTCTCCAGCCCAGAATGTCTACGTTACTTCTGTGCCGCCCAGTCTGTTGGGGGTAGAATTTCTCACAGCATAATTAATTCATTTGTGTTTCTTTTGATCCATTGTATTTCTGTGGTAAAAGTAGTAATGACTCCCCTTTCCCTTATAATTTATTTGAGTTTGTTCTTTTTCCCTAAGTCCAGCAGGTATTTACTCTATTTACCTTTCAAAAAACCAATTCAGTTCAATTGATCCTTTCTATCACGGTTCTGGTTTCCATTTCTTTTACTCCTGTTTCTTTCCTGTCTTCCACATGTTTCTCAGGCCTGGGACTTTCTACATTGGCTAGGCTGGCTAGTGAAGGCCAGGGCTCTTCCTTATGTTCCCACATATGTGTTTATAAGTGTGCCACCACACCTTGCTTTTACATGGATTCTGGGGATCAGCCCAGGTTCTAGTGTTTGCATGGCCTTAACATTACCAACTGAACTATATCCGTCTTTATCATGCCTTTCCTTTTACTAGTTAAGGCTTGACTTGCTATTTTTTGCATTCTTCTGGTCTGTTGTCAGATGCATTATCCATTGTGCCACTGACTTATAATTCTACTTTTGTAAGTTTTAAGGTATAAAGATGGATTGGTCTGGGAGCATTTTTTCCTCTTTTTGATAGAGACATTCAAGCTATAAGCCACACTCTCAGAGCTACTTTTGCTACACTCCTTAAATCTTAAAATGTGCATTTCTATTTTATTTCTGTCAAGATATTTTTAAAATTTCTCCTTTAAATTATTCTTTGACCCTGAGTAGTTTAGACTCGTGCTGTTTATTTTTCACAGATCTCCTGGCTACATACCATTGTTGGAAAGGTTCTCACCTGATGTCAGTTCTACAGTCATGGGAATGGTTGTTGTGACTTTTGATAGTGATGGGTACTAGGATCCTCTACATCTCATTTTTTTTTCTCATTGAGAGTGTTCCTACTGGTGTGCTGGGTCTGGTTTATGGGTCTGCTCTTGGCAGTAGTGACTTTAATGTGTGCTGAGTAGTATCAATGGAGTAGCCAGAGAGTCAAGGCCTAAAGCTCAGGCAGGCATCCATGGCTATCCCATAGCACTGGGGTCCAAGGCAATGATGACACTAAGGTCTGGAACAGAGGCATCTCTGTTACCGTATTGAACACAGCATGTGTAGGTAGAAAGAGGCCACTTGTGGCTGCATTGCTAAATTGCCTGCCTGTCTGTTTACACTGGAACCTGCCCCTAGGTGGGACTTGCTTGTATTAGCAAACCAGGTGAGACAGACCCTTAGAATTAAACTTCATGATAACAAGAACTTGTGATATTTACAGAACTTGAGGCAGAGGGTCTGAAATCGGGCCCTGAGAGATGATGTCACTCTGCTTATACAAACAAAGTGCTGTGAATGAATAAATGGATTCTCCTTCACCGTCATCTGAGGGTCCCTGCTCTGTTAAGTCCAGGAGGGCTTGTGATGAATGCTAGCAGACACTGCTAGATAGGGGTCGATCTGCAGACCACCAGCCTGGGAAGTATGTATTGATTAGCTGGCTGGTTTAGACTGGACAGAAGCTTGCAGTTTAGCCACCAGTCTGTGAATCCTGTCTCAGGGTGTTCAAATCCCCAGCAGGTGGAATCTATTCAGCCACAGCAGGGTGGCGGCCGATGCCTAAGGTCAAGGGTCTGCATCAGGGCAAATAGCTTGGCCAGACCGGGCAGTAGGGTTGAATCCCCCACAGCCGCGTGGATGCGCTGTGCTCAGCTCCCATGAGGGAGTTGCTGGCAGATTCCTCGTCCCTTCCCCTCTTTTTTCTTTCTTAGATTTTTTTATTGATGATGTGTGTATTTCATGCATTATCTTTCAGTCCAATTTAGACACATTCCCCTCTCCCTGCCCTCCACCCCACCCCCGTTCATGCCTTCTGCCATACATGTCTTGAATCTCTGTCTTTCCAAAGTTTTTCACTTCAGAGGCTTGTTGTTTGGGGCAGAATTTAACTGTATCAGTCAGTTCTTTGACCCAGTCTTTATGTTGGTGTTGTTCCCTCCCCCTTTGTATTGCTCCAACATATGCCCATAGAACCATCACATATGTGTGTCCCCTCTTTTGCTCCCTTCGATCCTGCAGGCACCGTGATACCCACAGGCATGCAAGGTGTAGATCTTTAAAACAGTTGAGGAGCCAAATGTGTGCAGAGCTCACTGAGCACTGGAGCAGGAGCCTGTACAGAGATCAAAGGCTGCAGGATCCACAGACAGAGAGAAACGCATTGGCTCTGGCTTCTGGGTATAGAATATCTTAGTAACTGGGCTGGAGAGGTGGCCTAGTGGTTAAGAGCGCCGGCCGCTCCTGCAGAGGACCCGGTTAGATCCCCAGCACCCACATGATGGCGGAGAACTGTCTGAAACTCCAATTCCAGGAGAACTCCAGTTCCAGGGGAACCCGAGACCCTCTTCTGACCTCCGCGGCATTGCACGACACGGGTGCACAGACCTGCATGCAGACAGTACATTGATACACATACAGAAATAAAAAAAAAAAAAAGAATATCTTAGCAACTGATGAATACTGTGTCTGAGTTGTACATACACATTTGGAGTTAGTATTCGGAGCATGGGTTTGTGTTAGGCACAGTGACTCCAGGGTTTGAAGCACTGGCTATCTCTTTATACTGGTTTAAGTGGTATTGTGGCAGCACCTATTTATTCACAGATACCTTGGCTGGGACCTCAGGGTGAGAACTAGATCACACTGGCAATGGCTCTGGTGTCTAGGTGTGAATAAACAAAGTACAGCCACAGGACCAGAGTCTAGGACGAGGACACTTGCAAAGCAGCCACAGCACAGAGGTCAGGGCCACACATGAACTTGTGAGAAATGACTGCCCAGTTCCCATCCCAGGAGGTTTGCAGCTGCTTCTTGGGAAGAGTGTATGAAGCCATGTCTTCCTCTCCAGGGTTTTTTGATAGGAATGGCTGTTCTTTATCTCAGTGGAAAACAATGTCTTCTTGGACAGTGGGGCCACTAGGGGCCACTGGAGCACTCAGTAGCTGGCAGTGCCTGCCTCTGCCATTCCACTTCTCTCCAGGCACCCCCTATTTGGTGACTGCGATCAGTCTGCACTCTCTGTGCAGACATCTGCTGATGTTTTGTTCCACTATGGTTCTGAAGAGATTTAAATGAGACTTTGTGCCCTCCCAGGGCTATTTTGGCTATATGTGGATGGCTGTATATTATTGTGTGTGGAGACTGTTGGGGGGCATGGAATCTGACCTCGTGTACTTCTCCATCTTGCCGACATCTCCTCTCTAGGATTTTTTTTTTCTATTTTCCATATACTCATTACCATTTAACATTTCTGAACTTTAAAGACCATTACCAATAGGAATCTACCATTCTGCCTACCACCCTCCCTCGTCCCTGTCTCAGATTGTTTTCAATTGGGCAGTTCAAGAAAAAGGCTCTAGAAAAGAAAATGAGGGCAGAGGGAGAGGCAAGCACACGTTATGCGAGCTGCCTCCTACATTGCACTTAACACTCTGCCCAGGATTATTCCAAACACTGTTTCTAAATCATCCTAACACTTCTGTTTGGTGACTGTTATCCTTATTTACCTAAAAGGCTGAGGAGACTGAGTCACACAGAGGTCAGTAACTCACCTACCTCATACACTTGTCAGGCGGTGGAGTCAGACAGTCTGGCTCTGGGGTGGGGACTCTAAATCCCTGCTTCATGTAACCTCAGAGTTCCCCCTCCTTCTCCCCCGCCCCAGCTTCCCTTGTTCTTCCGTGACCATTCTTCATGACCATGTCCTTCAAATTGTCAAAGGCAAGCTGTGTGACCTGGTCACGAATTCTAAAGTGTTAAAGTGTTTTCACATATTCATTCATCTATATTTATCCTTTGGCTTGCTTCCAGATCAGTCCATTTCTTCCCATTTGTAAACTATCAATAGAAGGACTACACAGAAGTTGTAATAATCCTGGTGTGGAAGAAGAAAAATGCCCACTACTACTACCTAGAATTCCAGGAGAATAAACTGTGCTTTTCTCACTTGATGCTAAATATTAAGGTTTTTTTTTTTTTATTTTGCTCTCCACCTGGAAAGCAGCAATGTGAAGTAAATTTGTGGAGTATGAACTGTGTATGTCTGTTATCATTTCAAGCCCTCTCTTTGTATTAATGTATTTAATCCCACAACGGCCCTGTGAGGTCCATTATTGTCCTTCTGCTTCATAATTGAGAAAACAGTATAGAGAATTTAAGTAATTCAGTAATTTGTCCGGTAATCACAGATGGAATAAGAATGGGTCTCTCCTACCACTTGGGAGGCAGAGGCAGGAGGATCTCTGTGAGTTCAAGGCCAGCCTGGTCTACAGAGTGAGTTCCAGGACAGTTGGACCTACAGGGAGACCCTATCTCGAAAAAAAAAAAAAATCAAGCAATTTGGGGCCAGAGAGATGGCGTAGCGGTTGAGAGCACTGACTGCTCTTGCAGAGGACCCGGGTTCAATCCCAAGCACCCACATGGCGGCTGAGAACCGTCTTTAACTCCAGTTCTAGGGGAATCTGACACCCTCTTCTGACCTCCCTGGCATTGCACAACACGGGTGCACAAAGCTACATGCAGACAGTACATTCATACACATACAAAAATAAATAAATTTTAAAAAAAGAATCAGTCTCAAGTAATTTAATTGTATGGCCCAAATCCTAACCATCATATTAACAGCCTTTTTGATTCCACACATCACACACTCCAAGAGAAGAGAAACACTAAACCTTTTTGTTTTGTGGTGATGAGAACTAATTATCTATCCCAGGCTGGCGTTGAATCCCGAGTTCTGGGATTCAGGCATATCCCGTCACACTTCTTCACTTTCCTTCATTTTTCCCCGATATAAGAAGATTTATTTTCCAATGTCTCCTGTCTGTCTGACATGTCACTTCAAAGCTATTTCCAACAATGTTCCCCAAATGCCAGAAAGCACACTGGACTGTCCCTTCCCTGACTACTTAGTTTTTGCTCCTATTTTTGCTTTGTTCCCTCAGAAGTCTGTTGGCATCATCAACGTTCACTGACATTTCACAGTGACTGGAATTTACACTGGGACTTCATGATTAATACAAAGCAAGTCTTCCAAACCTAGGGCCTTAGAGTGGGACTCCTGTCATAATCAAAGGAAGCCTGACCCCTACGGGTGTGGGTCCTGTTCCTGTCTTCCTCAGCCTGGGATGTCCAAGCGTGATTCACACCTGTGCTTGTCTCCAGACAGTCTCCCATGGAAAGGGCGACCTGGTGCCCCCTGGCAACTGCTGTTTCCAAGCTGCCAACATTTCTCCTTCCCTATCAACACTTGAGCAGTAGGGGAAAGACCGTGGTGAATTTCTGGAAAGTGAATAGGAAGTTGATTTGGGAGGCAGCCGGACACTAAGGGGGAGGCAGCAAGACTATATAAGAGCTGTTGTTTGGGCCAGGAGGAGAGCCGGCAGGGTCACAAAGGAGATGGTAAGTTCCTTTTTCTTTGTATTGGGAAGTTGGGGAGTTGAAGTGGTTTGGGGCTGAATCAGGTAGAATAAAGGTTCAGAGAATAAGAGATAGCAAAAACCGAGAAGCTTTAGGTTGAATAGCCTGTTAGAGCTTGGAAGCAATTTTTTCTTTCTTTTTGAGATGGGGTCTTGCTATGTTGGCTCAGTAAACTCATTATCCTCTGTCAGCTACCAGAGCAACTAGAGATCACAGGTGTGTGCCACCATGCCCACTTTGCACATATTTTTAAGCCTGCCATCTATTTTGACTCTGCCAACATCCTTATGAAGTTAGACCATTTCCATTTTTAGATAGGACTCTTGTGGCTTCCAGAGGCCTGGCATTTAACCAGTGGCTGCAGACTTGTTACGGCTTAATGATGCAGTAGACTACATCTTGTTCTCTGCTTCCATAGGTGCTGCTCTTTCTACTAGAACTTGCAGGGACCCTCTTGGAGTAGATCTTGGCAAGAATATCAGTCTTCTCCCAAGATAGTTCTTCTCTCTAGATAAATGTAAGGCTAGAGCCTTTGAATATGTCTAATGGTTTCTAATCCCCAGCAACCCCCCCCCCCTTTCCTCTTTCTCTGAGCTTCAGGAATCTCCTGTGACTAATCTAGAACATCATCTGTGTAGCTTTTGCCTTTTTTCTGTCCTTATCTCAGTCTCCTTATCTGTAAACTGGATATAATAATACTCCTCTAAAACGACATTTAAAAAAAAAACATTTTATTTCTTTTGCTTTTATATATATGAGTATATTGCCTTTATGTGTGTAAGGAAGTCAGAAGAAAGTGTCAGATCCCCTGGAACTAGAGTAACAGACAGTTGTTAATGGTTATGTAGGTGCTGGGATTTGAACCCAGGTGCTCTGCAAGAGCAGCCAATGCCCTTAACCACTGAGCCATTTCTCCAGCCTCTACAATGTCATTTTAAAGATTAAATAATATTGCATTGAAAAACATTTACCTGAGCATGATATGTAACTGATTAGTAAATTCTAGCTACTATTTAAGTGACAGGGAAAAATTCCTGGGTTGGGGATTCAAGTAAAATCCAAAGATAGCCAGGCATTTTGAAGTCAGTACAGTTACTGTGGCTAACATACACATAGTTAGGGCACTTCCAAATTTATTTCCAATGTACTATGAATATCTTACATAGGCTCAGGATCTGAGATCTTGCATCTGTAGCTAAGGAAGCAGCAGTCAGGTGTCTGCTGTTAGGCATCTTTCTATGAGACACTGGAAGAAAGCTGTGCTTATGCTTGATTTCATCCCTCATCTCTGCCTTACTGTGACACTTTCCCTGTACTTAAAGGGAGGGGTTCGTGTGTGAGTGTGTGTGTGTGTGTGTGTGTATGTGTGTGTGTGTGTGTGTGTGTGTGAATTGATGAAAATAAGGATGGAAGAATGATGAAAATAAGATGAAGAAATTAGAACTGCCCTAATTTTGTGACATAGTGACATAAAATGTGGATTACTTGTGTGTCTTCGTGTCATTCTTCTGAACTGGTTGACATGAGTGAGCGACCCCTTTATTTCTCTTCCTTCTATTCTCTTTGGCATCCTCCTCTATTTCAAAGACAAACATATTAGGTCATAGCTTTCTTCAGGATTCTAATGAAAGCTGTAGCTCCTTCCCAAATGAAACCACAAACACCCATGAAACACTGTCCTTTACCACAGGACGTTCCCAGCCCTCCCAGCAGGTCAAAGAAGAACCCAAGAACCCGGCCGCTTTGCACAGAAGCCCCTCAGTTCCCCCTCTACAATGAGGCTGGAACATGACAATGAAGTGCTAAGGGCCCCAGCACTGACCTTGATTGTACTATTCTGAGACCAACACTTCTCTTCCCCAAGAACATTTGGGATTCAGGACCCTCAATCTTTCCGTAAGAAATCTGCTTCATGTTTAGAGAGTAGTTTCAGTAAACTTCTAGGATTGAGAAAATAAAGTTAAGGTTTATCTTGTGGGATATTTTCAATCAACTTTCAGGAAAAGATTCTCCTGATTAGAGGCTTATAGTTAAATTATTCCTAGGTTACCCAAGGCTTCAGCAGGCTCAGGAGCAGGTTAAGCTTCCCTTCCATGTGTACCTTTAACCACCTCAGGGTGTTAGCTTCCAGCTTTTACTTTTCTTTTTATAATCTTTTTAAACCAAGTGCTTCTTTTAGGCTGGCCGCCAGCTCTTAGAATGTGCATATTTAGAGTTCAGTACATGGAATATTATTAATCATATTGAAATCAAGCAAATTTTGTTTTCTTCATTTTAATTTTTATTTCTTATGTGTATGAATGTTTTGCTTGCATGTATGTAAATGCATGGAGGCCCGAAGAGGGTATTGGATCCCCGGGTACTGGAGTTATAGATAGCTGTCAACCGCCATGTGGGTGCGAGGAATCAAACCTGGATCCTCTGGATGAGCTGCCAGTGCTCTTAACCACTAAGTCATCTCTCCAGCCCCACCCCACCCCCAAAATCAAGTGACATTTTGCGTAGCTGGTGGGACTAAGAAAAGACCCTGGAGAAGCTGGTTTCATAACAGTTACTACATTGTGTTCCAGGTGTCTATCCCCTGTGCTGGGAAAGCAAAGAAGATACTTTACAAAGTCAAATGAAGAATAAATTCTTCAGATTTTTAGGACTGTAACTCAGCTAAGGTCTGAGAGACTTTTTTTTTTTTTTTTTTTTTTTTTTTTAGACAGGTTCTCCCTGTAGCCCCAGTTGTCCTGGAACTCACTCTGTAGACCAGGCTGGCCTTGAACTCACAAAGATCCACCTGCCTCTGCCTCCAGAGTGCTAGGATTAAAGGCATGCGCCACCACGCCCGGCTGAGAGACTTTTTAAAAGGTTAAATTATGTTTTATTTTAATGCTAACATTTTATTTTAAATAATGGCTATCAGAAATCTAATTTAAATATATACTTTGATACTTATTGATGTCCTGACATACTTCCTATCTTTATTTGAGATCTGCTACTTTTATGACTGGGGAGAGGAAATGGCAAGAATATTGTTCTTTAGATCTTCCTTATGGTCTATGATGTTTTTGATTCGGACACAACATTGTAAGCATATGTACTCGTTATGGTTATCACTAGTTTTCCAGTTTAGCCCAGGTCCATCTTCCATTCAAGGTATTTCTTTGTCATTATTGTTTCATGTATTCATTCATCCATTTACCAATAGCAGAGTTACCAGTCATTTCCTCTACCATAGCTGGAAGTTCAGGCTTGGTGTGCAGCAGCCCTTGAGCACGTCTGCCGGTGCTACTTCCATCCTCCTGCTTCTGGGTTTGCTCTGCATTCGTGCTGAAGGCCTTGTGTTCTGAGAGTGACCAGAAACGGAGATACCGATTGGGGATCTTTGCAAACGTGACCATAAGGAGTCCTAGGGAAAAGCAGAGAATCGAAGCACAAAGTCAGGAAGGAATGCAAGTCAAGGCAGGGAGCTAAAGGCCATTCACAGGAACACTCAGAAAAACTGCTCAAGACTTTAGAGAAAAAGCAAGAGAAGAGCCAAGGGCAGCATTTTAAGGAAATGGAATTAGTCTGCAGCATGTATTACTCTACAGGGGGTCAAGGAAGATAATTTATAAGATAAGATATAAAAATAGTTTGGTTATTTGGAAATGAGTGATAAAGTTCAAAAGAGCAGTTTGTGGGATGGTAGGGCGGTGGGCTGGAGACAAAGAGGAGGCCATCAAGTTCAGGACTCTGAGCTATGGAGGAAGCAGTGAAAACCAACAGGATGTGGCAGACAGAGGTCAAGGGAGGGACGCCACCTCTGCTCTGAAGTGCGGAGCTCTGGTCTGAAGTGCGGACAGAGCAGTGTTCCTCTCTGTGGCACAATTCTTGGAAGCTTCGTATGCCAGCTAAGGCCATGGGAATCCTGCATGCTGGTCCTGCTTCGTCTGAATTAGGGAACCTGAGGGATGGACATGTTCCTTCTACTTCATCTCTGTCCCCTTCATCACCCTGCAGTTACAACCAAGGTACTTAGACAAGCCTTCTGCAGTCACAGGATGTTATTCTAGTGATCCAGTCTTAGACTCCTTTCTAGCCACTTCCAGTTTGAAGTAGGTTGCCAGACAGCATTAAAGATTACCGGAGATCAGGGCTGCTTCTCCTGGAGAGGCATTTCCTCTTGCTTCAACACTTAATTTGATTAATCACACAGTACAGGGTCCTTAAATGCTTCAACATCCTAGATCCAGCTCCATCCCAAACCTGTACTATGGAATAAATAAATAAATAAATAAATAAATAAGTAAATAAAGCCAGGCAGATGTTACCACATTAAAGCAGGTACACATATTAATTTGAATTTTCCTTGCTTGTATGTTACAGCTTAATAAGAAGCACTGCCAGTCTTCTAAAACATTGCTTGCTTAAAACCAGTTCAGTGTTCTCTTGCTTTCATACACACACACACACACACACACACACACATCCCTGATACAGTAGAGAACTGGCTAAGGAAATTTTTGTTTAAACAAAATATTGCTTAAAAGTTTATACAAATAAAGAAGTTACAATGGGAAATAACTGAATTGGGGAATTTTGTTTATAGCAAACCTTATCTAAAAGTTCAAACAAATGAGTTCATACAGAACGAGGTGAGATTTGGCATGATTTTAGAAAATTAAGAGCTTCACCAACTTGTTCTCCTCATACATTCACCTAAGCAGACACCAGAGCCAAAAAGGCCCCTCGAAGTACCGTTAGTGGGAGACGTCACTTACCAAGGGCACAGGAAGAACAGCACTGGCTTTAAAACCTCTGCCTTCCTGAGGAGAGGAAACAGCCCAGGGCCAAAGCAAACTCCTGGTCCCTGCGTAAGGCTCCGCTGTTCCGCTCTTCAGCAAGAGTTTTGCTCTTATTTCCCCGAATTTTGGAAAACTCCTTTCTAAGTGGAGATATAAAATTTTTCTTCATATGTTTTTAAATTCACAAAAGATTAGATTTACAGAAGATTATAAAGATAGCCTTTTAAAAAGCTGTAATAGCTGGGTGTGGTGGTGCACCCCTTAAATCCCAGCACTCAGGAGGCAGAGGTAGGCAGATCTCTGTGAGTTCAAGGCCAACCTGGTGTATCTAACAAGTTCCAGGCCAGCTGGGGTTACAGGGAGACCCTGTCTCAAAAATACCAAAAAAAGGGGAAGAAAATGCTGTTATTAAGAAATAAAGTTTGCCCAAGATAATGAAATATTAGAGTGAACTGATGACTTAAATCATAAGGAAGCTCTTAATAATAAAGCTTATATTATTCATTTTCTCTCTTTCCATACTTATTCCAGTCTTTCTCTACAGAATTTTAACCACATATATTTTTAAACTTAAGGTCTACCTTGATTATCCTATCGTATTTATTTGTACAAATGAAAATACATTAAATAAAATTTCAAAGATTTTGATCTTATCTGGAACCATAAATATCTACAGGTTTTTTTTTATTTCACTAGGGTGACAATTATTTTTAGTACATAATTAAATTACCCTAGATACACTGCAAATTTGAAGGTAGAAAGATGGTTCTGAGTGAAGAGTGCTTGCTGTTCTTCCAAAGGACTTTAGTTTGGTTCTCAGCACCCAGATTGGGTAGTTTACAACTACCTCTAACTCTAGTTCCTGAGCCTCCATTACTACCTGCTGGCACTTGCATTCACACACACACACACACACACACACACACACACACAGAGTTTAAAATTAAAAATGTTTTTAATGAAAAATAAATAGTTTGAATTTTATACTTAAAGGCACTTAGTCTTTTTTTCCAACTTATTCATGAATCCATAGGAGTATTATCTCACAATAAAGGTAGACAAATGAAGTGCCAATCCTAATCCTATATTTCATATTTCAATATTTCAACACTGAGAAATTTCTTTCACTCGAATGAGTCGGTGAAGTGGAAGTCTTGTTATAGTAATGTCTTTCAATTTTTTTTAATTCCTTATAAGTTATATGCCCCAAATTATATAGCCATTCATCATCAAAATAATCAAGTCTGGAAGCTTAACCAATCCTCCCTCAAAGATAATAACCAGAAAGATATTGGACTGCCGAGCTTGAAAAACTGTTACTCCTCAATTACTTATAGTGTTCAAGTCTCATTAGCTATTCCAGTGCCACTAGAATGTTAATGATTTTTTTGTTGTTGTTGTCTTTTTGAGACAAGGTCTCCCTGGAGCCTCAGGCTATCCTGGAACTCACTTTGTAGACCAGGCTGGCCTTGAACTCACAAAGATCCGCCTGCCTCTGCCTCCCCAGTGCTAGGATTAAAGGCATGCGCCACCATGCCCGGCCAGAATGTTAATGATTTTTATGTCTAAGGAAGAGTAAGTCCTCATAATAAGTAAGAGTCAGATTAGCAAAAGATTTATTTTGCTTTCATAGAGAGAAGGGCGTGTTTTCAAGTAGGTTGGTTTCAAGAAAGTATAGATGTGAAAATCAAGAATCTGAATACAGACTTAACTTTCTACTTGCTTGTTTATGTCTGGGGGAGTCAAGCTCATCCTAGTTGGAAGATTGCACTGGTATTGAGTAGACACATAGTAATAGTAACAGCTGAACATACAACACAATCTAGAGCAAACTCAGGCGGTTTAAATTCCCACAAAGGGAATTTCACCATACTTGATTTGCATATAATTAGCGTCATAAATCACCACATTGTAATAGTCTCAGTACTGTGGTCCTGCAGAGGCCATATGATTAGTGTTCTAGCTTGCAAGAATACAAAATTTGCTTGCTTATCTAAGCCCGTATTTGGAAACTGCTGGGCAGAAAGTTCCAACTGTGCAAAGATAACCACCACTGTCTGGAAGACTTGCGTTGAGTTGTGCACTTCTTGGTATCTGGCAGGCCGTGGTCAATAGTGCACCTGTTTGCTCACACATAAGCACCAGGCTATGTTGTATCTTGTATTCTGCTTCATCTATCAGGGCAGCATGGTCTGGGGTAGTTCAGAATTTCTGCACAGTAAGGGTTCTAGGTGAAAATTTCTCAGAAGGGGTAGAAAAATTACATTTGTATAGTGATTCCCTATTTCCATGCTAGTGATACTGTTAGAGCAGTCTCCGGGGAGGACCCTGGACCATCAGCTCATTTTGATCATCCCACACCTTCTACATCCACCGCAGCCTAGAGCTCCTGTTTCAGCCAGGTTCTGCTGTCATTTGGAATATACCATTTAGATGCTCTGAGCTTCAGTATTGTCATCAGAAATTAAAAACTTGGACATGAGCATTTATAGAACTTATCTGTCTAAAATCATCTTAAAATGGTAGACAAATTTCTGTACGTTTAAAGCCTACATAGCAAGTTCCAAGCCAGCTGGGGCTACAGGGAAACCCTGTCTCAAAAAGACCCCCCCCAAAAAAGTTAATAAATTTAATAAGCTCTTCACAGAAAGAAGCTCATGAGAAACAATAGTTGCTAAAGATCCAAGGAGATTGGGTTTATTATGCACATAAATAAATATAAAAATATATACACATATATTAAACATTGAATATCAGTGCAGATAGATTCTAAAATGGCAAGAAATAAGATAAACTTAATCAGTAATACAAGCTACTTAGTACCACACAGCATCACTTTCGATCCTCTGTGAATCAAAGCATAGGTCCAACATTATTTATATAGATCAAGAAAGACTCAGGTGACTTATATTATTCTGGGGCATCTTATACCAGTTCAGAAAGGGAGATTATTGTATAATAATAACCACAATTATACTCATGTGTTCCATGTACTCTGTACATGCATATTAAAATGGATCTTCAAAGTAAAGAGTTGATGGCACGAAGTAGTCACTCAATAAACATCCGCTGAATGAAGAAATGAGCTCTGTCCTCAGCCTCATCAGACCATCCATTTAGGGTAGGACTCCGAAGCAGAATGCTGAAAAAGCAAGAAGGAAGCATAGGGCTTACAGCATGCTTCTCATGGAGATAAGAATTACCCCAATGGGGCTGGAGAGATGGCCTAGTGGTTAAGAGCGCCGACCGCTCTTACAGAGGACCCGGGTTCGATCCCCAGCACCCACATGGCGGCTGAGAACCGTCTGAAACTCCAATTCCAGGAGAACTCCAGTTCCAGGGGAATCTGACACCCTCTTCTGACCTCCGCGGCATTGCACGACACGGGTGCACAAACTTGCATGCAGACAGTACACTCATACACATACAGAAATAAATAAAAATTAATAAAAAATTAAAAAAAAAAAAAAAAGAATTACCCCAATGGTTGAACTTCTGTCAGCTTCAATTTCACATTGGTTGTTTGCAGATACTGAAAGCAAGTTATCTTTTTTTCATTTTAGGCCAGCTGTCTAAAAGCCACCCGGAAGGCGAGACTTGGGAGTCTGTTCCTCGGAGCTACTCAACTCCTCTGGTTCAGTGCTTTGATCTCCGGTAAACGTGACTCAAACTCTTACCTGACCCTGAGTAACTAGGAAAGATCCCAGCCAGGGCCAGATGGGAGTGATGTGGGATGGTAGCCAGCTCTGAGGCATGGGAAAACTGTCCATGCCCAGGTTCCTGGAAGAAAGCCCACCCGATACCATCAAACTGGTAGATAAGGGTTCAGAAACAACCAACTGGTATCTGTGAAACTAATGTAACCTTTTGGCAAGGCAGACACAGGCCCACAATACTTTTCAGTAAAAGTAATTTCCTCTGAACGCAAAGAAAAGTACTTAATGTATATTAACCAATATTATTAATATGTTTACCGTTGCATTGCCTTGAGTCTATGAAAGTAAGAATGGAATCCTGGCTATATTAAAATAAATTTCTTTTTTAAGAGAAAGTAGACCCGAGGTCCTCCAACTGGTGACCCTTCAGCCTCAGCATCCCAAGGGCAGGGATTAAGGGTGTGTGTTATTTATCAAGTCTCCTCCAGGGTAAAGCCTTAAGGCAAAGCAGTGTCCTGAGGTGAGAAAGGGGGGAGATTTGAGAGATCCCCACAGGGGCAGGGGAGGAAAGGGCCACATAGAATCAGAGCTTTATAAACAGGAAAGGAGCCTGATTGCTGGCATATCCACCTCTTCATGGGGAACTGGCCTCTTCTGCCCCATGCGCTCCCATGGGCCCCAATAACAACACTCTTCAAAGCCTTTATACTTTCAAAGAGCACATTCTTTATTTCATTTGGTATCTCAAGCATTTATAAAGGCCTTTTTTTTAACCAATGAGTAAGCAGAAGTGGAGGAAGCAGAGTAATTTATCTGAGAAAAACAGCCAAGAAAAGTCGAGTGTATGGCTGAATCAGATATTTCTATCCCTGACTCTGCCAAAGCCTTACAGCATTTCACTAATTCAACTGGTATCTATTGAATACCTCCAAGGGCTCAAGGGGGAGTGAGCAAGGAGCGGGAAGGAGCCAGCGTCACAGAAAGACCACATGCAAAGGAAGGGAAGGAAAGTAGCCGGGATGGTGGTAGATGCTTGTAACTCCAGCAGTTGGGAGGCTATGGCAGAGTTGGAGGCTAGCCTGGGCTATATAGTAAGAGCCTGACTCAAACAAACAAAAACTCAGGGAAGTGGGTGTTCTGTAAGGCTAAGAACGTAAACACCCTGGGCGCTGAGACCGAGCAGGCACAAGGCTCCAGACCACAGCATCTCTTTTTCTGTGGGACATGGCAGCATCCCCGTCACACATTTTATGTGTCATTTAATGTTCACTTGGACAAACTGCTTAAATGTTTCCTTCATTTATGAACTGAGAGGACTAGACTGGATGACCCCTAAGCTTCCTTCCATCTCTAGGTCTCAGGATTCCAAATCTTTAATGTCCAGAAATCTTTAGAAGAAGGCATTTTCCTATTTTGACTTTATGAGTATTTTTAAGTAAAAATATAGAAACCACTCCCTTTCCCTAAAATAACTATATCAGGCAGAAAACAGCCTTGTTCTTAAGCATTTATCTTCTGGTCTGCAATTCATCCTACACACAGTCATACACTTAGACACTCAGCCTTCTGATGGTTAAGGATGATAACCCAGTATTTATTTTCCCGATAGATTAGACTCGCAGCTTTCTGATGGTTAGGGATGCTAACCCAGTATTTATTTTCTCGCTAGAGCTTACAAACCAGAAAGAAGTGTCAGCATGGACCTATAATTACAGCATCAAGGCGTACACATGGAATAACTCACGGGCATTCTGCCAGAAGCACTTCACAGACTTAGTAGCTATCCAGAATAAGAATGAGATCGCTCACCTCAATGATGTCATACCATACTTCAGCTCTTACTACTGGATTGGGATCCGAAAGATCAATAATAAGTGGACCTGGGTGGGAACCAAAAAGACTCTCACAGAGGATGCTGAGAACTGGGCGGAGCATGAGCCCAACAACAAGAAGAACAATCAAGACTGCGTGGAGATCTATATCAAGAGGGAGACGGCCCCTGGCAAGTGGAATGATGAACCTTGCTGGAGAAGAAAGCGGGCCCTGTGCTACACAGGTGAGGCCACCTTTACTCTGAAATTAACTGTTTAAAAATATGCCTCTCCTGGTTGGTCAGTGTAGCCACTGAGTAAAACCGGCTCAGGAAGTCAAGGAACTTGAAGACTGTAAGATCAAGAATAGGGAAAACCAGCTGTTTGAAACTTGAGAGAATTTTTTTTGTCTTTTTGAGACAGGCTCACCCTTTAGTCCCAGCTGGCTTGGAGCTCACTATGTAGACCAGGCTGGCCTTGAACTCACAGAGATCCACCTGCCTCTGCCTCCCTCCCGAGTGCTGGGATTAAAGGCATGCACCACCACAGCGGATCTCTGTGAGTTCGAGGACAACCTGGTCTACAGAGTGAGTTCCAGGACAGCCAGAGCTACAGGGAGACCCTGTCTAAAAAAAAAAAAAAATTTTAATACTATGCAGTCCACCCTTATCTCAGAGCTGATGACATGTATGCTCAGGAAGTTTTAGTTTCTTAAGGCTGTGGCTTGCAAAAACAATTATAAGACAGAAAATAAGTTGAAAGTTACCAACATAAGCAATGCTATTTCTATAACTGGCCACAAGAGCCAATATCACTAATTGGCACAATTTCCACCTAAACACAGATGGGCTCCATCCCTAACAACACAGTACTCTAGACGGTACTGCTAGTGACTGGAATTTTCCACTCCAAAATGCGAAGTATGGAAGAACCGATCAGTTCCCTTTGGGAGAGGGATGACAAGTAGATAGGTTACAACAAGAAATTATGTCTGATTTTCAAAATAATTCTCTGTCAAGTTTTGTCATATTTCAGCACATGGTTCATGAAAAGATTTATTATTGAAGTTCCTTAGGTATCCTTTGCATGATCTGAATATATGTTATTAACCTGCCAGGAAATCTTAGAACGTGATAGATAGGGAAATTGATTGTTTTCTTATTCCTAGAGTACTGAGATTCCAAGGAACCTGAAAAAAAAACTGTGTATTTTCTGAGATTAACAAGTAGGCATTGCATTGTAAGGCACTGGGGGTCAAGGTCAATGGGGCAAAGTGGACAGGATGGAAGATGTAGAACAAGTCTCTACCCACTAGCTGCAACCTCTCTATATTAGAGATTCTTGCCAGTGCTTCCATAAATCCACACCACACTCATTGGCTGCCAATGGAAACATTTTCTGGGGCATCTTGCCTAATTTGTCAAATTAAAATAGCACAGATTTGAGAGGGATATAGAGATTACTAACAGCAAAATCCTCCATATGACATGGGAATTTACTTTAAAATATACCCTAAGCATATCACTACATGACTAAGGGTTAACACAGAGGAAAAATCTACCAGAAACCAGTCTAGTCACATACCATACCCTTATCTATAACTCTTTAAATAAAAACAACAATAAAAATGTTTTTTGTAACTTTTTTTGCTATTTGAATTATATTTTTATTTATTTTTATTTTTTTAATTTTAAATATTTTTTATTTATATATTTTTTATCAAATCTAGACCTGTGTCCCCCACCTTATCCTCCCACCCCACCAGAGCTCATGTATTCTGCCAAACATGCTTTTCATCTCTTTCTCAGTCTTTCTCAGTATTCTCCATGTGGAAGTTGACTGTTTTGGGCAGAAGTTCACTGTTTCAGTCAGTTCTTTCATGCAGTCCTTTCTGTTGTTGTTGTTGTTGTTGTTGTTTCCAATATGCATCACTCCCAACTGCTTGGACAAAAGCTCAAGGGGCCATGCACAATAGTTACAACTAGGTAATTGGCACTAGCATCCACAGATGAGGGATACCATTCATCGTTTGTTTTTCTGGGACTGTGTTACTTCACTCAGCATGATGTCCTCTAGCTCCAGCCATTTTCCTGCAAAGCTCATGATGTCATCTTTTTTTACTGCTGCATAGAACTCCATTGTGTAGATGTACCACATTTTCTCTATCCACTCATCAGTTGAGGGGCATTTGGGTTGGTTCCAGCTCCTTGCTATTGTGAAGAGAGCTGCAATAAACATGGCCATGCGTGTATCTCTGTGGTGGGGTGAGTTTTGAGGGTACATACCCAGGAGTGGTATGGCTGGGTCGGGTGGCAAGTTCATTCCAAGTCTTCCAAGGGTTCTCCACACTGCTTTCCATAGTGGCTGTACGAGTTTACATTCCCATCAGCAGTGGATGAGTGTTCCCCTTTCCCCACAACCTCTCCAGCACTTGGTATCATTTGTTTTCTTGATCCTAGCCTTTTTTTATGTGTATGAGTGTACTGTCTGCATGTAAGTAGGTGCACCTATGTCATGCAGTGCTGTGGAGGTCAGAAGAGGGTGTCGGATTCCCCTGGAACTGGAGTTAAGATGGTTCTTAGCCGCCATGTGGGTGCTGGGAATTGAACCTGGGTCCTCTGCAAGAGCAGTCAGTACTCTTAACTTCTGAGCCATCTCTCCAGCCCCACCAATAAAAATGTTCTTAAGAGATCCAGGATATCAGTTCTTTTTTTTTTTTTTTAACATGGAATTGTTCAAGAATAACAGCACTAAACCTTCACCAAATACCTAAACCCTGAAAGAATCTCTTGCAGAAAAGAAACCCCAGCTCCTCTTCTGTTCTGTCACCCAATGGAACAGGCATTGTCAGAGGATCTGACAGGTCACCCCAAGCTCAGTACCGTCTAAACATGACATATTTAGACCTATGAAAAATCTCCTCACAAGATTGTCCCTTACCATGACTACATCTTAACAATCTCATTTGACTCCTCTGATCCTCTGTCATATCATACTAGGATAGATTTGAAGAAAACAGAAGGTAGAAAAGATTGGCCTTGACATTGGACAAACTGGGCTCAGAGAAATAACTTGCCTAAGGTTGCGGAGAAAGTGGGGCAAAGAACCAGGCTTCATATTGTAAGTGTGCGACCTCCCACAAAACTCACCAACCTGGGTCCCAACCTGCTTGCTGTAACATTTGGCAGAGGGACATGGAAACTTCAGGTTAGAAAACAGTAACACATTCTGTACCACAAGGAGTTCCTCTGTGCACACATCTATTGGTGATTCCATTTCTCCCTCTGTGTTAACATAGCAGTGACACTAAGTAGTACTTATATATCAAAGTTTGGACTAGATACCAGTCTCTTAATTTTAGGCCTAGAGTTTTTCTTTACTACTTGTGTTAATGTAACAAAATGTACAGAAGGAGAAGAGTTTTATCTCTGGGCTGAGACCAATAGCTCTTATTATTGAATAACAATAGTTTCCAATGTCATTTGTGATATTTTGTTTGTTCAATTTGTGTCAGCTTTATCAGTTGCCTTTACTTTTGGTGATGCTTTTCACAGGGAATAGGCTGGCTCTCCAGGTGGCATTCTGGCTCTGCTGTCTGGTAAGCTCAGTCCTGCAGGAGAAGAGTAGAGTCTGTGCTCTGTGTTCTATGGATGCCCACAATCTGACCCTTCTTATACCCACACAGCCTCCTGCCAGACCATGTCCTGCAGCAAGCAAGGGGAGTGCATCGAGACTATTGGGAACTACACCTGCTCCTGCTACCCTGGGTTCTATGGCCCAGAGTGTGAATATGGTGAGGCTGGGACTTTGTCAATATTACTTTGCTCATTGATCTTATGTGAGAGATGATGCCAGGAGATAAATCAGGTAGGAGACTCTAGCCCAGGAAGTAGATCGTGTGGAGAGGCCCTCTGCCATCTGTCTGCTTGCTCCCCTCAACTGTCTTTAGATACAAAGGTTAAAATCGCTTCCTTCTTGGAGACAACATTCACTCTTAACATTTCAAGAAGGAAAAGAGAAGCCAGTACTTTGGAATCCCAGTACTTTGGAGACAGAGGCAGGCAGATCTTTCTGAGTTCAAGGCCAGCCTGGTCTACATAGTGAGTTCCAGGATAGCTGGGGATACACGGAGACCCTGTCTCAAAAAGACAGAAAAGAGAAATATAAAGGCAGAAAAGGCAAGATAAAAATGAATGAAAACTTTTCACGTTAATTTTTACCTATTTGAAGTAAAAACTGGTAAAAGAATTGAGCTGGCAAAAAAGAAAAAAACAGTAAAAGGATGGTTTTTTATTTTTATTTTTTATTTTTTTGGTCTTTTCGAGACAGGGTCTCCCTGTAGCTCTGGCTGTCCTGGAACTCACTCTGTAGACCAGGCTGGCCTTGAACTCATAAAGATCAGCCTGCCTCTGCCTCCCGAGTGCTAGGATTAAAGGCATGCGCCACCACGCCCAGCTTCAAGGATGGTTATTTTTTAAGATGCTGACAATATGAAGAAACCAGGTCAAGATGGGGGGCTTGCTTTAGGGTCTAGAAAGATAGTGAAAAGGATTACCGATCATTACTATCTGATAGAAATTTTAAGTCTACAATGAAAAAAATTTAACATTTTTGTCCCCCACAGTCACAGAATGTGGAGAATTTGACCTCCCTCTGCATGTGCTCAGGAACTGCAGTCACCCTCTGGGAGACTTCTCTTTCAACTCACAGTGTACCTTCCACTGTGCTGAAGGGTACGAATTGAATGGACCCAGCAAAGTAGAATGTTTGGCTTCTGGAGTCTGGACAAATAAGCCTCCCCAGTGCGTAGGTATGTAGACCTTATTTTTTTCCAGTCCTTACTGAGTAATTACAAGTAGGGAGATAATGAAGGGGATGAGGCTTCCACTAAAAACTTGAGAAAAAAAGAACCTATACTACATGGAAATTCTAGTTCTTTTTGTGATGTCTCAGACTAATCTTGATTTTCATTTTCATGCTATATTTCCTCCCTACACAGTGAATTTGATAATTTAATTTTTGATTCCTAGGCAAAAATCATTGCAAAGAGGTATTTTTCCCTTTGTTAATTAAAAAATAGACAGAAAACAATGATGATAACATAAGGGTTAAGCATTAGTATTTTTAAAGCATTACCTTTGCTTCTTAAATAAAAACATGGATATTTAGATCACTCCAAACACTATTTGAAGCATTTAACCAACCAAGAGAATTACCTTGACTGCCACTTAAGGAAAATAGAACTGATGTAGAATGGTAAAGTCCCCAAAGTGTTGAACACAACTTGTCCAAGGATTCACGTTACTAGTCTGTGCTTATTCTCGGGCCTCCTACTGTGTAACCAGAAGGAAGAAGTCTGACCAGGCTCTGCCCTGCAAGAGCATTCCAGTCTAACAAGAGCTTCTTTGTGAAGCACGTTTTGCTCAGAGATAGAACAATGCTTCAGGGGGGGTGGGGTCAGCTCTAGCCCCAGAGCAGAAAGCAAAGTGTCATGACCTTGGGATGCATCATGTCCAATGCGCCCAGTCTTTGCAGGACTTGGTCATCTTTTGGGGAAACTGTCCTGAATTGTCAGAATGTAACTCTCCTTCCATCAACCATCAAGGGGCTGATTTTGCTCTGGACAAGGTTGGAGTCTGTCTTTCTGCTGACTCATACCCCACAAGCAGTTTCAGAATGGCCTTATTCATAAATTACCTAAGGGGCAAAGGGTACCCTCCACATCTATGTACAGATGACCTACAGGGACAGGCTTATGATGTACAAGGAATAGGGAACATTAAAGACAGAGTTAGGGGCTCAGTGACTATAAGCACTGACTGCTCTTATAGAAGACCCGGGTTTGATTCCCAGCACCTGCTTGGCACTAACAACTGTCTATACCTCCAGTTCCAGGGGATCTGATGCCTTCTTCTGACCTCCACGAGCATTGTACTACATGGGTATGCTAATACCCATGCAGGCAATGCACTCTCACACACAAAATAAAATATTTAAAAAAAGACAGACCTTAGAGGAATCCGATTTTAAGAGGTTTGTGTCACTCTGAGGATGGGTACTCCACATCCAGACAGTTAGGGCCTCCTGTGCCTTCCATGTTCCTAACTCCATCTGTGTTTTCAGAGGTAGCTCCACAATGCTTTCTGTCTCTGGGTATGACTTCCCTCCATCCTGGGTGATTGTTTTCCTTTCTTTATCTTTGGTTTTTCTGTTTAGCTGTGACATGCCAGAACCTGGAAACCCCTATCAATGGAACCATGGACTGTGTGCACCCACTTGCTCCCTTTGCATATGGTTCGAGCTGTAAATTTGAGTGCCAAGCTGGATATCAAGTGAGGGGTTCCAATACACTCCAATGCATCGGCTCTGGCCAGTGGACTGCACCATCACCAACCTGCGAAGGTAGGATTAATTTGCTCAGCTCTCAGTATCCCCAAGAAGGAATCATTCCATAATAGAAAGTTCAGGAGCTCTTAATATCCAACGGCCTCCTCCAGGCTCTTGTTTGCTCAGTCTCTGGGAGCCAGGAGACTTATTTATCTGGGAAGTAGAGCTAGGAATTACCAGGTGCTTTTGTGAGGACCAAGTATATAAAATGTACATAAAATGTGCATAGCTCTCATCTCAGCGCTGGGGAGCCTAAGATAGTGGGAGTGAGGCATATTCAAGGCCAGACTGGATTGCACAGGAAGCTGGAGGCCAGCTTGGCTGTATAATGACACACTGTCTCAAAAACAATCGAAATAAAAGAGTTAAATAAAAGAGAGAAATGGCATGTGAAAGGACGGAGAATAGACTTGCCTAATTGCACTTTCTGCCTATTTCCTCCCATACTCAGTTCTGTCCCATGGGGATAAGTACTTTAATGGACAAAGTCCATACATGAGAAGGTGTTAGAACAGTAGCTATGACAATAAGAGAAATGTGCCATCAGAGTCTTTGGAGGTTGGCTTTGCAAAGAACCCTGAATTAAAGAACAGCATGTGGAGCTGGAGAGATGGCTCAGCAAGGAAGAGCAGAGGCTGCTCTGGCAAAAGACCCAGGTTTCCAGCACCCACATGGTGGTTAACGGCCACCTGTAACTCCAGTTGCAGGGGATCCGACAAATTCGTCTGGCCTCCATGGGCATTGCATGCACATGGTGCACTTACACACATGCAGGCAAAGCACTCATATCTGTAACATAAATAAAATAAATAAATAAAAGTTTTTAAGAGAACAGCATATGATGCAATCTTGAGCAATTACATAATACCAAGAGACTTAACTGTATACAATTGCCTTATAACTTCGGCTTATAGGACAGAGATGGGAAAGGGAGACTAGGTGGTTAAAGACCATATTAGTGAATTTCTACACCTAAATTACAAGTTCAGCTGAAGTACTGCTAGCTTTGAGACTTTAGAAGGGGACTAGGGCAATGAGTCAGTAAGGAAAGGGCATATGAGGAGGGGTGTGAAGACAGAAAGATTCCCCTGAGCTCACTGGCTAGCCCGTCCAGCCAAAACAGTGAGCTCCAGTTCAGTGAGAGACCTTGTCTCAAAAATAAGGTAGATATGGATAGAGTAAGATGGCTGACATCAACTTCTGGCCTCTGCATGTGCAGGCATGGGCACACACACACACACACACACACACACACACACAAACACATACACAGACACAGACACACACTCATACAACAGCACATAAAGAGACTTTAGGAAGGCCACTTAACATTTTTGACCCTGATTTTACTCATCTATACAATAAAAATCACTAGAGGATCTTTGGTTCTTGCATGCTCTGAATCTGTAAACACTAGAAGTCAGAGCCCAGGCAGAAAAGGAGGTGTTTCTGCTCTGTGAGGCCCCAGGAGAAGTGTGGAGATGAGTTGCCTCTGCCAGAGGCTGTGAGGAAACTCTTCTTTATCAGAACTGGCTCCACCCAGAGTACAACTGTATTCAGAAGCTCACTTCAGGCTGCATTCACTCAACAACCAAAGTCTGATTAGGATGACATCCTGTGTGCTTGGGATCATTTTACAGCACTAGGTTATAGTATAAAAAACAAGATACACGATTTCAACAGCCCCATTTTTATATCTACTCTTTTAAGATAAAAAAATATGCCAATAGATATTTAATGAGCATCTTGGGTCTAACAAACAATGCATTGAATGAGTGACCTCAGCATCAAGGAGACTGATGTAACAGGGAAGAATTGAAATTCTGCATGAATGTCATAGTTCAGGGTCTAGGAGAGCCCACACAAGGAGTCTTTACCCCTGGGTTAGGTAGACGGGGACATAGGGAAAGCAGAGACCAAAGGCAGGTGATAATGAAGCAGTCAAAGAGGGGCCTGGGAAGGGCAGTTTTCTTTCTGGAAAAAGAGCCATTTGAGGTTCTGAACATATGAACAATATGGGCAAGAAGGCAGTATATTCTCAAAAGTCCTTGCTGAAGAAGACCCAGCTTCTAACAAACTTTTGCCTCTAGCCATTGCATGTGAAGCACTGGAAAACCCCATCCATGGAAGCATGGACTGCTCCTCAGCCTCAAGAGCATTTGCGTACAACACCAACTGCACCTTCTACTGTGCAGAGGGCTTCACGCTGAAGGGAACTGATGTCACTCAGTGTGGTGACTTGGGAAAGTGGACAGCCCCAGCTCCAGTCTGCCAAGGTACCATGACACTGAAATATTCCTCTGTGTCTGTCAGACACCATGGGTATCTAGCACTGCCATAAATGTATCCATTGCACTGAGAACTTGAGCTATGTCTAATCTTCATGTTTGATGCTAGGGATGAAATAGTAGGCAAAGCAAGTTTTATGCAAAGTGCTCACTACAGTGTGGTCAAGGTGAGAGTTTCTTTGATTTATGTTTGGAGTGCAACACATGGTGCAATACAGATAAACCTTAAGGACATTATGTTAAGTGAAATTAGTTATTATCCAAAAAGCAATATATTATGCTACTCATATGTTATTTAGAGTAATTAAAGTCATGGAGAATGAAGGGTTGAAAGAAAGAGGAATTACTGTTAATCAAATAAAGTTCAGTTTGAGACAATATAAAGAGACCAGGAGACAGATAGTGGTAAAGATTGTATACCAACATGGATACAAATAGTATCTCAGAAATATATAGTTAATATCAGCTGAGGGGTAAATGGCAATTTTCATGCTGGATGTATTTACACAATAAAAATGTTGAAAAGGAAAGCAAGCACAACAGAGGAATCAAGGGTCATGCTGTATGGTGGTAAAACTTAGTGAGGATGATGAGATGTGTTGGGTATGCATTGTCTGGGAAACAAAGACACACCAAGCCCTTTGATATCCTTAAGAAGGATCACAGGGGGCTGGAGAGATGGCTCAGCGGTTAAGAGCACCCACTGCTCTTGCAGAGGACCCGGGTTCAATTCCCAGCACCCACATGGCAGCTAAGAACCGTCTTTAACTCCAGTTCCAGGGGAATCCGACACTCTCTTCTGACCTCCGTGGCATTGCATGACACGGGTGCACCAACCTACATGCAGACAGTACATTCATACACATAAAAAAAATAATAATAAATTTAAAAAAAGAAGGATCACAGGGATAACTTAAGCAATTTTTGTCTCCAGACAAGTAAATGTCAATTCATCCAGAAAGACAGTTGGGTAGTCTCTTCAGCATCTGAAATTGTAGTCTCAATAACTCCCTTGACAGGCCTTTCTAGTGTTTTTATCCCTACAGTCAAGGTTGAAAGCTTCTTCATAGCCCTGAAGATGGTATTTATGTCTGTCACCACCTCTGCTGCTGTTGCTGCTACTTCAGGCAGCTAATAATTAATAAGCATTCCCTATTATCTCACATAGTCTAAGCCCAGGAGGTAAAGAATTATTTGCTTTTTAAAGATGAAAAATACTATATAGAGTATACATGTTTTCTCCATATAGGACTATTTTATATATTTAGGTTATACTGTAACAATAGATGGAAAAGAGGGACAGAAAGGGTAATGGGGGATGAATGTGAGTAAGGTGGAGTTATACAGATGTGTATGTGTGTGTGTGAGAGAGAGAGAGAGAAGGAATCTATTATTTTATATGCTAATTAAAATTTATTTGAAAAGATCATAGCTTACTTTGATCATGAGCACCATTTCTATTCTGCTTTTATCTTTTTTTTCTTTTTGGTCTTTTTGAGATGAGGTCTCCCTGTAGCTCCGGCTGGGCTGGAACTCACTCTGTAGATCAGGCTGGCCTTGAACTCACAGAGATCCACCTGCCTCTGCCTCCCAAGTGCTAGGATTAAAGGCGTGCACCACCACGCCCCGCTCTGCTTTTATCTTTAACATCATACATAGAGACACCTCCCATATCTTTAAAAAGAAAGCATACAATTTTAAGAACCATTAATATTCTTTTCAGGAATCTACCATCATTTACTTTCAGCCCCATTTATATTTGGGTTCAATATCATACACTTACAAAGCATGTCTTGTTGAAAACCTCTGAACTGATTTTGGTACGCATATTCTTTTCGTATTTTGCAGACATTCTTGGATCCAAAAGTATGATAGTTTAATATGGTACATATTATCAGAATGCTCAACACTGGTTCAGCATTTCTCCTCATAAACACTTTCCTGCCATCACTGAAACCTAATGACAATTTTTGTCATCTTCTAAGTTAGACAAGCCCAATTGCAGAGTCTCTGTATTTGCACTAGAAAGGACTAATGGGTCAAAGTCAGTAGCTCACGTACTACTGTTTCCTTACTTCCTGCTTTCCCCACTCCTTAGCTTTGCAGTGCCAGGATTTTCCAGTTCCAAGTAAAGCCCAGATGAACTGCTCAGATCCCTTTGGTGCCTTTAAGTACCAGTCAGTCTGCAGCTTTTCCTGTGATGAAGGCTCACTCCTGGTGGGAGCAAGTGCAATACGGTGTTTGGCTACTGGACATTGGAGTGCGGCTCCTCCAGAATGCCGAGGTAAGAATGCATTCTCCCGGTCTCTTGGAAATAAATTGGAGGCAGTACTGTTTTTTTGAGACAGGGTGTCCCTGTAGTCCCAGCTAGCCTTGAACTTACTATGTAGACCAAGCTACACTTGATCTCACCAAGACCCTCCTGCCTACCTCTGAAGAACTGGGATTAAAGGCATGCACCACCACATCCAACAGAGGCAGTATTCTTAACGGCTCCTTGTTCAGGATGATAACTGTGTAGGGCTGGAAGATAATTGAAGGTGGTCACTCACCCTTTCATCCTATGCCCCAAAAACCCCAAATGCAAATCTCATTGGTAGCTTAGTGGATACCACTGGTGTCAGGGTGTTTGGCCACAGGCATTGGCAATGCAATGATGCTTGTACCCTCTTCATCAGGATTCACAGGAGGCCACGCAGGCTCCTGTCCTCTTGTGAATGGTACTTAGCAACTAAGCATAGTGTCCAGAAAGAGGAAGGAAAAAGAAAAACTAGCTTTGGGTGTTTGTCTCAAGGCTGATCTGACACTTTCTTCTTAGGGACCATGCATGTCTTAGTGGAATGAAATGGGTAAAATTCACATGATCTAGTAAGCATTCTCCAAGATCTATCCAATGAAGAAACATGTCTAGGGTAAAGTGGAGAGGCCCGGGGAGACTCCATGAACTGGAGGTTATAGCATTCTCAAAAGAAAGCAATATGCAGATTCATTAAAACCATTTATATCTGCATTACCGTCAGATATAAATGGTCTTAATGAAAAATCAACTGGTTTCAATCATCTGCATTTATGAGTTGAAGAATAGATGTATGTTTTTTGCATTTCCCCATTTCTTTTTCTCTTAATGTGTCTAATATTTTACTAAATTTATGGTAAATACTATCTTTTCAAAACAGTATTTTCAGTGATAAAAATCTACAAATAAATGGAGAAATGAAAAAATATACTCTTGACTATCTACCTTAAAAAAAAGTAGGTATTCCTCGCATTCTGCACAGAATTCTTCCAATATTTTCTCCATCCAATTTTTTACTTTGCAGTAGTTTTTACTATGTATACTCAGTTTTAATAATATAGTTTCATGGGTAAAATATGAAATATCTCTGTATTATTTGTCAAGCCTTTAACTTTGTATAGCCCTTTACTATCTGAGTAAAAAAAAAAACCAGGCAGATCATGTTTGGGGGTTTTTGTTTTGTTTTGTTTTGTTTTGTTTTGTCTTTTTGAGATAAGAGTCTCCCTGTAACCTCAGCTGGCCTGGAACTTGCTATGTAGACCAGGCTGGTCTTGAACTCACAGCAATCCACCTGCCTCTGCCTCTCAAGAGCTGGGATTAAAGGCATGTGCCACCATGCGTGGCCAGATCATGTTTTTTATGTAGAAGAAACTACTTGCTATTCAGGACATAGCCAAGTGCACATACACATACACCATTGTTAAAGTAAGTCAACAATAAATGGCTGAGTAACTAAATTAATTAATGATCTCAGAAGAATGGGATGCCCTTCCTCCCAGACGTCAAAGCACATGGCAAGCCGCTGCAGTTGGGGCTAGAGACGAAGAGCTAAGTCTAGAGAGAAGCAGGTAAAGCTGTGTGCCTGCCTGGGCTCTCATCCTGGCTGCCCTGAAGTCTTCGTATATTACAAAGTTCACACAGCTTTAGGGAAGAGCTCAGAGTCTCTGAGGAGGGTTATCAGAGCGATCAGAACCTTTCCAGGAAACCCTGGCCTATGCAGGGTGCAGGTTACGGTTCTTTGCTCCATACTGTCCTACCTATGTGTGTTCATAGCTGGGAGGTTGCCACTCACCCCAGCTTCCTGTGACCTTCCCATCCCCTTCTGCTTTAGGTTCTTTGTTTACTCTGTACTTTCTCCTCTTCTGGCTGGGTGAACCTTAAGTGAAATACCCAAATGTGGTTGGGACAGGAAGGTACCAGGAGGCCTGCAATCCACAAGCTATTGTAACACTTCCGAGGGAGGGAGTGTTATCAGATAATTCCCCTTGTCATTGTCCACGTGCTCCTCCACACTCGCCCCTGCAAAACCACAGGAAAGCTGGAAATGACCCCACCAAACTAAGGACCTACACCCCTTCCCCTTTGCCTTTCCAGTTTATCACACACCCACACACACACACACACACACACTCACTGCTGCAGAAAGACTTTCTAAGTGGTAGACAGTATCTCAGTCTTTGGACAAGTTGATTAGACTAAGAGGTATGTCATTAAAAAAAAAACTGAAGCCAGGCGTGGTGGCGCACACCTTTAATCCTAGCACTCGGGAGGCAGAGGCAGTCGGATCTTTGTGAGTTCAAGGCCAGCCTGGTCTACAGAGTGAGTTCTAGGACAGCTGGGACTACAGGGAGACCCTGTCTTGAAAATTGAACAAACTTACTTTCGAATCCTGGGAGACACTCAAAGCCTGTGGCAATAGCTTGTTATTTTTGGAGTCTCTTAGACTACCCTGACCAACAACTGAAGGAAAGTCTCCTGCCTAGTACTGTGGTTTTTGGTATATAGCCTTCAGCTATACACATTTATATTACATGTGTATTTTTCAGTAGGCTTATTAAATACTATATTTCCTTTTGGATTTGGGTACAGATAATATTCTCAAACTCTCATACTATTCAGCTAGTAGCTGAAAAAATGGCCCCAGGGCAGTTGTAACACCTCTGGTCTAAGCCATATACTGATCAACCAGAACAAGCAATGGTGTTACTGGTAACATCACTAGACCTGTTTCTGAAGAAGGTCATCGGAGAGCAACTTCTCCCTCCGTCTAGGAGCATCCAAAATGAACTCTACCACTATCTTTCTAAACGTTGCACCAACTCCCTTTTAGAATCGCCTCTGAAACCCTGTGTGTGTCTGAAATTTCAAGATATCAGTCAATAGCTAGCTTCAACTGTCTGCAAGTTTCACAGCCTCTAACAAAGAGAGACATCAGAAATGGAAACAAAAATGATCATCTTTAGCCAAAGTACACACATACACACATACACACACACACACACACTCAAGGGTGGAGGGAAGACACTGATTTTGAGATGATGAATTCTAACATGATCTCTCTTCCCCTCCTGTCCCCTGATCACTGAAGCCACCACCTGCACACCCCTGCTCAGCCCTCAGAATGGAGCAATGACCTGTATCCAGCCTCTTGGAGGTTCTAGTTACAAATCCACATGCCAGTTTACCTGCAATGAGGGATTTTACTTATCTGGACCAGAAAGATTGGATTGTTCTCCATCTGGACATTGGACAGGCACCCCGCCCACATGTGAAGGTAAGCGTGGGGTTTGTCTTTTCTTGTGGCTTCTGAGATACCATCAGAGAAGGGACACTCATCAGAGCTAAAACAATAGTCTCTCCATAAGACATGAGAATCTAGACCAAATTTTTTTCTCTCTCTGAATTACCTTTCCACAAACTGAGTTAAACATTTGTTGGATAAAGGGTCTTCATGGAATCATAGCACATCAGTCCAACATTCTAAAACAATAAGACTCCATGTGACAGATGAGGAAGAAACAGACTTAGAAAGGCTAACTTGTCCAAGGTCATTGCCATTAGCAAAAAATGGACTGAAGTGTTTATTTTCTTACTAAGTCTTTTATTCTTTTGCTGCCATGATCTTCATTCATTCATTCCTACACCCACCCTCATGAATCCCAGCAAATCTCAGACTAGAAGCTTATTTGGGGAAGGATGTGATTTAATTCTAGCCTGGCTTGCATGGCCATCCCTCCACTTCTATGTGGGTTTTTAACTTGCTGAGAGCAGAAGTTGTGTTTCCATCTTTTTTGTATATAGTATATGTACATGTGTATGCTGTGTAGTGTGTGTGTGTGTGTGTGTGTGTGTGTGTGTGTGTGTATGGAGGCCAGAGGCTGACACAGGGAATCTCCCGGTACTGCCCACCACCATATCTTTTTGACATATGTTCTTCTACTGAACCCAGAGCTTACCAATGGGCTAAGCTGCTTAGCCAGTGAGCTCCAGGAATCTGTCTGTCTAAACAGCCTCAGTGCTAGGTTTACAGATGTGTGCAGCAATGCCTGGTTTTTACATGGGTTCAGGGATTTGAACTCAGATCCTCATACTTGCCTGGCAGGTACTTTACCCACTGAGCCATCTCTCTACCCCTCCTTCATCCATATCATCTATAAGTAATTAGATAAAATCAAAGTAAGGTTTGGATGCAAACATATGTTGGATTGAAGCTTATCACTTGCTGTTAACATTCAGTCAAGTACAGTCCTGCCCATAAAGAATTGGTGGAATGGGGCTGGAGAGATGGCCTAGCGGTTAAGAGCGCCGACCGCTCTTGCAGAGGACCCGGGCTCGATCCCCAGCACCCATATGGCGGCCGAGAACCGTCTGGAACTCCAATTCCAGGAGAACTCCAGTTCCAGGGGAATCCGGGACCCTCTTCTGACCTCCGCGGCATTGCACGACACGGGTGCACAAACTTGCATGCAGACAGTACATTCTACACATACAGAAATAAATAAAATTAATAAAAAAAAAAAAAAAGAATTGGTGGAATCCTCAAAAGCAGGTGGAGCTTATCTGCCTTTGGCTTTCTGAAAGCACCTGGAAAGCACCATATCTAGCATATCATCTGTGCACTACCTAATTTACACTTCCTGTTTAATTTCCAAGGGCTCCATTGTTCCAATCTGTTATTCTGCCCAGTCAAAGTTAGTAATAATGATACCAGCAATAACGACCAGTAGTTGTTGCCTGTGTGGTTCTAGCCATTTCCTACGCATTATCCTATTCTGTGTTTGCAAGCCACCCATAAGTAGGTCATGTTATCCCATCTTAAAGATGAAGAAACTGGAGCACTAAGAGAAAAAGTAGCTGTCAAAAGTCACGCAGCAAGTACCACGGAGGATGAATGACAACAGGATATTTTTACCACTGTGCCCCACTGCCACCCAGGGGCAGGGCTCCTGAGTCCTGTGCCAGCCCATAGGTTACAGCCCTAACTGCTAAAACAAATCTCAGAAATGGCAGTATTTGTTGATCAGATGTGAGATTATACCTTTAGAAACCCATTAGAGTTGTATAAAGAACAGCTAAAATGTTATTTATTCTTCTTGTGCAATGAGCATCACATTAATATCCAAAGGCTTGCACAGGCACCGCACTTTCTTCCATGATGTGACATTCAGAAAGCCTCATCACCCATTAGAGGCTTCAGTTCTTTCAGTTCCAAAAGGAGAGAAGTGGACAAAATCACCTCTGAGGTTTTTTGTCAGTCCAAGAATCCTGTAAGGTTAAAGGATATGAAATACTACCACCTGCTGTCAAAAAGATGCACTGCAAGCCAGGAGGAGCCTAGACCATGAGGCTGGCCGGGGCTCTGTGGGGACTAGCACTTGCCTTGTAGTTCGTAGCTCATTCCATTCTTTTTCTCTCTTTTATTTGCCCCACCAACATGTATCATGAACTGTATTTTCCAGTATTGTATTTTAAGGGCAAAGAATCAAAATTTCATGTATAAATCCTATTAACGGTTTAAATCATGTGTGTAGCCAAAGTAGTTGCTAAACATGTGCTCTCCAAGGTCCTTTCTCTTCACTCCTTCCCCCAAAGAAGAAATATTTGCCTCCTTACCTGTGAGCCCCAGCCCCGTACCTAGGACCACTCTCAACCATGAACAGTACCTGTAGCCAACTATGGTTCCCACTGTTGTTAATCTTATCTATCCTGATTTTGAGGCTTTTTAAAAACTCTTATTCTTGCCTCTTCTGTATTTACATTGCATACTTCAGGAAATGGTTCCTTTGAATATGTATGACCCTGCCTAGATACCCTGCTCTCCATGTGGTATTTTGCCCAGAGGGGCTTGAGGTCATCAGCAGGTGGAGCTCTTAGTGTCTCTTGACAGAGTGCAGTGCAGTATACTCATTTGGGAACATGGTTCCACATGTTTTAATAATGACATGTGTTCCCTGGACCCCTTGGGACTTGCATTCTGCCCATACTTTCCTATCCCTTTCTGCTTTTGCCTGCCAGGTCCTGAAAGCTTCTTCACAAACATGGAAGCGACTGTGGCTCTTCTAATGTTCACAATGCCATCTGTGGGCTAGCTTGTTCATGTCCAGTTCTGTGTCCCTCCTGTCCCCACCTGTGCCACTTTCCTGACTACTGCTCAGTTAACATTGGCCCACTCTCATCCCTGTGGAGACCAAGTCTGGTCACTGAAGCCAGTCCACAATATTCTGCCTCAGTTTCTTGGGATAATGGGGTGTGGTTTTGTATCCTACCCCAGCCCCACCTGCCCTGTCTGCTTATCTAAGTCCAAGGTCTGAAATATGGTGAACTGGAGCCCTCTAAACTCTAGGCTGGTTTACTTGTCATTGTCTCTTCATTTCTTTGCCTGTTTTGATTGACTTATGCAAGCATCCACAGAACTCAAGGGAAATGCCCATCACTGAAAAACGCCTGGGCCAATATGTAAAAGCTGAGCACGTCACTTTTTCATGAGGCAGCACACAGGAGTCGAAGAGGGTCTTAGAAATCAACATATGTGGGCTGGAGAGATGGCCTAGAGGTTAAGAGCACCTACCGCTCTTGCAGAGGACCCGGGTTCGATCCCCAGCACCCACATGGCGGCCGAGGACCGTCTGAGACTCTAATTCCAGGAGAACTCCAGTTCCAGGGGAATCCGAGACCCTCTTCTGACCTCCGCGGCATTGCACGTCACGGGTGCACAAACTTGCATGCAGACAACACATTCATACACATACAGAAATAAATAAAATTAAAAAAAAAAAAAAGAAATCAACATATGTAAAAGAACCTGACCAAAGTTAACCAGCAAAAAAATGAATGACCAATATATTACCTCAATAATGGCATTAGATTTAATAAACAGCAGCCATCTTGTCTATCAAAGCCACTTGTTGATAAATAGCAGTCATATCTCACACAATTTAATGAAGAAAAAATACATAAATTCAAGAGAAGTTTGTAACTGTTTGTAACTGCAATAGGGGAAACTGTGATGAGTAAATCAGAAATTCATCTCTTCAGCCCTGTGGCTTGTGCTTGTTAAATACCCTCTTGAGATCCTAAAAGAGAATTAAGCTAGAAAAGATGAATGGTTTGAGGATTTTAGAGGCTTTCCATCCAGGAGGTGAGGGGTGATGCAATGTGTGATATAGCAGCACAGTTCCAACTAAAGTGGCTGTGTTCGAGAAAAGCTGGTCAGAAGGGCCTCGGGGAGGCTGTGCTGGGTGGGTTTGGAGCCTAGACAATGGGTAGAATTTATTCAGCAGACATGGAAAGAGACACAGAGAAGTGTGGGCCAAGAATCAGAGGTGAAAACACGCTAGGTCAGCTGCAGAATTCCCAGGAATGAAGCTATCTTTCCCAGGAGTTTGAGTTTTCCTCTACTGTGGAATTGTGACATTGAAAAAAAAAATCAGCTTGGGAATCCAAATACAGGAAATGATTTGAGATTTAAGAGGTTAGTGCAGTTTTAGATGTGTTGAATCTGAGGATAGGGCAGGGTACCTGAAGGGGAGTACGAGGGACCAAAATGAAATCTGAGATGGTGCCCACTGGGAGAAGAGGCTACCAGGTTTCTGAAGCAGAGGATGGAGAGGAGGAAACCGAGTTCTCTCTCCCCTCCCCCACTATGTGTGTGATGCATGCATGTCTGTGCAGTTTCTTTTGCCTGTGTGTGTGTGCATGTGTGTGTGTGTGTCTGTGTGTGTGTGTGTGTGTCTGTGTGTGTGTGTGTGTGTGTGTGTCTGTGTGTGTAGGCTAAAGGTCAACTTCGGGTGTCCTCTTCTTTCTCTATCACTCTCTCTGACTTGTTTTTTGAGACAGGGTATCTCACTGAACCTTAAACTCACCATTTCAGCTACATTGATTGTCGAGTGAGTCTCCTAGATCTACGTAGGACCCCTAGCACTGAGACTGCTATTATGCACCACCCCACCAAACTTTGTGTGCTGGGGGGTCCAAACTCATATCTGAGCCATCTCTCCAGCCCTGAACACTGAGTTATCGAATACTTGCCTCCTTAGTCGTAGGACCTTTACCTATACTCATTTCTATAAGCCCGCTCTCCCTCCACTGCCCTCTGCAGTAAACAACCTGTGTTATACATTGTGGAATGGCCCTTGCTTAGCAAAACACAGGAGGTAGCCGATAGCTATCTATCAAATATTGACTGGCTGGACTTGGTGAAACACGGAGCTGAATAAGCTTGAACATTCTACCTTTCTCATTTGATACTCCAGCCATCAAGTGCCCAGAAATCTTTGCCCCAGAGCAAGGCATCCTGGATTGTACTCATGTTCATGGAGAATTCCATGTTGGCTCTGCCTGCAACTTCTCCTGCAACAAGGACTTTAAGCTAGAGGGAACAAGAAGCGTGGAATGCACAGCTTTTGGAAGATGGTCAGCACCTCCACCAACCTGTGAAGGTAATAAACATATATTCTTCAGAAAAGCTGAACTCTTGCAATTTTTCCTACAATACCTTTTATGTAGCTCTTATATGTAACGGCTACATATTACACTATTGTCGGGGCATAGTGGACATAGCTACAGGTTTAAAAAGTTTCTAAGGGGTGACTGAATTGTTACGTTTGTAAAAATAAGCAATAAAAGGTATGTTGACTCTTCTGCAGAAATTTTCGTCCATGCCTTTCAAGCCTTTTCTCTCATAGACTCTTATTGGGCAGACTGAGTGGTTTTTATGGCTTCATGGCCAAGAATACAGGGTGGTGGCTGGTTATGAGTCCAGGGTTTCGAAACAAGGACTCAGCAAGATGGAGAGAAATCCAGCATCTTTTTATTGTCATGTGGCAAGTTAATGACTGAGCCAATGACATCGTTCTCATTTCATTTTTCACGTTGACCTAGAGCCTGGGAATGCTATCTCTTCCCAATAAAGTAGGGGAGAAGCAGAAACTGTCCTGTGAGTATATTTGTCCTTCTACTGAGCTGCCGGATCTCTGTATCACCTCCTCTGCTGTTTCCTTTAGGAACTGTTAATAATGCTGATTCACTAAGTCTTCTTATGGCCCAGAAAATATTTTCACGACACTTTCAAATAATTTTCTTTTTAAAAAATTATTTATTTACAGGTTAGGTGATGTGGCACATGAGCACATGTATGTGGTATGTGTGGGTATGCAAGCCCATGTGTACACATGTAGATGCCAGAGGGAGTTGTCATGAGTGTTCTTCCATATTTTTTGAGATAAAGTGTCTCACAGAACCTGAAGCTCACATTTTTGGCTAGACTGAATGGCCAGCATACTGCGAGGATCCACTTGTCTCTGCCCCGCAATGCTGAGGTTATAGAGACACACAGTCATGCTTTTTTTTTTTTAATAGGGATACTAGATACTGAATTCAAGTGCTCTTGCTTTCACAGGGTATACCCGGTGAACCATCTCCCCAGTCCCTAAATAAGTTCCCTCATCTGGTTTTCTATACGGGAGAGTAATAACATTACCTCCTTATATAAATTGCTATATGCCCTTTGTTATGAGAGATATGTGAGACAGTAACTCTGTAACAACCTGAACACTGATATGGGCGTTTAAACTGAACATACTGAACTAAATGGAAACGTTTTCTCATGGCAGGTGTGACGTCAACTCCCATCGCAGAGTTGCGATGCCCCACCCTTGATACTCCTGAGCAGGGAACCATGTCCTGTAGACACCACTTGGGGAACTTTGGTTTGAATACAGCTTGTCACTTTGGATGTAAAACTGGATTCACGCTTGTGGGAGCCAGTGTTCTCAGATGCAGGTCTTCAGGACAATGGACAGCAGTAATGCCAGCGTGCAGAGGTGAGGAACTGCAGCAGAGAGTTCCGATACTGCCTTTCTGGGAGCTCCTGACTGAGCCATTGTCTATGCCTGTTGAAATCCTGTCCAACCCCAACAGCATCTGCAAACAACTGCTCCTCATAAAACCCACAGCAACCTTAGGCAGAAGTAATAATACAGAGCAGGCACTTCCCCTTTGCCCAACTTCACTCCACAGCCAAATGCCCTGGTACTCAAAAACCTAAAGGAAGCAACTTATAGCTGTTGGCATGCAAATATGAACCCAGCTCTATGAACTGTGAAGGAGAAACCATAATGTTATTAATTAGGTGACAGTATAAATAATCAATAACTTCATAATATTTAGAAGCTAAGTAATTAGCCTTAAATGACGTTTCCTGAAGTTACAATCCTCTTCATGAAGCATGGAGCCTTGGGTCTCTTTCCTCTTTATATCCCCCACAAAGCACAGTACTGAGCTTTATAAATGTCACTACTCCTCAATAACATTTATTTGAATTAAATTTAATTTCCCAGATTCAGTTTTCTATTCATAACTTAGAATATCTGCAGTTCTGTGAAAAATAGTTTCAGAAGGATCAAGAGATCTCCTTCTTTTAAACTTCTATTGTCTAGCTGTGCTCAGCACAGCTAGACAATAGAAGTTATTGATAATCACATGCTGATATGCCATTTAGTCACCAACATATCAATAATAACAATTCAAACAATAGTATTTTATTAGTTTTATTTTATTGCCTGCATGTGTGTAAGTACACCCATGTCGTGCAATGCCCACAGAGTCAAAAGAAGGCATCAGAGGGGCTGGAGAGATGGCCTAGCAGTTAAGAGCACTGAATGCTCTTGCAGAGGACCTGGGTTCGATCCCCAGCACCCACATGGTGGCTGAGAACCATCTGTAACTCCAGTTCCAAGGGAATCCGACACCCTCTTCTGACCTCTGTGGCATTGCACAACACGAGTGCACAAGCCTGCATGCAGATAGTACATTCATACACATACGAAAATAAATAAAAAAAATTTTTAAAGAATAGATTTAAAAAAAAAAGAAGGCATCAGATTCCCCTGGGACTGGAACTATGGATGGTTGTTAGTGCCATGTGGGTTCTGAGTCCTCTGCAAGAGCAGCTGGTACTCTCAACCACAGAACCATCTCTCTCTCCAGCCCTGACAATAGTATTTTTTTTTTTGTCTTTTTGAGACAGGGTCTCCCTGTAGCCCCAGCTGTCCTGGAACTCACTCTGTAGACCAGGCTGGCCTTGAACTCACAAAGATCCACCTGCCTCTGCCTCCCTAGTGGTAGGATTAAAGGCATGCGCCACCACACCCATTGACAATAGTATTTTTGAGAGGCAAAATTTTATAAAGAGGAGTTTTAGAGGCCAGATCAATGCGTTACCAGCATGTATTGGGTTTATTGGCTAACCTGTGCTACCCTTGTTCTTCGGCCAGTATTCTCTCAGTGGCAACTTGGTGTGTGTGCTTTGAAGAGCTACTCCCAGGAGGAGCTGATGACTTTTCTTAGTCTATTCCATCTATCAAGAATGTTAGTCAAGTTACAAAGGAAATGCCATCTCATTCCTTTTCCTTCTGCATATTTGTTTCTCATGTATCTTCTCCCACCCCCCCCACCCCCCAGCCATCAAGTGCTCAGAACTGCACATTGACACACCGATGGTGATGAACTGCTCCAATCCCTGGGGAAATTTTAGCTATGGATCCACCTGCACCTTCCACTGTCCAGAGGGACAGCTACTGAATGGCACTGCAAATGTCGCATGTGGAGACAATGGCCGGTGGTCAGCTACCACACCAACTTGCCAAGGTACATTTTTTCATGTGGTTTAGGACATCAACTTGCTGTGGAAAACATGATCAGTGTTTCTTTTCTGCATGGTTCTCGCTGTGGATTTTCTCTCCATCGTTGGGTTTCCCCTCACTTATTTCACAAGGAGTCAGACAGACTCTCCTCACTTTACATAGAGCAATAGGAATGAAATTCAGGGACTTGGTATGGACACTTTCTGGTCCTTTTCATTGTTTAGTTTTGTGAAATGAATCCTTTCACTTTATTATAATCTCTGCTTAACACATCTTGAATTTCAAAATGTGGTAACATGGGAGGTTCATGGAGAATCCTAATTTGTTATCTCAGAAGACCTTCGCCATCTACTTCTAAAAATACCTCAGATTTTCCTTATTATGCCCCAACTGTCTGCAAGCTTTATTTTAGTCCCATTTTCACATTTGCAGTTGTCAGGACTATTTCCTGTTATATACACAAATCTTTGATTGACAAAAGAAGTTACCTACTGTTTGTTTATTTACCCAAACTTCCATGCACAGACACTTTGTAGTTACAAAGGGTAATTCTTTTCACTGGATCTTTACCTTGGCCACTTCAGAAATCACACTTGATGCTTAAGCCTTGGGAAGGCTATCAGACCTGGGTTCCTTTTCTATTATAGTAGGCTCCTGACTTCCAGATCTTTCCTGCCAGGATATTAGGTTACTACTTGTATCCCCATCTCATGCTTCCTGTGAGCCTCTGAGAGCATCGCTAGTCTTTGCACACTACACTCACACCTTGTATGTGTGTTTCTTTTACAGCAGGCCCATTGACAGTCCAGGAAGTTCTGACTTATTTGGGTGGAGCAGTGGCTTCTACAACAGGTCTGGCAGCGGGTGGGACACTGCTGGCTCTGCTGAGAAAACGGCTCAGAAGAAAAGGTAAATAGGAAGGAGCCTCTTCTTTTCTTGTTCATGAGATTTGGAGTTGGGTGGGGAAGTCTATTTATGTTTATGTTTAGAAACATTTCATTAAAAGAAAACAAGAGACCAATATAAATGGTCTTTATCTGGCATTATCTGGGGAAAATCCCTGCAGATACTCCTGCAGGGAAACTTGGAGAAGACCCAAGTTTTTGAAAAAAAAATCAGAATTTGTGTATGTGTGTGTGTGTGTGCGTGTGCGTGTGTGTGTGTGTGTGTGTGTGTGTGTGTGTGTGCATGTGTGCAGAGAATCAACCCAGGGCCTCATGCACACTAAGCAAGTACCCTACCACTGGCTATATCAAGATCCCTTGTCTGGATTTTTCAAAAGCCCTGTCTTAAAAAGAAATATTCTGAGGAGGTATTGGAGGGTCTCTGGAGTCATCAGAACTAATTGTTTCCTTCCTTCGCTCACTCCTTCACACATTTATAGACCAACTCTTTCAGAGACTGGGGCCCATAATGGTGGTAGCTAAGATTAAGAAAGTTCTTATAGCCAGTAGGATAGACACACTAAACAGTGCACATACTGAAGTGTGGTGAGTGTGTGAGAACAAGAATCCAGTTTACATGCTACTAGAACATAGACTAGATCAGGCTGGTGAGTGAAAAAAAGCCTTCTCAAGCTTAACTTGGATGGAATTAATGGTTTTGGCCAAGGTAGCAGGGATGGGGGGGATAACAGAATTCTAATAAAATTGCACATGGAAAGCCATGAAAAAGTTAAATAGCTGGGAAAATGATGTATTCAGCAGCTCAGAGCATCTTAATTTACACAGCTCATAGAGGAGGCAGACCATGAAGGCGGAAGGGTAAGAAGCTACTGTTTCATTGATGGCTTCGCACAATACATTCAAAAATTCTCTCCTGAAAACTTGAGTTGGCACAGACTTTAGCAGGAGAGTGACTGAATAGATAAAGATTCTCTGTTGGGGAAATTTTACCATACTGTTGATCAGAAAGAGAACTTTGGCCTGGGGTTAAAGGGAAGCAACTGCCCAGACTGTTTAAACTTGAAAACATCTTTTCTTAATGTGGACCTATAACCTATCCACATACTTTCAAATCGATGGCTTCACAGACTTTTGTCTCTAAGCTAATGTTCCTCTTACCATCCCTCCTCATAGAAAGTAAACAGTAAGCAGGGTATTGAGCGGGAACTGATGCTCAAATCTGGGTAACCGAAGGATCTATTGCAGAGTTCTCATTCTATTGATAAGTGTCAGTCCTAATCTCAACTTCTCATGGAGACATAAGCCAATAGCTACAAAGAAACCTTCAATGAAAATTTTGTACTTGCTTATCCAAATTCAGAAGGTAGAAGCAAGAGTTCCTAGGACCCAGGCCCTAATGTCCATAATTGTGCAGGAATCCATTATTTCCTCTTGTTTTCCTCCTTCCCCCCTTACCATTGGCCACTGGCAAGTTCTTTAGTTTAGTGATTATTTTAAGGTTAAGAAAAGACCATCAGCCAATAATTTTCTTAAATATTTAACAACAAGTAAACTCATGAGTCGGAGATGGTAGATTTTTCTTTTCCTGGCTCATCCCAATTTGTTTTCAGATATCTAAACAATGTCACCAAATAAAAGGACAATGATGTGACCATGCATAAAGATTTAACTATCCTGTTGTTAGGATTAAAATACTAGGTGACCAATCACATATGTCCCCAGGGAGGAATAATGAAAGTACACACTGTAGAGTTGGCATGGATTTATTTATAAGGTTAGCATGCTAGCTGAGGACCAAGGCAATAAAGACCAGGATCCAGCAATAGGGGCCCTCAAGCACCAAGGCTGGAGGCTGCAGAGATTTGAGAACAGGATTGCTGATTTTGTTCTCAGAAAGTTAAGAAGAAAAAAACGTAAGAAGAGTTTGGAATTAAACTACATAAATTATTTAATTTAGCCTAAAGCAAATACTACCTTTCGGTACAAACTATTCCCAGTACCCCCCCAAAAATGAAGAAGAAATAAGGTAGAAAGTGATTTACGGGACTGGAGAGATGGCCTAGCGGTTAAGAGCACCAACTGCTCTTGCAGAGGACCTGGGTTCGATCCCCAGCACCCACATGGTGGCTGAGAACCATCTGTAACTCCAATTCCAGGAGAACTCCAGTCCCAGGGGAATCCGACGCCCACTTCTGACCTCCATGGCATTGCACGACATGGGTGCACAAACCTACATGCAGACAGTACATTCATACACACATGAAAATAAATAAATAAATAAATATTTAAAAAAGAAAGTGATTTACAATAGAAGCATGAGTTTATCTGAAAACCAGTCAATAACTTTCCTCAGTAATTTCTATTACCGATCTCATTTTCTTTTATTCATCTTCTCTCCCTTCTTTCAGATGATGGGAAATGCCCCTTGAACCCCCACAGGTAAGATGGAAATGTTCTGTGCATGAGCAAATTTTGCTAGTTTGACTTTCTAACTCACTCTGTCAGGGTAAGCACATGCAAGGCCATCTCATCTTTCAATAAATCTTCAGTCATCTCTTTCCTGTCTAAAGTAAAGTATATAGGTAAATATCTTAGTTGCCCATAATGTTTTTTTAAATCAACAAATACTCTCACTATAATAAGAAGGGGGAAATAAAGCAGAAAGTGACTTATAACAGAAAGTACTAGAGCTTAGGTGTTATACTAGCAATGGCTCAGAGGCCATCAGAAGTTTGCACCTTCCAGGAGAATCACCATAAAGCTATGACCCATGAGAAATGATTTGTCTCTTGGGGAAAATGCTGTATTAGTACAGTTCACATAGCAAGGGCATCTTATAAGATGAAAACTTCTGCTTACTATTTATATGTAAATCAATTAAGTTCCAGGTTTAAAATATTTTTTAGCCTATATGAACACTGAGTAACTATTCCAAAAGTATGTGGGACCCAGGACAAGCCTCTCATATCCGGTACTGTTTGGATATCCAGCAGCCTTGGCCTCTTCTACTGTGTCAGTCTTCTTGATTATGAAAATCCAAAAAAACGTCCCTAGGGAGCAGCACTATCATTTTGTGAGAACCCTTGTTAGAGTTTCAGTTATCAAGGCTGCTCCCCCTTGAAGGGCTTAGCAGGATTTCTACACATAAACCACCAACAAAGATAAGGTGGGTAGGGACACGGATGTAGCCTGATGGTGGAGAGCTCACCCAGAATGCGTGAGGCCTTGGTTCTGTCTTCAGTCTGGCAAAGAAAAGAAAGTGTGATTGTGAAGTACAATTCAAATTACTCAGAGCTGCTAAGTGAGACCTTGAAATTTGCTTTGGCGTTCATTTTTCTTATTAAAATACACTGAATTCCAGGGGCAGGTGGCGGTCTATTGTTTCTGGCAATACTATGGGCTGGATTGTTTTGAGAAATAAGCATTTTATGACAGGTCATCCTTGTGTTTCTGCTCTTCAGCCACCTAGGAACCTATGGAGTCTTTACAAATGCTGCATATGACCCGAGCCCTTAAGGTAAGTTGCCTACGAGGATATTTTTTAAGAAAATTCAGAAGTAATGTAGGAAAGCAAGACTATAAAGCCTTATTTTTTGTGTCGTTTGTTCAATTTTAGGCATTCATTAAATTTCCAAGCCAAAAAAAAAAAAAAAATGCCAGGCATAGTGGCACACGCCTTTAATCCTAGCACTCACTCGGGAGGCAGAGGCAGGAAGAACTTTTTGAGTTCAAGGCCAGCCTGGTCTACAGAGTGAGTTCCAGGACAGCTGGGGCTAGAGGGAGATCCTGTCTCAAAAAGAACAAAAGGAAATTTTTTTCCAAGCCATGACAGAACTCATACTGGCAGTAGGGAGTACATATGACAAGGGAGGGACAATAGGGTTTATCCAAGAATTTCTATTTCCTTCAGGATAGAAACCTTTTAACAGCACATGATTCAATCCAGGATGTATGGTATTCCCATTTGGGTCTGATAGGTGGTATTGGCAGTTTGGGCTTTCCTGAAAACTTCCTATGCTGCTTGCTGGGAAAACAAAAATCATCTAAAAACTGGTCCTTCCTAATAGTGTGAAGTCACATTTCCTAAGAAAAGTAGTCTACTGGCAGATAAACTAGAATCTAGAAAGAGACGATTATCTTGAATCTTGGGGAATGGATATGATGAAAGATTACTTTTTTAAGGAAATGACATTTTAATTTGTCTTGTCTCATTTCCAGAGACCTGTCCTCTAGTCGCCTTGTTCAGTCTCAGGATTTTGTATGTGGACATCGAGCTTCTTGCTGGGCTTGACTTTCCACTGAATTTGCTGCAGTTTTCTGTAAATATTTGTGAATAAAGGACACGAATTCTTCAGATTAGCTCCAAACCAGAGCTAAAGAGACTGTGTACATTCCCACCTCTCCTCCCACTCCTTCCTACTCCACCCTCACCTTCCTCCAACCACAGGCCTCAGAAGCAGAAACAAATGTTTCTGCTGTGGTCTGAGGCTTTGACCTTGCTGTCACTGGAAACACCAGTTGGTCAAAGGCACTGGAGCATCTGACTTACCAGAACAGACTGCGGAGAACTGAAAACGATGTTTTATTTTGGGATCAAAGAGAGGCGATTCTCACATTGTCTGAAATCAGGCACGCGTCTAAAAAGGAACTCCTGTTGGCTCTCCTGGCTCTCCACTGTTTACTACCTATGAGGTTGCTTAGACCTCTGCTGCTGTAATTTCCACAGAAGTTTCCAGACGGTACCAGAGGCCACAGAAGGTCAAGAACAGAGCCAGGAAGCAACATCTGACACAGACATTCCCTTCACCAAAACACCCAAAGACCAATCAATGTTTGTATAATTAAAGACTCCCCAAAACGCCACATTCCTCTATTTGCTGTTTTGTTTAATAAGGTCCATGTGTATCATTTTGACCTTCAATATTATTCATAGTTACAATCATCCTAATAGCTGGTCCTTTTGTGAGCCAGTAGATGGACATCAAACACCCCTACTCCAAGAGAAAATCAGAGGAGCAGAAAAGTCTTCATTGTCTTACTGTTCTGCAGGGAAGAACAGATATGTTTTACTTGTTATTTAATTCACTATTTAATAAATAAGTCACTGAGAGCTATATATTGCTTGTCTATAATTGATGCAAAAATTAATGAGTGAGGGGCTGGAGAGATGGCTGAGCTGTTGAGAGCACTGACTGTTCTTGCAGAGGACCTGAGTTCGATTCCCAGCACCCACATGGCAGCTAACAACCAACAACCATCCCTAGCTCCACTTCTAGGGAGCCCTCTTCTGACACCCTTGGGCATTGCACAGCATGGGTGCACTTACGTACATACAGGCAATATACTCATACACATACAATAAGAATAATAAATAAAAAAGTTAATGAGTGAAACAATGTAATTATCTTGCTATGGTGAAATGGAATCCAATCCTGTAGACTGGATACACAAAAGCAAACAGCAAGTGAAGACAATAAAGTGGTCTATGGAATGATTACAGTGATTTTGTAAGAAATTCAGGACTTAGGGATATGCTACTTCGGAAAACTTGCTCAGATATACTGCCAACAGTAACTCTCAACACACGCACACACACACACACACACACACATACACACACACACACACACATATATATCAGTCATTAGGCTAAGTATTACAGACCAAAGATTTGCAACCCTGTCTCCTGACTCATAATTTCCATTTTTAAGAAAACTAGGGAATTCTGGTTTTGCAACATAGGGAACCACTGGTATTGCATGAGGCACTGTTCCAGCTTATAATAACATAGCTTATAATCTAGTTGACACAATACAAACCTGAGCAAAATAATAAAGGGTAATGGATATATAGCTAGAACAGGGTAACCTTATAAAACAGAAAAGTAAACCTGAACCCAGAATCAGAAAAAGGAGGAACTCTGGGCTTTGAAGAATGAGGAAACCGGGAAGAAGAAAACGGTGTGGGCATTCGCTTATTGGTTTACTTTTGAGACAAAGGCTTACTATGTAGCCTACATTGGTCTCAAGCTTTAAACTTCATGCGTTCTTGGCTCAGCCCATTGAATGCTGGGATTACAGGCGTGTGCCATCACGCCTGACTTGAGAAGGGAAACTCTGAATTGACAGAATAGTGTCAGTAAAAGAGCAAAGGGCCGAGAGGCCGCTCAGGACCCCGGAGTGGGGGAGGGGCTTCTTATAACTTTCCAAGTGTATGAAAGCGTCAAGCAGAGGCAGAAGAGAGTTCCAGAGAACCGGGGACAAGACATACTCGCTGGTGCTTCAGGTGATATGATTCTCCGCTTCTCCAGCAACAGCAAAATAAGAGTCAAAACATGTGAAACATCCTTCAGAAATACAGGGGGGCATGGAGGTGGGACAATACAATCAGAGAAGTTGTCTACAAGCTGTCTGCTTTCTAGGCACTGGCGGCTACTAAGTTTTCAGCCTTTCCAGCAACAGTAGCAAGGAAGACTAGTCTTGCCACCACCATTTGACAGATGTCGAAAGTATCCTGGAAAGGTAGAGTAACTGGCCCAAGACCGCACAGCCAGTAGGTAGACTTCCAATCTGAATCACTGGCTATCTGGGACAAGCTCTCTACGTGCTGTGCTCTGCTCTGCTAAGCTGGTGACAAGCCCTTCGCAGACGGTCTGTGCCTTGGTAGGTGTTACTGAAGCGACTGGAAGGAAACACCAGGAATGTTGATTGACTTGTCCACTCGAGGATTTCTGCGCCTACTAACGGCACAGTGCCCTTTTCTGCTCAGGAGAGCGGAGGGTCTGAGTGGCTAGCAGAAGGGCTGACAAGCCTAAACTTTGACCCCCAGGTAGTGGGTAGCCGGGGGGGGCGGGGGGGCACACACGACCTACTCCTCCCACTCGCGGTGAAGAGGGGGAGGACAGCGTTGTGGCGGGCAGGGAGCGCCCGCACTGTTCCTGTGCCAAAGCCTCCAGCAGCTCTTCCTTTTTTTCCTCTGTAGTACAGGGTTTTTCTGTCTCTGGTCACAAGGGACAGTGACCTCACCAAGCCGGCCTTTTAGGAGTCCCAGCAGGGAGCCAGGCTGAGCCAGCAGCAGCGGGGGACAGGGACACGGCCTCCTGCAGCCTCCCAGCGCTCCCTGTGGCCAGACGACAGGCAGCGGGGGCAGTGTAGCGCAGAGCACGGTCGCAGCTGGGTGCTGGGTGAAAACTGCGCTGCGTGGTCCACCGTGACTGCGCGGCAGGACGGGGACCATGCTCCTGGTCTGCCAGCGCCTCTGCGTCTTGGTGGTCCTGGGCGCCAGCTGGGCAGGCTGGGGCAGCCCAGGGGCCGAGGCAGCGAGGCTAAGGCAGTTCTACGTGGCTGCCCAGGGCATCGACTGGAGCTACCGCCCTGAGCCCACAGATCCAAGGTAACTCCGGGTGGCGTCCAGGGAAGAAAATCCAGTATAATTGCATGCTTTAATTCCACGGGTTCCTGTCTCTCTCTCTCTCTCTCTCTCTCTCTCTCTCTCTCTCTCTCTCTCTCTCTTTCTCTCAAACATGGTTAATAAAGTCTAATGAACTAAATAAATGTCGTGGGTGCTAATCTTGCCCCCACTAATATAATTTATCATACTGAGGATGTAGAAAATAGTCAGTGTGATTCCCTAGCTGATGTTTTCTTTTCAAAAGTTTGTTTTCAGTGAAATATTGTTCCCATGTTTTATTGTTGGTTTAATTTATTGATTGGTTCTAATCACCAGCCTCTGCACCCTCATTCCCTGTCCTGCAAGCAGTTCCAGAGTTTTAGTAGGCCTATTTATTTTAATTCAGTTTCCCTGTTTAATTTTATATTACTCTAAAATATGAATACATGCCTTCCGCCCATATACAGTAATTACAGAGTCTGAAAATAAGTGGTAGGTCGATTCTACAGCCCGTTAAGAGATTTACATTATAACAACACAGTTGCTTTCAGGTCTTTTTTTTTTTTTTTTAAACTACACGCTTTATTTTTTTATTTTATTTATTTTCTTTATTTATTTATTTTCTTTATTTATTTATGTGTATGAATGTACTGTCTGCATGTAGGTTTGTGCACCCGTGTTGTACAATGCCTCGGAGGTCAGAAGAGGGTGTCGGATTCCCCTGGAACTGGAGTTCTCCTGGAATTGGAGTTACAGATGGTTCTCAGCCGCCATGTGGGTGCTGGGGATCGAACCTGGGTCCTCTGCAAGAGCAGTCAGTGCTCTTATCTCTCCAGCCCCAGGTCTATTTTTTTTAGTGGAACTTTTAGTTGCAAAATAGTGATTTCTTGTGGATATAGATTCATCTTCTAAAGATAAAGTGTATACCTTGAGATAATTGAATAGCTCTTGTCATAATTTTATTGGCTTCTTAAAAGCAACTTTCAAAACATCAGTTCAGGGAAATGGGGTTCTTTTGTACTTTCACCTTTTCTTGACTTATTCGTGGCTGTTTAATGTAAAGCGTTTCTTTTCTCAGTCTGAATAACTCCCTAGAATATGTTTTATACTGAACATTTTGATCTCCTATGATATTATCCATGTTAGTAACCAGGTAAGGCCACTACTCAACTAAGAGGAGGTGTAAATAATATTAAACATTATCTTTGAGTTGCAAAATATATTTTTCTAATTGGAAGGCTAAAAACAAGACTTCCTGAAATTAACCAAATCATACTCTATTCAATATTTACAGTTGCTTATGCTTCTGTTTTAAATGATAAACCTAGTGTGACTCATTTTTTTCTTTGCTTTTTAGTTAACATCAAAGTTTAGGCAATTGTGAAAGATGTGTTCCTCTTTTCCACTTGCAAAACCAAAGCCATCAGCCAAAAAACAATGCAATGTTTTGAAAGTAATACATAATGTTTTGCTATGTGTAACAAGCCTCTAATTTTTTATTGTAACTGGGTTATTTTAGAGGGCATTACATTCTATCTTGATTTTGTCAATCGGGCATGGTGGTGCGCTCCTTTAATCCCAGCACTCAGGAAGCAGAGGCAGGTGGATCTCTGTGACTTCAAGGCCAGCCTGGTCTATATAGTGAATTCCAGGATAACTGGGGCTTCGGGGAAACCCTGTTTCAAAAAGACCAAAAAAAAAAAAAAACTTGTCAAATATTGTATTTCAAAATGATTGTTTAAGTCACACCCACACTCCTATTGCACTATCTTTAACTGAACCCCCCCCCAAAAAAATTATTTCCATCACTAGTCTCTCCTGCTCATGGGTAGAACATAAACTGGGTTGTTGGCTTCCATGAGAATGCTGTGCTTAGCCTAGAGTAGATGTAGGTCAGAGGACACAAGGTTAGAAACAAATTTAGGTCTTATGGACAACACAGACTATAGGCAATAATAGAATATTAGGTCTTCCTCTGATTAGAGAAGAAAATGGGTACATTATTGACAACTGGACTAACTGGAAGATCTTCCTTCCTAGCCTCTATTGTTCCTACGAAACACAGTGCTGTAATTACTAAGACCCAATACCTCATTCATCCCAGAAACAGAATGAAACTGTGGTTACCTGGTTCTAGACAAAAATGAGGAAATGGCTTAACCTTGTGGGTCTTAGCTGTGCTATTTATCAGCTGCATCTTGTTAGGAAGCTACTTAAACTTTTCAATGCAAATTTTTCTTTTGTTTTCAATGCAAATCCTAGAGTTTGGCCCTTAGCTGTCACCATCCTCTCAACTAGAAATAGGGTTCAACAACTCTATGCGATTTGCCACTTGAAAACTTTCTTTTTTAATTTTATGTGTAATGAGTGTTTTGCCTGTGTGTATGTTAACTGCCGTGTGTGTGCATTGCCTACAGAGGCCAGATTAGGGAATTGGATCCCCTGGAGCTAGAGTTACAGATGGTTTTTAGCCTCTATGTGGGTGGTAGAACCAAACTCTTAACTGCTGAGTTCTCTCCAGCCCCCAACTTGAAATTTTTTAAAATTATATTTGATTAATCAATTGAAAACTCACAGATACTCAATTACATTTTAAGCCCAAACCTAAAGATTGAGTTTGTGTTATGAGCTTATCTTCATTTTCAGAAAATTGATTCTGAGAATCAGAATTAAGGCAGCCAAAATTTATGAAAGAATGATTATCAGGACAATTTTTTAAGATTACAGTGTGTGTGTGTGTGTGTGTGTGTGTGTGTGTGTGGTTTGAGACAGATTCTCCTTATAGTTCTAGTTGGCCTGAAACTCACTATATAGACTGGACTGGCCTCCATCTCACAGAGATCTGCCTGTCTCTGCCTTCCAAATGTTGGGATTAAAGGCATGAACCACCATGCCCAACATTTTCTTTATTTTTATTTTATGTGTATGAGTGTTTTGCTTGCTTATATGTAAGTGCTCCATGTGTGTGCCTGGTGCCAGTGAAGGCCAGAAGATTCTCTGGTACTCGAGTTAAGGAATGGCGTGAGCCCCCATGTGGATGTTGGGAACCTGGCACAGGTCCTCTGGAAGAGCAGTAAGTACTCTTGATTGGTGAGTCATCTCACCAGCTCCTTAGGGACAAAATCTTTTTTTAAAAAGACCAAAAGTTATTCCATTGATTTCACTTATTGATATATTTGTGAGACCTTGGGCTTTGGAAATACAATCAAATACTGTCCTTTTATTTTTATTCTAAAGGTCTGAGACACAAATCTATTTACTTTTTCGCAATGTGACTAGATTTGACGTATGTCTTTCAATTTAGTTTTTGTATTTTATTTCTAGTTTGGATTCTACAACTTCCTTTAAGAAAATTGTCTACAGAGAGTATGAACCATATTTTAAGAAAGAAAAACCACGATCTAGTATCTCAGGTAAGTCTGAAATATATTAATTCTCTTGTGTCTAACGTATGCTAGGAAAGATCACCACCACTTAGCTAACTCCAGTTCAATCTTCACTTTTTATTTTGAAATGAGGTCTCACTAAGTTTGTTTGATTTTGTTTATTTGGCCTGGCTTTGAATTCGAGCTATAGCCAGGCAGACCTTGAATTTGTAATTTTCCTGCCTCAGCCTCCAAAAAAGCTGTGCTACCAGACTCATCTGTTCTTTTTTTTTTAAATTTTATAGATAATGTTATGTGGATATTGAGATTTTTTTTTTTATACTTAAATATCTACTTAGTGAGCCAACCAGAGGGCTCAGTAGATAAAGGTGCTTGTCACAAAGGCTAATGACCTGAGCTGGATCCCCAGGACCCCAGGGCCCACATAGTGGAAGGAGAGAACTGACTCTCCCAAGTTGTCTTCTGCCCTCTATACCCATGCCATGGCATGTGTGAGCCCCCCCCCCTGGAAATACACTCAAAATAAATAAATATAAAAATTTAAGGGCTGGAGAGATGGCCTAGCAGTTAAGAGCATCGACTGCTCTTGCAGAGGACCGGGGTTCGATCCCCAGCACCCACATGGTGGCTGAGAACCGTCTTTAACTCCAGTTCCAGGGGAATCAGACGCCCTCTTCTGACCTCCATGGCATTGCACGACACAGGTGCACAAATGCAGACAGTACATTCATACACATACAAAATAAATTAAAAAAATTTTAAATGTAAATATTCACTTAGTGATTTTTGTTTAAATGTGTGTTGTTTCTAACAAACTCCACAGCTACATCATATATGCTCCCAAGACACAATGAGAGTATGGGGTTCCTTGTTCTGATTACTGAGAACTTCAAAGAAAGCAACAACAATCTGAAAGCAAATCCGCTCTTCAGAGCATGGGCTCCTGTGAACTGCCCTGGGGCTCTTCAGAGCATGGGCTCCTGTGAACTGCCCTGGGGCTCTTCAGAGCACGGCCTCCTGGGAACTGCCCTGGGGCTCTTCAGAACAAGGCCTCCTGGGAAGTGCACTGGTCATATGCCCAGGCAGCCAGCTATGTTCTTTTTTTTTTTTTTTTTTTATTTTTTTAAAATTTTATTAATTTTTGTATGTGTATGAATGTACTGTCTGCATGTAGGTTTGTGCACCCGTGTCGTGCAATGCCACGGAGGTCAGAAGAGGGTCTCGGATTCTCCTGGAACTGGAGTTCTCCTGGAACTGGAGTTACAGATGGTTCTCAGCCACCATGTGGGATGGCGCTGAGGGATTGAACCCGGGTCCTCTGCAAGAGCAGTCGGTGCTCTTAACCGCTAGGCCATCTCTCCAGTCCGCCAGCTATGTTCTTAACCTTGGTCAGGAGAGCTCAACAAAACTTTCCAGTGTTTGAATTTTTGAATTGTTTATCTAACAAACCACAGTGGAGCACCTTCCGTGGGAGGATTGACATTGAATTAGGCACTGTGGATCCAAAAAACAGACAAAATGGACTCGGGCCTTCCTGGGGCCTGCAATCTAGCAGGATAAGCACAGATGAGCCTTAATGGAGTAATGTCTTTGCTGATGTTCCAGTCCAGCTTCCTACACTCATTCAAAGGAACGACGCATTTATTCCTTGCAATTAGCTTTCCCACCTCTTCCGTTTACTTAGTATAATGAACCAAATAGCTCTGATAGTCACTTCTTTAATCGGAGACTACTTTGATGAGGGCTCTAGGGTCTTGACCATGAAAACATTTTTCAGAGGAATAACTGAGGCATCAAGGGAGAACGTCTTCCAGTTGGGCCCCTTATTATCAGTTCATCCATCTTTTCCCCAACCTGGTGAAACCTGATGTTCCCTAGACTCCCCTTCTGCCCCTGGTATTCAAACCGTGCCTCCTCTAGTCCCTTCCAATCTCCAATCCTTCCTGTATTGGAGTCTTTCCTTTAGTCAAAAGTCAACAACAAAACAAAACCTTTTCAGGTAAATTCTTATCTATAAAGAGGAAAAAAAAAACTCTCCTTGACCCTATTGCCTTTTTTCTCTCCATCCCTAACCTCTGGATTCTCCACATGAGAAAGGCTATGTCATTCTCCTTGCATTCCTTCCCTAAGCTGCTCCCATCTGTTAATCATACTGTTAAAACGACTGTGTGAAAATCACTATCAGTTACCATCTCTGAGATGGCAGCATCCGTGACTTTTAGCTCTTTGACACTAGGCTACTTGACACTCTCCCTTCTTGGAACTTTTTCAACCTGCTTCCCTCTGGCCACTTCGTCTTCCTCTTACTTCATTTGTACTCTTTCTCAGTTTATATCTTTTCTCCAAGGTCCTAAACTCAGCCACAACTATGGCTTTCACAGCTGCCTACCCCAAGGCTATGTCCTTTCTGAAGTTGTACTGATTCCTAGCCCACTTAACATCAGTCCCTCTTCTTTCTTCTGTGTACTCCGAGCACTGTGAACTCACTCCTAACTTCCAGGGACGCTGTGAAGATCAACTGGCTAATGAATACAAGGTACTTATAATAGTGTTCATACATAACAAGCACTCAATACAAGTTAGCTACAATTTTATTTTTGTTGCTATTGTGGTTATAAATTGTGTCCCTGTTAGAGTACATGTATCATAATATTATGGATATCAATATACCTATATTCCTATTGTTATTTGTGCATTTATTATCACAACCTAAGAATACATTTCAGGCTCTGAGGATATAAAACTGAATAATAGTTATACCCTGAGTTCCTGAAGTTAATCAATTGAGATGATGGATAAATAGACAGTCATAGTACAGGGATATTGAAGAACTGTGGTGAGGGTTTCTCAGTCTAGTAGCCAGGAAAGTTGTCCTATTTCCAGGCTAATAGGTAAGAAGAGTGAGAGAGAAATAGAGAGAAAGAGCGGGAGAGAGAGAATATGAATTATAAAACCAAACAGTGGGTGAATGGAGGGTTTAAAGGTGCATTTTAAAACAAAGAAGCAGAGCACATAAAGGTTTAGAGCATGGTTCATTTGAGGAACCACAACTGGAGCAGAGCAGCTGGGGAATACACTGTAGGCTGGAATTATTTTGAAAATCAATGATGAGGGAACCACATGGAAGTTTTATCTCAAGGGAAGCAGTCACTGAAATAATGTAAGTATAAGATAGACCCAGATTTGTGCTTTCAAAATATTGTTCTGTGATGTGAACAAAATATGATGATACAGATACGTAAAATAAAAACAATAAAAGCAATCACTTTGAATTCCAACCTAAAAGATTAATTAGACAAAAAGAAAGATGGGTTCAAATGTGGAGGGTGGATTGGAAGAAAGAGGTTCAGAGCCAGAGAAACTGGTAAGGGGGTTTTAGTGCCAGTTTGAGAAACAAGACAACAGATAAATTATATGCATTCCAAAGACACTTAAGAGCTGAAGTCAACTACACAGGATACTAATTGGATGAAATCATGAAGAGAAAGTGATTATAACTGATGTCAAGGTTTCTGGATTGAAGAGCAGAATGCCTACTGTAGCATTCCAGAAGAAAGTAAAATTAGGAAAAGGAGGATGTTCGTGAAGGAAGATACTGGGGTCAGACTTGGAATCCGAGGTGTCAGCAGGAGGTTTCTCTAGTGTCACATGACCTGATGGGTGTAGAAATGTTGCATGTAGGTGCGAGATCTGAGCTAGACACATCTAAGTATTTGAGAAACATCATAACCAAGGCTGTAAGTGAAGCTCTGAAAGGGCAGAGGATGAACCAAGGAGCGTCGAATGAGAAAAGAAGGCTGCAGACAGGGCTCGAAAGAACAACAGGGTCCAAGGGATAAAACAGAAAACAAAGGTCACCTGGAAGCTCGAGGAAGTCTGCTCAGAGAAGGCAGAGGAGCTAGACGGTGTGGGGTCCTGGAAGCAGAGTCCAAAGGCACCGAGAGTTGTCAATTTTAATATAGGGACCAACAAAGCCTGCCCTTTATGATGGCGCCCTAGGGAAAGAGCAGATGGCAGAAGTTTGGGGAATGGATGGTGGGCAAGAAAATTGAAGCAGAAGAAATGTAATTCTTTCCTGAAACTTGGCTCCAAATGGGAAAGGAGATGGTAGTTCTAGAGGGGAAGGAGAGGTTTAAGGATACTTTGGGGGGAGGTAGGAAAAAGTAATACAAGAACCTAACATTTAATTACACAATAGAAAACAGATCTGAGGAATAGTTGATAGAGCTAAGCTTAGAAGAAGCAGGAAGGACTGGGATTCAAAGCTGGACCTGGCCCGGCCTTAGGTGGAAGACTTACTATTTTCATTGGGAGTCCGGAATGGGGCGTTAAGGTTATCTGTAAAATTACCTCGTGGAAGCCATCAGAAGCTGAAGGCTCTCCTGTCCTCTCTCAGAATCTATTCACTGTCATTCTTTGCTCCAGTTTAGTATGTTCATTGCATTTGTAAGAACTATTTAACTAAGTGGTGAGTACATGGGTAATATACTCATTAGACCCATAAAAGAGTGCTTGAGCAGGCATTTGAAGTTATACATTCTGTAGCCTTTTCCAGGTTCACCAAATATAGATGCCATTGTTGAGTAAGTCATTGTGCTGAGTGCCACAACAAAGTACCACAGTAAGGCTAGATAGGTTTTCACAAGGGAGATCACCATGACAAAAAAAGCCTTTTTATATTGAGGTCCTGATTTAACCTTATTCATCAGAAGTAAACCTTGAGAGTTGGTCTGAACCATGTTTAATTCCTTTTCACTTTAAACACCTTTCTGTCAACCTCTGTATATCCCAGAATGCATTTGACTTGGGGGTACTGAGGAATTTTAACATCTACCTTTATACAGCCTCCTCTTGAACTCCTGGCAGATAGGAGGTACTCTTAGGTTTGTCATCGCTACATCTGTATAGGAGTCAGGATTCAACAGAGGTGAAAGAAAAGCCTCAGACTTATTGAGAAAAATATGATTTTGAATGCTACAAGACAGTAGTGTCCAGGTCTAGCCCTGTGCTATTTATACCTTTGCTATGGTTCTTTCTCCAGCCAACTAGTGGGTGTGGTTCTAGTTGAGCTCTAAGCAAGTCATGATGTTTCACCTCTGCCAAAGGAGCCTAGTTACTAAATTGAAAGTGGGGGTTACCATTGGATCACAGCCTGAAGACAACTTTCTGAGGTTTGCAGTCACCTGGGCAGGTGGAGAGGCCGGGCACATTTTCAGTAACCTGTCTTAGCTTCAAAAGGAATAGTTTTGCTTTATTTATTTTTATTTTATTTGTACGAGTGTAATTCCTGCATGTATGTAAGTGCACCTGTGCCATGCAATGCCTGTGGAGGACAGAAGAGGGCATCAGATCCCCAGGCACTGGAGTTATGGACAGTTGTTAGCAGCCATGTGGGTGCTGGGATTCAAACCCCAGTCTTCTGCAAGGACAGCCAGTGTTTTTAACTTCTGAGCCATCTCTCCATCCCTAAAAGGACTAGTTTTGAGTCTCTGTAGCTTTCTAATGAAGATTATAAAATACTGTGTCTAAATGAGCTTTAAAGTCACTACCTGTGGACTCCCTTGCTCAACTGAGGGCAGAGGATCTGATTAGCTTACCCACTACAGTCTTTCTAACTCCACTACTGCATGAGAAAGACTAAACACTATGCCACCTTCCCTACCCTGCAAGAGAGATCACTCCCTTCTTCCCCCTTCCTTCTCTCTCATCAAAGAATCAGTGAAGAAGAGCTTAGACTGGCTGGCTGAGGAAGAAGATACCAAGCAGTTCAAAAAAGATTCGGCCATATGTCTGCTTATATTCACTAAGGTATTTGATTTGCATTCATGAAAACATCCTTTAGTTATGCCTTAATTATAAAGAAGCAGTAAGGGAGGTTGAATAAACAGCCCAACCTGTCAAAATACCCAGTGAAGGAAGAGGTTTCATAAAGTTAAATAATCTAGGAAAGTTTTTCTGGGCATCTGGCATTTGTGGCCATGTGATATTAATAAACAAATCAACCAAGCAAAAGAACCACAGCAAAGAAATGCAGCTCATATTGTGACAGCACTGTCAGTACAGACTGGATTATGTGCAGCCTAGGCACGTAATATTTTCCCGAGAAGCCAAGATTCAAGGCGGCATTTAGAATACAGGGTCAGTCAATGGAGGCAGATGAAGTCAGGAGACAATAAAATAAAGCTTCTGAACTATTCCAAGAAGATGAAGATCTAAACCATCTCCAAAAAAAGAAGTGGAAAAGCTTTTTCTTGGGAGTCTCAAGACCTGAATTCTAGTCCCAACAATGCCACCAAGTCACTGGCCAACTCCCATCATCTCTCACACTCTCTGCACACAATTCTTCCCAGAATTTGCTAACCATCCCTAGAATAAGGGGTTAACTGTGTGGCCTCCATGGACCTGTGCAGACCTAACAGAAAAATGCTTAACAGAAAAGCTTAAGGCATAAGAGCAGCTTAAACTCTAAGAGCTGGAGTTCAGAAGAAGAAACAAGACAGTAGTGGGAAGACAGACAGGAGCAGGGAGGACAGGCCTTCCCTCCAAGAAATGAAGGCTTACTGTTGATCTGTGACAAATTCCCACACATTTAGGGCCTTAAAACAACATACATTAGCCAGGTGTTCTGGAACATGTCATATTTTTTTCTTCTTCTGTGACAGTGGCAGTTCTGGAGGTCAGGGATTCAAAATGGGCTTCACTGGGTTAAAACCAAGGTGTTGGCAAAGCTCTGTCATGTCTGGGATTTTTGAAAAGAAATGTTTTCTTGATTTTTTTTCCAGTTATTAGAGCTGTCCGTGTTTACTGACTCATCATGCCTTCCTCCACCTTCAAAGCCAGGAGAAATAGCATCTTCCAATTTTCTTCTAAACTTCTCTTTTTGTATTTAAATTTTTTTTTATTATTTTTTATGTGTATGAGTGTACTGTCTGCATGTAGGTTGGCACACCCATGTCATGCAAAAATGGCCGGCGGAGGAACTAGAAGAGTGGGCATCGGGATTTCCCTGGAAACTGGAATTAAAGACGGGTTCCTTCTTCTTTTTTTTTTTTTTTTTTTTGTTTTGTTTTTTTTGTGTTGTTTGTTTGAAGACAAGGCGTCTCCCTGTAGGCCCAGGCTCTCCTGAACCTCCCTCTGTAGACCAGGGTGGCCTTGAGCTCACAAAAGTCCGCCTGCCTCTTGCCTTCCCAGTGCTTAGTATCTGCCATCCAAATGAGCGTTTTCTTTTTTTTTTATTTAATTTTTCTTTAAGTTTTTTTTTTTTTTTTTTTTTTTTTTTGTATGCTTATGATGAATGTATTGTCTTGCATGCCAAGTTTGTGCACCGTGACGTGCAAGGCCCACGGAGGTCAGAGAAGAGGGTGGTCGGATTCCCCTGGAACTGGAGTTCTCCTGGAATTGGAGTTTCAGACGGTTTTCTTGGCCCCCATGTGGGTGCTGGGGATCGAACCCGGGTCCTCTGCAAGAGGCAGTGGGCTCTTAACGCTAGGCCATCTCTTCCAGGCCCCGGGAAAGGACGTTTCTTAAGCGCCCCAATTGGTGGGTGCTGGGAAATCGCAACCCCGTTCTGGCAAGAGCATCCCTGCACTCAAACCCTGGAGCCATCTCTCCAGACCCTAAACTTCTCTTTAACGAGGACCCTTGTTACTACACATGGCCTATATGATAACCAAGAAAAATCTCTGCATCCCCCAATTAATCATCAATTCAATCATGTGTGTACAGTCCCCTCTTGCCACATAGAACACCATGCCTGCAAAGCCTAGGTGTCAGGATATGGAGGGGAGGGGAAACCATTTTACCTACCACACCTGTTAAAAGAAATTATCTTGCAGCATCTCAGGGCACACCATCTTCATCTACCCAACTCCCAAGCAGAACCTTGTTGGCACCACAACACCATGATGTTGCTCACCCTCAACCCATTATAAGTCCTGAAAGTTTAATCTTCTTTTTTTTAAATTTTTTTTTATTAATTTTATTTATTTCTGTATGTGTATGAATGTACTGTCTGCATGCAAGTTTGTGCACCCGTGTCGTGCAATGCCGCGGAGGTCAGAAGAGGGTCTCGGATTCCCCTGGAACTGGAGTTCTCCTGGAATTGGAGTTTCAGACGGTTCTCGGCCGCCATGTGGGTGCTGGGGATCGAACCCGGTTCCTCTGCAAGAGCGGTCGGCGCTCTTAACCGCTAGGCCATCTCTCCAGCCCCAAGTTTAATCTTCTAAATAGATAATCTACTATTTTCTTTCCTGAACATTTCCACTATGGCTGGCCCCCAACATTTCTTTCAATCTTGTCTCAGCCTTTATTCTGATTTCTTCTCAGGTCATTCTCCAGAAACACAGCCATAATTTAAAATCAAAATATGGGCCAAAAAGAAAAGAAAACTTAAGTGAAAAGTAAATTTTAAAAAAGTATAGGTCTGGATTGTAGTATGTACCTTGTCGAAAAATTTAACAGCCTCTGTCTACTATTAGCTTAGTCAAAACTCCAAATGTGGGAGTGGCTGTTCCCATCACCCTGTCTGAAGTGGAGCTTTTGGTAACAGATTTCCAAGCGTTAATGGATGCCAGAACCAGCTAGGAGCATGTGTTAAGATGAAAGTCCCAAGCCCCACTTCCAGAGCCAAGGCTGAGGTGGTAGCTAGGAGTCCTCCCCTTAGCAAGATTCCAGGTTATTCTGAAGTGGAGACTTCAAAGACTCTACTCTGGGAAATTCTAGCATGTGGTTCTCCAAAACTCTTCCCTAAGCCCCTGTGTCCTCTCTTTTCTCATAGTATCTTTCCCATATCTGGGTGGGCCCTTCTACTGCATGTCTGCATGACTCCTACTGCATGCTGCATGACTTCTACTGCACGCTGCAGTAGTGGTTTGAATAGGAATACCCCCCATAGGCTCCATGTCCCCGCTTGGTGGCACTATTTTGAGAGTTTTTAGGAGGTGTGGCCTTGTTGGAGGAAGTGTGTCACTGGGGGGTGGGGCTTTGAGATGTCTTAAGCCTTGTTGGATTTCCCATTTTTCTCTGCTTCCTTTGCCTGCTTAAAGATGTGAGCATTCCTCTTTCTGCTCAGCCACCGCCTGCCACCATGCCTCCCTAACATGATGGACTCTGATTCCTCTGGAATTGTAAGCTCAGATAAAGTCTTCTTTTTATAAGTTCCCGTGGTCATGGTATTTTATCACAGCAATGGAAAAAATAACTAATACATTTGGTAACTGATCACATTACTTACCCAGTGACTCAGATAAAAAAAAAACCTTGACATCCTCATTGATTTTTTTCTAACATGTGACATCTCATCCATAAGAAAATCTAGTAGCTTTACTTTAAAACATATTCAGAAAAGAACCACTTTTATTATTTCACTGCTATTGGTCCAATACACCAACTATGTCTTCCCTACACTACCACATTCCTTTTCTGTACATAGTAGGTGATATTTGTATGATGAGGATACATTTTTAAAACAGGTCAGACTACTACACAAAGTTCTAATGATTTTCTGTTCCATGGGGAAGAAATCCAAGTTCGAATCATGGCCCATAGATCCTTCCATGATTTGCATTCCCCGCCCACTTGCCTCTTCTCACTTCCCCTTTGCTACTGTAAACATTTTATTGTGAAGATTCATACAAGGGTTTTCCTTGGACACATCAAGGTGTCTTCTGATTCAGGGATTCAGGGACTGTGAATTGCCTCAATGCCAGAGAACTGCGTGATTTACTCCTTCATTCCACTTGGGTCCCTGGGGTTTGCATCAGAAGAAACCAAAGCAGCCACTCCCTCACTCCTCCTGCAATATTCAAAATCTTTCTCTCTCTTTTGACCAAAGACAAAACTCATGGAAAGACTAAAGTGGAGTGAGTAGATCTGCTCAGAACTGTTTTCCATACTCTTATGGGTTACACTGGGTTAAAGCTAAGGATTCTGCCCTTTGGTTTTTACGGGACTAACCATAATATTGTTAACAAACTGGCAAAGATACAAAGACTACACGATGGCTTCAGTAAAGTTCAAGAGAAGCAAATCAACGTTAGAACCGGGAAGAATAATTGCAATCACTTTGGTGCCTTTTCTCCATGTTGTTCTGCTTCATAGCTCTGTATTAAATGACTCTGAACACACACATTTAAACATTTTTGCTTCCATAGGACTTCTTGGACCTACTTTATATGCTGAAGTTGGAGACATCATGAAAGTTCACTTTAAAAATAAAGCAGACAAGCCTGTGAGCATCCATCCACAAGGAATTAAATATAGTAAATTCTCAGAAGGTAAGAGGCAAGAGCAAAGGTAAGATCTCATTAATGGCCATCATCAAACATCTAAAAGCTAGTGTTGTTAACCCTATGTTGTTAGAGAAGATTTCCTTTCCTGAAAGTTGTAATTATAAAAATGGATTCTGCTTTCGGTTTCACAGATGAAAACAAAAGGTTCTGTAATCATCTAGACTTGGGGCTTTGTTGGGTTCTTGTCCCTAACAAGAACCATGTGGGTGGGAAAATGATCTAATCTCTCTGAATTCCTTATGCTCATCTTACAATGGGAATAATAATACATTCTAAGATGGTTTAAGGTGGAGATAAGTAAGCTTTTCTACAGTAAGTAGAAGCAGTCCTGTAATAATTATCATTACAGAAAACATAGTATGAATGAATGCTGGCTGAACTCTATGAGTGCTGTGCTTTCTTTTCCTGTTTATGGGAGTTCCAGTGGGCAGGAGCAAACCCCACATTAAGCCAGGGTCAGGAAATATTTTGTAAAAAGCTGGCTACTAAATACATCCAGCTTGGCAGGCAATATGATTTCTGTTGCAACTACTCAATTATGGCATTTAATACAAAACAGCCACAGAGAATATGTAATGAAAGAACATGGCTGTATCTCAACAAAACTTTATTTATAAAAATAGGCAGCCAGCTGGATTTGGCCCATGAGTGATTGACATATAGTGAAATAGGTCTAGCTTGATAAAGAGTTATTTGAGTGGGCATGGAAAAGACATTCGGCATTCGATAGCTGGTATGCAGTAGTGGTAGTACTGAGGTAGTATTGGAATGTGGGGGCATAGTGAGGTGGTTCTGAACATAATCTTAGAGGGAAAGCATATGTTTAAATGTTTGCTTTATTGTTTCTGGTTCAATGCCTTTAGCATCTCTGAACCTCAATTCTCTTATCTATAAAATGGGTTATATCCACCACCTCATGTGATTGCCTTGAGGGTTAAATGGGTTCATCGAGGGAGTATATACTAAGCATAGTTCCTAGAACCTGAGACACCCCTAACGAATGACAGGGCTCAGTGATGACAAGGGTGACAGTGTTGCCAGTTATCACAGAGATGATGGCGATGATGGTGACTGCCTCAGCCACAGAGCAGTAAGTACCTGATGCTGGCATTCCAGTTCACTGATGTTCATAGTAAACAGAGCAGAGGAACTGTCAGGATCTGGTGTCAAAAACAATTACACACATGGCTAGAAAAATATCTCAGTGGTTAAGAGCACTGGCTGATCCTATGGAAGACCCAGGTTCAGTTCTCAGCACCCACATGGCAGCTCACAACCATGTGTAACTCCAGTTCCAGGGGATGCAATGCCCTCTTCTGACCTCTGCAGGCATTGCATGATACAGGTGCACTTATACACATGCAGGCTTAGCACTCGTATACATAGAATAAAAAGTATAAGTAAAATAATTAATTACAACCATATAGTTCTTTGTATGACAACGTTTTCATGGAACTTTAGACATCTCACAGATCTCTCTCCTTCTCCCACATGTTGGAGCCAGTGTACCTGTGAAGAACAGACTTTAGTGGGAGCTGGTTTATAGTGCGGATTTTTATCTAGATTGCCAAATACATATCTTAGCTTAGACAAACTACCAACCCTATGACTGCTGCAAAGTTACTCATCTTCTCTGCGCTTCATCTTTCTTATCTGTATCAAACAGTAATCATATATACTGTGGCCATTAAATCTTTTTAAATTTTTTTTTAATTTTTTAAATTTATTTTCAATATGTGTATGAATGTATTGTCTGCATGTAGGTTGGTGCACTCATGTCGTGCAATGCCGCGGAGGTCAGAAGAGGGTGTCGGATTTCCCTGGAACTGGAGTTAAAGATGGTTTTCAGCCGCCATGTGGGTGCTGGGGATCGAACCCAGGTCCTCTGCAAGAGCAGTTGGAGCTCTTAACCACTAGGCTATCTCTCCAGCCCCCATATGGCCATTAAATCTTAAGGCAATGCCTAGCGTTTAATAAGTACCAATAAATATGAGCAATGATAGTAAAGAAGATTCTTCAATACAAATGTGATCCCATAACAACATTTAACTGACTGTGAATTATAAAATGAGTTTTGTATTTATCATAGCCTACATAGATTATCATCAGGTTCATCCCAACTAAGCTACAAATAAGTAACAGGTCAACGAACTACCTTCCCTAGGAATTATTGACATTAGCTAAAATCTAACCCTTGGCTCGAGAAAAAAAACAATGAAGAATTAGCTGAAATTTCAACTACCTTCTAAAGCTAACTCGGCAAGTTCCTGGGTAAGGCAGTATGCCCAGGAGCCTCTTCTATGTTCTCAAACCATACAAGGACCTAGCCTACTCACGGGACTCCCAGACAATTGCATCAGAGTTCAGTGAGGCAGAGGGACCTGAAGCTTGTCAACCTGTCCCTTTCAGGCTGTTTCCATTGTTGGGGGAGGTAAGAGTGCTGGACCTTGCACCTCAGCTCAGCTGTTTGCGGAGGAAATGGACCTTGCCACATCAGTCCTCGTCCTTTAATGTTTGTTTGCCCCTATGTTACTTGTCCAGCAATCATTTCTAAAACCAATTTACTGAAAATGCCCCCACCACACCCATTTGTGCCTATAATCCCATGAATTTAGGAAAAGGTAAATACAGACAGGAAGAGAAAGTAAAACTGGGAAGCGAGATGCAAATCTGGTGCATAGGGTCCATTGCGTTAGAAGACAAGCCTTCTGTGAATTCCGTCACGCTCCCCTGTGTTAATGTGTCTCCTTCATGTCTAACACTCAGCCTCAGCTTTAGCCTCCCTCTATGGTTGGAGCTATTTTTGTGGAGATAAACTAGCTACATGGCAAGCCAGCTATGAGAGAGTCCAGATTCCTTTACCTCACATGTAGAGATGTGAGAGATAGACAATAGGGGACTCAGACAAACAGACTTGAGAAACCATGGTCATAGATAGGTTGAGCTTACCCTGGCTGACACAATATATGATCCAATTTGTAGAGATGCTTACATATCCTTTATAAATGTATTGAATAAGAACATTTTTAAAATCAAGAATAATACCTATAACTATATCTAATCATTTTAAAACTTTCCATCAGGGCTTGGGACTCAATATTGGCTCAATAGATAAGAGTGTTCCCTGCACAGCATGGGGATCCCCAGAACCCACATAAGAAGCTAATTGTGGCCATGAGCAACTGTAACCTCAGTGTTGGGGAGAGGTGGATGGAGACAGGAGGATGCCTGGGGCTTGCTGGTGTCCAGCTTGACTCTAGGTTCCTTGAGAGACTCTGTCTCAAGGAAATAAGCTAAAGAGTGATAGACCAGAACATCTGACGACCTACCCGGCCTCTAGCCATGCACAGGCAACATACACCTGCACATGTGTTCATATGCTGCACATATACACACAAACTAAAACCTCCAAATCTTTGTATCACTAAAATGATTTTGATTTGAAGCTAAAATTCCAGGAACTCTATAAATAGTATGCATTGAACTATTTGAAAACTCAGACCCATGAGCAAATTTTGTGATTCGATGACTTTCAAATTTATTTCAGTGATTATTTTTAGAAAGTTTATTTCATAGTAAATCTTAATATTTCTTTTCTCTCCGTGTGTATGTGTATCTCTGTGTGTGTGTGTGTGTGTGTGTGTATGTGTGTGTGTGTATGCTGGGAAGCAAACTCATAGTCTTACTTGTACAAGGCAAGCACTGTGTCCCTCGACTACTTTCCTAGGCCTTTAATGTTACCCTTTCACTTATATTATATTCTCACACTTATCCATGAGTGACATTGAATCATGCTACATATTTTATAGTCGTATAAAAAGTTTTAAAGCATATAAAAATTTATGATATATTAGATTTAGCCATCTGATAGTAAGTCAATGCTCTAATTTTTAAATATTTTTATTGAAATTTTGTGCATTTCATACAACATATCTTAATCAAATCTAGACCCATCCCCCTTCCTTGCCCCCACCCCACCAGAGCCCATGCATTCTGCCATACATGTCTTTCATCTTTTTCTCAGTCTTTTTTAAATTTTTCAATGCAGAGTTTACTATTTTGGGCAGAAATTTACTGTTTCAGTCAGTTCTTTGACCCAGTCTTTTTTAATGCTGTTGTTGTTCTTTCTAATTTGTATTGTGTGTATAGATGCATATATAGACATATACCAAAATCATGATGTCTGAAAATAAACTATAGGTTAATTCTAAAACATGTTTAAGAATTCACATTTTGACAGTAGAGTTGTATGCAGATGAAGAAACAATATTATTTTACATTCCTACATTACATAGCAAGTTGATGAGTAAGATCAGGTATTATATTTATTAAAAAACAAAGAAATAAACAGGAATTATTCAGTTTGTCTTCTAAAGAGAGAATTAGTGCTAGCATCCACAAATGAGGGACACCATATGTCATTTGTTTTTCTGGGACTGTGTTACTTCACTTAGCATAATGGCTTCTAGTTCCATCCATTTACCAGCAAAGTTCATGATGTTGTCTTTTTAAAAAATTTTTTTAATTTTATTTATTTCTCTATGTGTATGAATGTACTGTCTGCATGCAAGTCTGTGCACCCATGTCGTGCAATGCCGCGGAGGTCAGAAGAGGGTCTCAGATTCCCCTGGAACTGGAGTTCTCCTGGAATTGGAGTTTCAGACGGTTCTCGGCCGCCATGTGGGTGCTGGGGATCGAACCCGGGTCCTCTGTAAGAGCGATCGGCGCTCTTAACCGCTAGGCCATCTCTCCAGCCCGATGTTTTCTTTTTATACCACTACATAGAATTCCATTGTGTAGATGTACCACATTTTCTCTATCCACTCTATCATCAGTTGAGGGACAATTGGGTTGCTTCCAGCTCTTCACTATTGTGAATAGAGCATCAATAAACATAGATGTGCATTGGACGAGTCTTGTGGATCTACTATACCTAGGAGTGGTATGACTGGGTCAGGTGGCAGGCTCATTTTGAGTCTTTTGAGAGTTTTCCACACTGCTTTCCATATGGGTTGTACAAGTTTGCATTCCCACCAGCAGTGGATGAGTGATCCCCTTTCCCCACAACCTCGCCAGAATTTGTAATCCAATAGAAATTGTTTCTTGCCTCTAAGTGCTACAAAGTTCTATATTGTGAAAATTTAAGCTTCTAGGAGTTTCCATAATATTCTGATGCTTGACACGGGTGGTTATATGATTTACTGCTCTCTAAGTATACTTTCTTGAATCTATGATAAATACCTGAAGCGAAGTGTGATGGTTAATATAAAAATTCTCATTAATCCCTCAAAATCAACATTTCTCATTTAAAAATCCCCCTTGTATATCCTATGTAATGGAATTTAACTTGTCATCAACATTAAAACACCAGGATTTTAATTTTCCCATTGCCTAAATTATAGCTTCTAAAATAATGTTCTGAATCTCTGAATGCAGTGAAGCAATCACTTAATTTATTAAACTGAGAGGGAATAGTTCACGAAACTAGAGTACAAGGGAAGACTTGAGGAGTGAGCCCCCTAGTGGGCAGTCAGGGAGGCTCCTTGGAACTTCATTTTCCCAAAACTTTTATGCATTGTTTTACATTTAAAAAAGCACTGAGGGCCCCTTGGCAAATAATTAGTACATCGTGGGCTGGAGAGACGGCCTAGCGGTTAAGAGCGCCGACTGCTCTTGCAGAGGACCCGGGTTCGATCCCCAGCACCCACATGGCGGCTGAGAACCGTCTTTAACTCCAGTTCCAGGGGAATCCGATGCCCTCTTCTGACCTCCGCGGCATTGCACGACATGGGTGCACAAACCTACATGCAGACAGTACATTCATACACATACAGAAATAAATAAAATTAATAAAAAAATAATTAGTACATCGTGACAAGAGTAAACAAATTACAAAGTTGACTATGGGCCAAGCAGGAGGTGAACAGAGTGGAGTAAACAGAAAAAGCAGGACTACCCCTGTGTGAAGAACTTACTCCAGCACAAGCCTGAACAAGGACTTTTTTGTGCCCTAGCACAATAGTGGTTCCTGTCCATTTCCCTTCTTTTCAAGTTAGAATTTTAATTTTTTTATTGTGATTACAAATTAAAAATCAGATCCACCAAAACTGCATGCCTTTCCTCTAAATGACTGTTTCTGCTTCGTCTTATATGTATATTATACCTTTTATTATCATGTTACTGTAGACCTTTAAATACAGGTTTAAAACCCACTTTGTGTTACATCTAAGTAAACATTTATAAGTCAGTTTGATGCCATTAGAGAAATCAGTCATCCAGCTATATCTAGGACCAGTGTTACACCACGTAGGTTCTTCTTCAAGATAAACAGAATGTTCTAGTTGTGATCTCTGTGCTGAGTAGCCATAGAAGAAATCTAGAGGTGGAAGCCATCACGACTGTGGCAGCATCATGTACCCTGGTCTCCTTTACATTTGCATCTAGCACCTGACACAGAACTTGAAACACTTGGAGGGGGGCAGTGATGGTGGTGATGGTAGTGGTTGTGATGGTGGTGATGGTGATAGTGATGGTGGTAGAGGTTTAATGATGGTGGTGGTGATGGTGGTAGTGGTGGTGGTGGTGGTGGTGGTGTGTGTGTGTGTGTATGTGTGTGTGTGTGTGTGTGTGTGTGTTGTGCATTCTAATCCTCATCTAGAAAAATACTTCTCTTAAACACAAGGTAAAGTGTGTTAAGAGATTCATTAAGAGCCCCTTACAGGTTCACACAGTTAACAGGTGTGCAAACAAATCCTGCCAATTCTGACCTCAAAGTTCATGTTTTCTCCCTCAACCTAGGAGAAAGTATCATGATTCTTATAAACTAACAAATATTTAATTATAAGCTGTGATAAATGCTATTTTTGAAACAGTCATTGGCTGAGGAAATGAGTCAGTGGTAAAGCACTTATTGTACAAATGTGAGGACAGTGATTTGGATCCCAGGACCTACTTATTATGGGTGTGGTGGTTTACTTTTAAGGTCTAAGAGGTAGAGACGGGAGATCCCTGGGTCAAGATGGCTAACTAAACTACCCTAATCAGTGAGCTCTGGGTTCAAATAAGAGACCCTACTTCAATAAATAAGGTGGAGACTTGTTGAGGAAGACATCCAATGTTAACTTCTGGCTTCTACACGCACACACACACACACACACACATATGCATGTACACCTGCACACACTTGTGCCCACACACATGCACACCATATACACACATTCAGATAAAATCACCATATAACACAATCAGAAATCAAAGAGTGAGCTATGCTGAATCGGACATCCAGAAGAGGAGCAGACAATTTATCTAGACCAAGCGAAGAAAAGCATGAAGCTATCTCCTACCTTGCAGAGAGCGCAACGTTCTAGTCTTTGCTGAGCTCATAAAGGCAGTGGAAAGATGTTTCCCACTGTAGGAATCTCCTGAGGTGTCTCAACAGCTAGGACAATGGGAGCTTCATGTCCATAAGCACCATGTTTTAGGTCGGTGTGGCTATGAAGCAGGTAGCAGTGGGCCTGGCATGCATGGTTCACGTAGTACGTCTCCTAGAGCCACACTCCTTCCAGTTAATTCACAAAGCCTGAGCTGGGAGGGTGACCTTCCTTCTCAGTCCTGTTTGTGCTTTTTTTTTTTTTTTTTCTTTTTGAGACAGGTTCTCCCTGTAGCTCCAGCTGTCCTGCTACTCACTCTGTAGACCAGGCTGGCCTTGAACTCACAAAGATCCGCCTGCCTCTGCCTCCCGAGTGCTAAGATTAAAGGCATGCGCCACCATGTCCGGCCTGTTTGTGCTTTGTAACAAAGCTCTTTTGGAGTTTCCAGAGATAAAGCTCCCTGTTCGTGGCTGAGAATCTTCCCTATATACTCTTGTTTGAAGAGATAATGTTATGACTCACAGGAAGTTATCTAGGCTTTTACCCTTTTTCAGCTTCTAATATTTATTTATTATTTTTTATGTGTATGAGTGTACTATCTGCATGTAGGTTAGTGCATCCATGTTGTGCAATGCCATGGAGATCAGAAGAGGGTGTCGGATTCCCCTGGAACTGGAGTTAAAGACGGTTCTTAGCCACCATGTGGGTGCTGGGAATTGAACCTGGGTCCTCTGCATGAGCAGCCGGTACTCTTAACCACTGAGCCATCTCTCTAGCGCCGCTTCTAATAATTTTCAACATTCAAATCCTATTTATCACCGAAGTGGAAGTTCATTTTACAGTAAATATTAGTTATCAGTAATTGTCAAACGTTGAGACACTCCATTCTCAATCTTACACCAGCATGGGGGTCACAGACTCAGGGGTCTCTGGTAGCCAGGTAGATAATTACATGAAAAATGGTCCCATTGGCACTGGAAATCAGAGAGCAGAAGAACACAGCTAAGTCTCTGGCCCATCCAGATTCTATGCAAGAGTTGGAGTATGCCACCAGATCTCTAGGGCTTGTATTTTGTTTTTCCAAGAGAAATCAGTGATCCGGACTCTATATAATACATCCAGATTTTTTATGTTGCCATTTAATTTACTATCACATCATGCAGTCCTAACAGAGTATGTCTGTGAGCAAAGATTTGGTGACCTTGGTCATGGCCCATAGGACCTTATATTATAGCACATCAGCAAACATGCACTGAACATATTTCCCATGCTCTCCATTACTAAGGAAGGCACCAGAAACACTGGACATATTTAGCATAGCATTTTCCCTTGAGGAGTCCATACTCTGACAGCCAAACTGTGCAGGATGCAAGTAATTATAACCCAGTAGGCAAAATACACCAAACCATAACTACTTCATTATAAACTGGAATGACTAGTATATCAGAATCATACATAAATGAAGAAGTAACTGGCATTTAAGTTGGCATCAGAACAAGAACACTTAGCAAAGGGAATTCTGTCAGCCAAGACCCTGAGTAGGGGACGTTTGGCATAACCAAGTTGCCAAAAGCTGGTGATAAAGCAAAAATGTTAAAAGTATCAGAAGAAGACAGAGCCAGCCATGTAGGGAGAGGCAAAACTGGAGAAGGTGGCAGAACTCCCGCTCAATCAGTGCAGGTCAGGTGACGGGGAGACATTTTTAAACACGGTTGGTGGGGCAGGTTGACCAGGCTCCAGGGCATCCACACCCAAGAGCATTTAGGAAACACAGATTAGACTTGAAAGGACATGAAGTTACGGGGAGAATGAGAGAAGGGGTGCATCTGAGAGGAGACGGGGGAAAGGCTCTGAGAGAGGAGGTCTGAGTATGTGCAAAATACATTGTCTGAAATCCTCAATTAATCAATAAAAATATTCTTGGAAAAACATTGGGGAGCCCGAGGAGATGGTTCAGTTGTTAAGAGCATTGGCTGCTTTTGCAAAGGACCTGGGTTTGGTTCCCAGCACCTACTGGGTGATAGCAACCATCTGTAACTCCAGTTCCAGGGCATATGACACCTTCTTCTGGCTTTCCCAGGCATTACATGCACAATCATGCAGGCAAAGCACTCATACACATAAAACAAAAGCAATGCTGGCCAGCCAGGCTAGCCAATGAATTCCAGGCCTGTGAGAGACCCTATCTCGACAAACAAGGTGGTCAGTGCCTGAGGAACAACTGGAGTGGAGACCTCTGTCTTCCACATACATGTGCATTCACATGCTCACATGTCCAAATACAAGCAAACACACACACACACACACACACACACACACACACACCACACACACACAGAGTAAATCATAAGAGCAGGTAGAAAGTGATGCCAAACTGGTTTTCAAGAAATCCATTCTAAATGAAAAACAAAACTAGATTAAAATATAAAAGATACAAAAATATACACCATTATAATTTTTGCTAATCAAATACAAGAGGACATATAATGTGTCATCTCACTTATATGACATCATAGAAGAGCAAAGTTGTAATAAAAACAAAAGAACAGGGGAGTGGTTGCTTGGGCCTGGGTGGAGAGGCCAGTTATTACTAGTGGCATGAAGAGACCCTCACTGTAAGACTACACATTTGTCCAAAATTGGAAAGTATTATATTTAAATTTGGTGAAATTTATTGTACAAAAATGAAACATCAATGAAGATGGCAGGTGGGATGTAGAGAGAAAAGAGGAAGAGTGGAAGGAGGGAGATGAGACGGAGAGAAAGGGAGAGGAGGAAACAGAAAGGATCAGAAGCTGGACGGGGCTGGAGAGATGGCTCAGTGGTTAGGAGCACTGACTGCTCTTGAGGAGGACCCAGGTTCATATCCCAGCACCCACATTACTGCTAACAACTGTCCATAACTCCAGCTCCAGAGGAATTCGATGCCCTCTTCTGTCCTCCTTGGGCATTGCATAACATGGGTGCACTTCCATGCAATACATGCATACAGATAAAAAAAATTTAAATAAACCAAGAAAAAAAAGAAGGAAAACAAGGTAGGGATGAAATCAAGCGTTTCTCTTTTCAAAAGTTCAATCACTTGAGGAAAAGCAGTTCACACTGCCCTTTGCTGATTATGTAAAATATTTCAGACTTTATTCTCTAGACTCTGGCGATTTTACCAAACAATGGTACCTTCATCCCAAAGAGAAATATTGGCCTCTGTTGATAATAGTGGAACTTTCGCCTAATAGAGGAATGCCTCTAGCAAGGGGAGCCACTAGTCTCTCTTGACTGCCTAGGACCTGGACCTCTCTCTTTACAGATCTTGCTCCACCTCTACCACACCTTCCTTTTTCAAATGTTGGAAACCACACTCAACCCTCTGAACTTCTTTTAATCTTGAGCATCTCATTTCTTCTTCTTCAAAAAAGGAAGAGCAGTTTCTACATCCTCTGTATTCTGCTAGAAGGAAAGTAGAACACAGGTCATCCATGGGTCTTTCCACAAAGAATAAAAGAGAATTTCTAGGACAAATCCATTTCACATGCATGAGAACTAGATTCTAAGACTCCGGGAGAAAAGTTGGAATAGTCAGATGGCAAAACGCGACTAAGAGACAAAAATAGGGCTGAGGATAATCGCAGTTTGAAAAAAAAAAAAAGATGTTATATTCAAAACCAAACAAAGCATTATAGAACAAGCTCCATAGGTACACACATCTCATGGGGATAGGCTGTTAGCTTGACTCATCAAGGACAATAGAAAAAGCACACCCATTCTCAGATTCTCAGGTGACTTACTGGAAACATGTGATCAAGTCTCTGATTATACATAAACAATTGTTCCAATACCCTAGAAAACTAACTTGTTTAGCAGTAAGTAATATTTACTAGTAACAATTTTTCTTCAGATCATCATGATATCAAGTAGATGTGGATTTAGAAGTAGATATATTGAATCTTTACAATTATGAAAGTCCACTGTAGAAAGGCAAGCAATCTTCAAAGAACCTATCTCAGGTTTCCCACATTGGAGAGTGATGGAAAGGAAGGGCTGAGAGTTTCCAGATGTCCTTGTGGCTGTCACTTCTCCAGGTGCTTCTTATGCTGACCACACATTCCCCGTGGAGAAGATGGATGATGCCGTGGATCCAGGCAGAGAGTACACTTACGAGTGGGTCATCAGCGAGGACAGTGGGCCCACACCGGATGACCCTCCATGTCTCACCCACATCTACTACTCCTATGAAAACCTGACCCAGGATTTCAACTCGGGGCTGATTGGACCTCTGCTTATCTGTAAGAAAGGTAAAATGAATAACACTGAGACCCAAGTGCAGCAAAGATGCTAGAGTGGTTGAGAGCTCTATAATGAGGTGAGGCTTGGGAGATCCTTGGTACCTTCTTGTTCGCCAGGCAGGAGCAGGGTGTAGAGGAGAGATCACTGATGAAAGATTGAATGTTTCCCTGTGTTTCTAAATACTTCCTTCCTAGAAAGCTAATAGGAACTTCTTCTAAGTAAATGCCTATTTGAAAGTCTATTCTGATGCAGGCCTACATGTGTATATGGTTTGTAACATTACCTTAAAGCCAAAGTCTATTTACTTAAAGTGTATAGCACTCTACTGAGAAAGCTCCTGGAATGGGCTTTCGTTAATGCATCTGACAAAGCTGAGGTTGAGAATTTTGTTTATAAGCACAGTTCCATCCTTTTCTTGTTGTTTCGTTGGGTTTTGTTTGTTGGTTTTGTTGACTGGTTGGATTTTCTTAGAAAGAGTTTCAGTCTGTAGCTGGCCTCAAACCTCCAGTAATACTTGTGCCTCAGCCTCACAAGTACTGGGATTAAAGGTATGAGCCACTATACCTAGCTCATCTTGCTTTCTTTTAAACAAGCTGAAGGGGCTGGAGAGATGGCCTAGCGGTTAAGAGCGCCGACCGCTCTTACAGAGGACCCGGGTTCGATCCCCAGCACCCACATGGCGGCCAAGAACCGTCTGAAACTCCAATTCCAGGAGAACTCCAGTTCCAGGGGAATCCGACGCCCTCTTCTGAACTCCGCGGCGTTGCACGACACGGGTGCACAGACTTGCATGCAGACAGTACATTCATACACATACAGAAATAAAAAAAAATTAAAAAAAAAAACAAGCTGAATACTTTGAGTGATAAGTTTCTAATGTATTCAATCAAATTTCTAAGGAATTTCATTAGCTATGATTCTTAGACTTGGCTTTCCCTTTTACTCTAAGAGAATTCAACCCATCTTTCATTAAAAAAAAAATCAAAGAACCACATCAAACAGGACCATAGGGAATACTGTTATAGACTGCCTGTACTCTGTACATATACATGGGTCACACGTGCATACATTCTAAGTTTGTTTATTCATCACATAAATACATTTTTAGTCCCTGGCATACGAAACAGCATGATGGCACTGAAAACAAATGTTAAGCTTCTAAAGGCGTTTTCGTTTTACCATGCCTTTTCTCCATATAAGTGGATTTAATGGGGCTGGAGAGATGGCCTAGCGGTTAAGAGCGCCATCTACTCTTGCAGAGGACCCAGGTTCGATCCCCAGTACCCATATGGTGGCTGAGAACCATCTTTAACTCCAGTTCCAGGGGAACCCGACGCCCTCTTCTGACCTCCGTGGTATTGCACGACACAGGTGCACAAACCTACATGCAGACAGTACAGTCATACACATAAAAAAAAAAAGAATGGATTTATTCTGATACTCAACTAATTCTCTGGTTGAATGCCCTGTCTACATACAAATGAGAACACTGCATTAAGCATGAGGTATAGTACTGTGCCACCTGAACTAAGGTACATATGTGTTGGTCTAGGAAGATTGAAGGAAATGGATGCTTTTTGTTGCTTTTTGTTTTGACTTTTTGAGGCGGATTCTTACTACGTAGTTAATACTAGCTTTGAACTTACTATGTAGCCAAGGCTGGCCTCAAACTCATGGTCCTCCTGCTTCAACTTCCTGAGTGCTGGGATCACAGGCATGCACGATGAGGCCTGGCTAGGAGCAGATGCTTTTACTGAGTCTAGTTATCAAATGCTTGCTTTCAGGGTCCAGTGAATTTTACTTTTAAAAGTCTACAAGGTGTGCCAGGCTTGGTGGCGCACGCCTTTAATCCTAGCACTGGGGAGGCAGAGGCAGGCGGATCTTTGTTTTTTTTCCAATTCACTTATTATTTTTTTTTCCAAGTGCTAGGATTTTTTTTTATCAAATCTAGACCCGTGTCCCCCCCCATTCCCCCACCCCACCAGAGCTCATGCATTCTGCCAAACATGCTTTTCATCTCTTTCTCAGTCTTTCTCAATATTCTCCATGAGGAAGTTGACTGTTTTGAGCAGAAGTTCACCATTTCAGTTAGTTCTTCGATGCAGTCCTTTCCGTTGTTGTTGTTGTTGTTGTTGTTGTTGTTGTTGTTTCCAATATACATCACTCCCAGCTGCTTTGGACAAAAGCTCAAGGGGCCGTGCACAAGAAATACTTACAACTATGTAATTGGCACTAGCATCCACAGATGAGGGATACCATTCTTTGTTTGTTTTTCTGGGACTGTGTTACTTCACTCAGCATGATGTCCTAGCTCCAGCCATTTTCCTGCAAAGCTCATGATGTCGTCTTTCTTTACTGCTGCATAGAACTCCATTGTGTAGATGTACCACATTTTCTCTATCCACTCATCAGTTGAGGGGCATTTGGATTGGTTCCAGCTCCTTGCTATTGTGAAGAGAGCTGCAATAAACATGGTCGTGCATGTATCTCTGCAGTGGGGTGAGTCTTGAAGGTACATGCCTAGGAGTGGTATGGCTGGGTCAGGTGGCAAGTTCGTTCCAAGTCTTCTTCCAAGGGTTCTCCACAGTGTTTTCCATAGTGGCTGCATGAGTTTATATTCCCACCAGCAGTGGATGAGTGTTCCCTTTCCCCACAACCTCTCCAGCACTTGGTATCATTTGTTTTCTTGATCCTATCCAGTCTTATTGGAGTTAGATTATATCTTAAGTGGTTTTGATTTGCATTTCCTTAATGATTAGTGATGTTGAACACTTCTTAAGGTGTTTCTCAGCCATCTCTAATTCCTCACTTGTGAAGTCTCTTTTCAGCTCTTTGCTCCATCTATTGAATGGGTCATTTGTTTTCTTTCTTCTTTGTTTTTTGAGTAGTTTATATATTCTGGAAATCAATGCTTTGTCAGATGTTTCTGCGGTGAAGATTTCCTACCACTCTGTGGGATTTCTCTTCACTTCCTTGATTGTCTTTTGATGTACAGAAGCTTTTGAGTTTAATGAAGTCCCATTTGTCAATTGTTTACCTAATTCTTGCACAGCTGCTGTCTGATTTAGGAAGTCTTTTCCTACGCCTATGTCTTGTAGTCTGCTCAGGTGGATCTTTGTGAGTTCAAGGCCAGCCTGGTCTACAGAGTGAGTTCCAGGACAGCTGGGGCTACAGGGAGACCCTGTCTCGAAAAGACCAAAAAATTTTTAAAAAGTCTACAAGGTGCAAAAATATATATAATATGGCACCACAGATATAGTAACCTCCATCTGTTATTGCTTGATAAAAATAGTATTCACACAAAGAACTGTTTCAAGTTTATATCACTGTGATTGGTTTCTTCACCTAACCTTTGATGTCCTCGAAGGCTAATCAGAGTCTAATCTGAGATATTATTGAAAACATTTCTTTTTAATTTCCTCAGGCACCCTAACTGAGGATGGGATACAGAAGATGTTTGACAAACAGCACGTGCTAATGTTTGCTGTGTTTGATGAAAGCAAGAGCTGGAGCCAGTCCTCATCCCTGATGTACACAGTCAACGGCTTTGTGAACAGGACCATGCCAGGTAACATAGGGGCTATGCACCATTCGACAGTGAGAGAATCACTAGGACCTTGGTCCACTGTTTCTTTAAGACAGTAGGGAAGTTAGTCATATTCTCTGTTTTCTAACTCTTAGTGAGATAGTGACACACTGGAACAATGATTCAATCGTTCTCAAGATTTTATCATCTTTTTTTTTTTAAGCCAAGAAGTACAAAGATAAATTAGAAGTGAATTAAGAGCCTTGTTTGCTATAGCCTCATTAGATTGTATTCTAAATGTCTTAACTTCTGCTGAAGTTCAAGGTCACTCTCTAGTAGAAATGGTCAGCAGAAAGAATGAGATAAAGATATTTGAAGTACAAAAAAAAAATGCGCCAATTACCTAATTGTATGGCAAACTGAGCAACGTCAATGTTATCTGAAAACAACTGTGCTCTTATATTGTAGAATCCCTTAAAAAATAAACAAATAAAGGAAAAAGAATAAAAAAGACATTTGAAGTAAAGTTGAATAGGAGAAATTGCTACCATACAAATTATACAATTTGCATTTCTAAAGTCTGTGGATGAACAGTATTCATGTAGAAGGTTTTCTCTTCCCATCTGCAGATGGGCTTTTATAAGAAAGTAAAATCATACCAACTGTTAAGAGGGACAAAAGCAATTTCAACTATACTGGTTGATTTTCTGTTTCCTTCACAAAATACTCCACACTGAGTACTTAATGAAGAAAAGAGATTGTTTAAGTCAGTTTTAGAAGTAGAAAAGTCAAGTTTGAGCAGCTTCATCAGCTCAGCCTCTGGTGTGGGACCCCTTGTCTGTGTTAGAATATGGCAAAGAAGTATAAAGGGAAATGGCTACAAGCGGAGAGGTCAAGAACACAGATGCCTTGATGATAGTACCTCATTCTCATGAGAAGTGATCAAGGGCCCATGAGGACTACATTAGTCCCTTCCGAGGCCAACATCTCCAGGCCTGGTGACCTGAGTTCAATCCCTGAGGTCCAGAGGGTAGAAGGAGAGAACCAACTACCTGAGGCTATCCTCTGACCTCTGTGTGTGTCACCCCCCCCACATACACACACGTACATGCACATAAGCACATTAACATGAAATAAACAAATGTAAAAAAAAACTCTAGGAATACTAAAGGCCTGAGGAGCCATTCTCTGTGAATATCACTAATGGATTTACCTAGAGAGAAACCCAACATTGTCAAGACTTGAGATCTGATATTCCTTTCTATTTTTATTCTACTTCATTTGACTCCATTTTCTGCCTGAGTCACTAAAAATACATTCATGCTGCTCCAAAATCAGGATCTTGCAGACCTGAGATTTAGTAAACTAACCTCTCCCTTGGGGATCTGAATTCACAACTCATTCACTTCACCACCTCTGTGTTCCCATTAGCAAGTAATAATCTCAATATGCTTAGTTCCAAAAATGGAGTAACCATCTACCCTATTATCTATATCTGTGCCCCGACAGTGTGAGTGATCTAATGCATTTAAATACATGAAAGCCAAAATATGTGGACCAAATGCACAAAAAGTAAAAATAACCTGATTAGGACAGAGATATAAGTTTGTATTTGAAAAAATAGGTAATTTGGAGGAAGAGAGGCAAGAAAGGGAAGAAATGTTACTAGTAGACAAAAATACTTACTCCTGCTAACCTCCCCTATCCTTAGAGTAGTAACTAAACAATATGATGAATACTACTATAGATGTGTTCATTGCTGGATTCCGCACAAACACTTCTTTTGAGGTGGATGAATGTTCCCACTGAAACACACCTTCTAGCTACCTCCCAGCCTCTTGATGCAATGCCCTCACAAAGGACTAGTACCTATATAGACAAGAGGCCAGTTCCCAGAGCATCCTCAGGTATCTGTGATAATTGTGAATGTGAAATTTGACATCTAAGCCAAGTATAGAAGCCAAGATTAGAATCTGCCACAGAACAATTGGGCATTTTCCCATTCACTACAGGAGCAAGATTAGGCTTTTCCTATCGGTTTTTATTAGTCTGTCCATGAAAAGCTCTTGGTGGCCAGCACAATGAGGACATGTCCACTGTACTTAAAGGAGAGCCAATAATCCACTGAGTAATCCCATTACTGAAATAATCAAAAAGTGGATTAAGAACCAATAGAAAATCCCTCAAAGCATCTTCATACTTTGTTCCGTGTTGACAGAACCTTAACCTACATCTCAGTGAGAGGATTGGGCTCTTCCCTCGGCCTACTAAAGGTTCTGGTGACTTCTTCCAACTGAAGCCAGATTGATATGACCATCTACTCTATTTTGCCCAGAACTTTATCAGTTCCTACATTGAGAAGTCCTTCAATCCTGGGTTATCGGGGGTGGGGGGGCCGGGGGCGGTGCCACCTGCTTATTTCCCTCCTTGCCTTAGTCTCTGAGCGATCTTTGTGTTTCTGAACCAGTTTCCCCCATTTCCAAGCTCTACTCTACTTCTGTATTGTTATTTGCTTTAATGAACTGTGAGACTTTTACCCACTGTTGTGGTATCTGTCTGTACAGAACAGAAATCACATCTACAGCATCTGTGTCCATGAACTTTACGCAACACCTGTGGGTAGCAAGTACTCAGAAGGTATTTGATGAGTTAAAGTTTTTGCTCTAGAATGCTGTGCTGTCTCTCTTTGTCAGATATCACAGTCTGTGCCTATGACCACGTCAGCTGGCATCTGATTGGAATGAGCTCAGGGCCAGAACTGTTCTCCATTCACTTCAGTGGCCAAGTCCTGGAGCAGAACCACCATAAGGTTTCATCCATCACCCTGGTCAGCGCTACATCCACCACTGCGAACATGACTATGAGCCCCGAGGGAAGGTGGATCGTATCTTCTCTCATCCCCAAACACTTTCAAGGCAAGAAACCTTTCTGACACTGTGGAATGCACCCTCCTTTCTTCCCGGGTTACTAACTCACACTTTCTCTTCTGCCCTCTCAGTCATCCCTGCCCAAACAAACATGTCCTGGTTCCTAGCAAAAGCATTAGATACTCTGTTCTTGAACTCAAACCCCACTGGTTGCAGACAAAGGAAGTTAAGGCATTGACAAAGATCTTTTTTTTTTTTTTTTGGTCTTTTTGAGACAGGGTCTCCCTGTAGCCCCAGCTGTCCTGGAACTCAGTCTGTAGACCAGGCTGGCCTTGAACTCACAAAGATCTACCTGCCTCTGCCTCCCGAGTGCTAGGATTAAAGGTGTGCGCCACCACGCCCAGCTGACAAAGATCTTTTTAATGAGAAAGAGCTGAAGAGGTCTCTACTTCTGCAAAAGAGAAAGAGGAAGAAAACAAATGCTTGCACAGAAGTTTTCTTTCTTGGGTGTATTTCATATGTAGCCAAAGGAAAGGGCCTGGAGACTAAACAGAACAAAACCAACATCTACAAAGTTACAGGAATACAGGAGATCGATGAGGCCAGTCATGAACATATGATTCCGTGCAACTCGATGAGTACCAAGCCTGGTGCAGAAAGGAATTCAATCAGTGTGTGTGAATGGATCATAAATAATAGCTGTTTGTTTTATTGAGATAGGATCTCACATTGTAAACCAAACTAGCCTGGAACTCACCATGCCTTTTAGGCTGGCCTAGAACTCATAATAACTCTCCTGTCTCAGACTCCTCAATGCTGGGATTATAGGCACTAGCTACCATGCCAGCCAGGGGTGAATTGTAAAAATAAAACATCAGTTAAGTGTTATGTGTTGTTGTATAAATAAAGCAACTAATGGTTCAGAAGTCACATATTAGCCGGGCGTGGTGGCACACGCCTTTAATCCTAGCACTGGGGAGGCAGACGCAGGTGGATCTTTGTAAGTTCAAGGCCAGCCTGGTCTACAGTGTGAGTTCCAGGACAGCTGGGGCTACAGGGAGACCTTGTCTCAAAAAAACCAAAAAAAAAAAAAAAAAAAAAAGTCACATATTTTGGTTTTAGACTGTTGCAAGGAGCATCATTTTGTTTTCATGCTAGGAAATAAAAATTACATGGAATTGCTAGAATACCACTGGAATACAGAGTTAATAATATATAAGATCAAACCCAGGCATCTATATGCTAAGTGTACACTTTATCACTGAGAGAAAACCCTAGTCATAGGGTTTTAAGGATCTTGCTGCTCCAGAACACAGGGAATCTTTCCAACTTGTTCCTCTAATCCTCTTCCATCTCTTCAGCTTTTTGTTCTTACCCACTTTTGTGACCCACTGAAAGAATTTCAGACTAAAAAGGCCAACCGTGTTGAAGCAGTGCTTTTGTTATTATTTAAGTCTTCCAAAAATTGACTTTTAAAGGCCAACCGTGTTGAAGCAGTGCTTTTGTTATTATTTAAGTCTTCCAAAAATTGACTTTTTAATTTTATTATTTTTATGTGCATGAATGTATTGCCTGTATAAGTGTGAGTGTGGCCATATCATGTGGTGCCCACAGAAGTAGGGAGAGGGTGTCAGATTCCTCTGGAACTGGAGTTATAGGCAGTTGCTAGCTGCCATGTGGGCACTGGGACTCAAACTCGGGTTTTCTGCAAGAGCAGCCAGTGCTCTTAACTGCTGTGCCATCTCTCTAGCCCCATGAATTGATGTTTTAAAGATATGCATTTTGATAAGATTTTTCTCTCAAATCCTCCTGTTGTCTTCGTATCTTAATCCAGCGGGGATGCAGGCTTACATTGACATAAGAAACTGTCCAAAGAAAACCAGGAGTACTAAGATGCTTACTCGAGAACAGCGGCGACACATGAAGAGGTGGGAGTATTTCATTGCTGCAGAGGAAGTCATATGGGACTATGCACCTGTGATACCACTGAATATGGACAAGTGAGTCTCTGGGGGTCATACCACCATGCACAGATTTAAGACCTGTTTCATAGGGTCCTTAGTGTGTGTGGGGGTGACGTATGATATGAGCGGGCAGCTGTCAAGGGACTGAAACTGGTACCTGTTTCCACCTAGGCTTTCTTGTCCTAATAAATATATAATACCCCAAACTCACCATGAGAATATTTTCTAATAATAACAATAGCAACAACAACATCTAGAACTTGTCGATTGCTTGCTACTGACCACCACTGCCTTAGATATTTACTAAGGGCTTCACATCAATTTTACAGATTAGATACTTCTCTTATGTTCTTATAGCCAAGGGAAGGAACCAGGGAGATAAAGTTGGAGCATCTAGTAGGTCTTCAACACTTCATTCATAATAAGAAAAATGAAAATTAAACTTCACCAGAACATTATTTTGTACCTATTAGACTCACAAGTTTGAATTACACTATCCATTTCCAAGGCTGTGGGAAACAAGGTTACTCACACATTCTGCTAGCCTAATGTGACAGTAAAGCCATTCTATGGCATAACTTGGCAAAATGTGCCAAAACTATAAAGGCATATACCATTTATACAAAACACTTTGCACTGGGAATTTAATGTATGAATATATTCTTGTTCACAGGTAAATGTCTACTAGTATGGTGCTCACTACTGCATACAGTGAAAGATTAGAAGCAACTCAAAATGTTCATCAATAGGAAGCTAGTGTAGCAAGCTGTGCCACATCAGTGTTGTGGGATACTGGGAATCCAAAGCCAGGGTCAGACATGCCCATCAGAGTAGCTGCTTCCAGTCAGCTACCTATGGCTTAATCGGTGGTAGAGAAGATGACAAGCTTGCTAGTTTCCAGCTAGATGTAGACATGGGCTCCTTGCAAACTGTATTAAGGATATTTAGAGTACTGGACTAATCCAAAAGCAGAATTGCATGCACCAAGGTTTCTCTCCATGCTGGGTCTCTACTGCAGGAAGTGCTTTAACTTCGTTTTATTATTTCATTTCACTTTAAAGAAAATACCGGTCTATGCACTTGGATAATTTCTCAAACCAAATTGGAAAACATTATAAGAAAGTTATTTACAGACAGTACGAAGAAGAGACCTTCACCAAACGCACAGAGAATCCCAGTATCAAAGAAAGTGGGATTCTGGGCCCTATTATCAGAGCCCAGGTCAGGGATACACTCAAGGTAAGTAACAGACTTAAACAGCAAAAAGACAGATCAAAGAATTGATGGTTCTTAGTATTTTTAATGTGATTTTTAATCTAGCTTTTAGTTATATTTAGTATTTCATTCATTTGGAACCTACTTAATAATACAAAGGGTCCAGGACAGATTATCAAATTGGAAAGGGATAAAACAGAGTCAATGTCAGTAAGGGATAAATAATGCAAGAACAAAGAACATGAGGCCACAATAAGCATAATGAAGTGCATCCCACACAGTCACAGGCTGTCTGAAAATTCTGTCCTAGACTTTGTAGCAGACAAAGCAAAACAGGAAATATACCCAAGCAAGATTTACATACCCATGAACATAGCACAATTTGCCTGGTAAAAAGACTTAGGAGTTTACAAATTAGGGTGCTGTGTGATAGAGAAGATAGTATTATTGACAAAATCTCTACAACTGTTACAAAACAAGAGTTGACCAGCTTCTTTTTAAAATAACATTTCTATTGTGAACATCTGAGCCAGCACAGTTGAGTGAAAATTATTTTTTAGTGTGGTCTAAGTAGATGGCTCGCTAATGATTTGTCTCAAATAAAAGTTAAATTTAGATACGTTTCAGAAGCCTTGAAAGACAAAATGGCTCTGTGAGTAAGTCATTTGACACCAGGCCTGATGACTTGAGTTTGATCCCTTCCTGGTGGAAGAAAAATCAACTTCCATAAATTGTCTTCTGAAGTCTACAGACACTCTGTGCTATGTACACACACACACACACACACACACACACACAAGGTAAATGTGCAAAACTACCATTCTCTATTAGTTTAATACTGAAATAATAAATCTGATTTAACTTTGTAGATTGTGTTCAAAAATATGGCCAGCCGACCGTATAGCATTTATCCTCATGGAGTAACCTTCTCTTCTTACGAAGATGGAGTTAATTCTTCCTCCACCTCAGGTGGGAAATTTCATCTCTATGGCAAGAAACTCATGACCTCTGAGAGGCTTCTATATGCTGCTACCATCCTCTTTACCTGGTGGTATAACTAATACAATAGTCAGTTCTCAGACAGGAATAGCCTGAAAACCACGGGCAAACCCTTACCTCAGTGGTTACCTTTATTAGTGGCATTAGTGGTCTCTGGTGGACCAATAGTCAACAGCTATATGCTATCTGTATTCAAGAGTGTTTAATGTAAAAAAAAATGCAGAAAATAAATAGCTATGGGGTGCCCAGCCCCAACTGACACATTTAAAATGCAACTCCTACACCCAAAGCTCAGGGAACATTGGGAATGCACAGAAGAAAGCTTATAACAGCCAGAGGACCAGAATGCCTGCTACTAGATAGTGTCTTCCAGACATAACGGGAAAATGCACCCACGAAGGCTCCTCAATATGGCTGCCTAGACAAAACCCACACAATGACGACAGCAGCTGACATGCCAACATGGATGGGGACAATTTCACAAGGTCACACCTCTAAATGAAGAGCTACAGACAGCCAATGGGTGCCAAGGGAAGGAGAACTGGTTTTCTCCAGGGACAAGTTCTCGGATAGATTATCCAATCTCAAGTGGTCAGCCCTAAACACATTTTCATAACAGCAACATCAAAGGGACTCAGTAGTGTGTGTGTGTGTGTGTGTGTGTGTGTGTGTATGTGTGTGTAAAACAATGGTAAAGATAGGTCAGGAATTTGAGAGAGGCAGGTAGAGGAGGCTGTGTGACGAATGGGGGAGGGAGGAAAGAGTGGAAATAATGTGTACTCAGATATGAAATTCTCAAGATTTTTTAAATAAAAAAGAGTGTTTCTTTGCTCATTTTAGTTACTCCTAATGCAAGCTAAGATAGCTGATTATTATCATGAAGTATTATTCCAAATTAAAACAATCTAGTATATTTTCTTTCAGGCAGTCATACCATGATCAGACCAGTTCAACCAGGGGAAACCTACACTTATAAATGGAACATCCTCGAGTTTGATGAACCCACAGAAAACGATGCCCAGTGCTTAACAAGACCATACTACAGTGATGTGGACATCATCAGAGACCTTGCCTCTGGGCTGATAGGGCTGCTTCTAATTTGTAAGAGCAGATCCTTGGACCAGAGAGGCATACAGGTATTCTATCCTTAAATTAACCTTTAAGAAACTCTGGAAACGGGCTGGACAGATGGCTCAGTTGTTAAAAGCACTTAGTCTACATAGTAAGTTCCAAGCCAGCTGGGAGACCCTGTCTCAAAAAGATAGATAGATAAATAAATAAATAAATAAATAAATAAATAAATAAATAAACAAACAAACTATTCTAGCTGAAACAGATGAGGTCTCCCTGATAAATAACAGGGCTTTTCCATCTAGAGAATTCTAACTATTGGCTAATCCTCTTTTGTAGTTAACACTCTCCTGCACTTGGAGAGGCAAACCACACCTGCAGGATCAAAGGAAAAGAGAGAAGGGAAAATGAACAAAAGGCAGTGGCCCACAGCTATCTTTTAACCTTAGGGTCTAGTGCTTGATAACCTTTCTCTAGCCCACTCCTTAGCACCTAACATCTACACCAGGCAGTGACCTATTGATTCCATTGCTGGACCACCCAGACTGACGCTTGTTCAGCACTCCTCGGTCTAATTCCTCTGGCACAGACTTACCACTCACACCAGTCACAGTGCTGTTGGCCCAATGCTGGACTTCACAGCCTGGCACCAGATTGGTTCTCCCCAGCCAAAGTTCAGCTAGCACACACCACTCAAGTCTGATGGGCTTAACTTACACACACATGGAAAATAATAGATCAGAAACTTCGTCAGATGGTAGTGGAGATTCCATTTATTGCATGCTGTGAATCACTTTTATAAGCAAAATGATGTCACCTCTCAGAGCCAATCACAGACTCCAGTCTCATGCCCCTGGCTGCAGCCCCCCATCCCTGCCCCCCCAGCATCATGTGCCTGGACCACGAGTTGCTCCCTTATGGGGTGAGATCATAGGAACCCCATGACCTGTATTGTGCCCTGAGGGATGCTATCTGAAAACTAGCCCCTAATTCAAACTGGATCTTCCCGTACTCTTCAGCACCAGTGTGATAACATTATTTGGGTTAAGTCTTTATTGTTGCTGCTGTTTTGTCTGTTTTCACCTAGTCTCTCACCACAGAAAGCAAGTTCAGTGTGACACTGCATTTGTGTTTTTGAGATAGATTTTTCTCATGTAGCCTAGCCTGGCCTCAAATTCATTATGACCTTGAACTTCATTTATTTTTTTTAATATTTTATTTATTACTTTTATTTAATGTATACGAGTGTTTTGTCTGCATGTATATAAGTGCACCATGTGTATGCAATGCCATGAAGGGACCAGAAGAGGGCATCAGATCCCTGGAACTGGAGTTACAGATTTTATAGCCTAGTCATCAGCCACCTTGTAGGTGCTGGGAATCAAACTTGGGACCTCTGGCAAAACAGCAAATGTTCTTAACTGATGAGCCCCATGATCTTGAACTTCTGGTCCCTTGCCTTTACCTCTGGAGTGCTCCATTAGAGACTTGGGCCACAATACCTGGTTTGTGTGGTGCTGGGGATTGAACCCAAGGCTTTATGCATGCTAGCTAAGCATTCTACCAGCTGAGCCATAACTCCAACCTGAGTTCATCTTGGTTGAAGATTAGTAGTTTCATATTCTTCACTTCAAATTCCCTTTAGGATAAGTACTAATGAAAGAAGTCTTATCCAAAGGCATGCAAAATAAATACATATCTAGAAAAATCAGAAATTTTGCAAAATTGTGATTTATTGAAATAGTATAGGAAACGGGGATGGAGGGCTGTGCAGCTTTCCTACTGCAACTTTCTGCTTATCCTTTGCAACTGTTTGGTCATTTGGTTTTGAAAGATGCTGAGTTACAGAGATAAACTGATGTCCAGGCACCGTGTTGAAATGGGTTGTTTTCCCTTGAAGTGTTTTAGTCTGAATCTTCTGCTCTGCTCTGCTTGCTTTTGCATACTGGCTTTATCTCTGATGAGCACTTGGTACATCATGGGCTCTCATGGGTGCCTGACCTATGTCTTCTCAGGCTTCAGGGGCAATGGGGAAACCGGTAAACAGCCCGAGCCCTAATCACTGAATGCAGCCCTTTCACCCTCCAGAGGGCAGCAGACATTGAGCAGCAGGCTGTGTTCGCTGTGTTTGATGAGAACAAGAGCTGGTACATTGAAGACAACATCGACAAGTTTTGTGAAAATCCTGCTGAGGTGAAACGTGACGACCCCAAGTTTTATCAATCAAACATCATGAGCAGTAAGCCACAGTCCTACTTGTATCCATCTTTTTCACTCTGGAGATTGAAGTGTGCCTGTGACTAAGACAAAAATATGGAGAGAAGGCACGCTCTATGGAGCAGCTCTCTCAGCCTTACTTCCAATTCAAGAACATGGTAACGAACTCCCTCAGTGATAATATTGCAACCAAGGGTTGTTGTATTTTCAGAAAAAGGTCAAAGGCTGGGTATATGTCTTAAATCCCAGCACTCAGGAGGCAGAGGCAGAGGCAGAGACAGGCTGATCTCTATGAGTTCAAGGCCAGCCTGGTCTTCATAGGGAGTTCCAGGCTAGCTGGGGCTACAGAGAGACCCTGTCTCAACAAGGCCAAAAAGGAAGAAGAAAGGAAGGAAAGAAGGAAGGAAGGAAGGAAGGAAGGAAGGAAGGAAGAAAGAGAGAGAAAGAAAGGAGGGAGGGAGGGAGGGAGAGAGAGAAAGAAAGAGAAAGGGAGAAAGAAAAGAAAGGGAGAAAGAAAGAAAAGAAAGGGAGAAAGGGAGAAAGGGAGAAAGAGAGAGAAAGAAAAGTTTCAAAACCTGGTGATCCTTCAAATCACCTTGGTCTCCTGCTCCCAAAGTGTGTGTGTGTGTGTGTGTGTGTGTGTGTGTGTGTGTGTGTGTGTGTGCTGCATAGGTGCGAATGCTCTGGCTGGGAGACTGGGAGGGAAGGCAATGCAGACATAGGTCAGTGGTATTTGAGATTTTAGAACTGTGCAGGGCAAATACTCTTAGGTGAGGACAGAACAGAAACAATATTTTTTTAATAAAGCTGCATTGTCAAATCAAAGTGAAGCAAAATGAATCTGGAGTCCCAGTAGTCTTGGAAAGACAGTGCATAAGGAGGTTTGGAGTGAGTCAAGTTCAGAGCAGAAGGGATTCTCTGAGCCATAGTTCAGCACTTTTCACAGTTCCAAAATTTACTGTCATGAGAAGTCTGAGAGGAATTTCACTGAAGCATCTGCGAGCAAACTTTCCCCCAACAACCAGCATCTCTTCTGTTCCTCAACTATGTGAAGAAAGCTGAAGGTGACACATCAGTTCCAAAGTCACAAGAACGGACTCTGGGGAAGCCATCTGTTCTTGTGACTTTGGAACTGACAGGTGTCACCTTCAGCTTGCTTCACATAATTTCATTCTAGCAGTGAATCTGAGCTAGCTTTAGGCCAGTGCCACCTAACAGAAATGGCATATGAATTATATATGTAATATTAATTTTTCTGGTAGCCACATTAAAAAGTAAAGAGAAATTATTTTTAAGAATGTTTTTCTCACTTCAGCATATTCTAGATATTATGATTTTAAAACATCATAGAAAAAATAATGAGGTTTTCTTTATTTACTCAGTCTTTACAGTACTATATATATATATATATATATATATATATATATTTGTCCTTGAAGCAAATGTCAGTCTTTTTTTCCTTTTTTTGGTATTTTTTTGAGACAGAGTCTCCCTTTTAGTACAAGCTGTCCTGGAGTTCGCTCTGTAGACCAGGCTGGCCTTGAACTCACAGAGATCCGCCTACCTCTGCCTCCTGAGTGCTGGGATTAAAGGCACGCGCCACCACGCCCAGCTGCATATGTCAGTCTAAGTCTACTAACATTTCAAGTGTTCAGTAGCCTCTCATAAACAGTGCTTATCATATTCAACAATATAACTATAGACTAACTGTGGCACCTAAGATGATGTACAAACTAATGACTCATACTTTAGCAATTCAACATGTATTTCCTAAATATTAATTTTAAATGTGTTTAGAGCCATGCAACACATTAGGACTAGGGTCACGGAAATCATATCTTTGATTTGATTATCATGCTCAGTACACATAGAGATAAAGACGCTGCTTAAAGTAGTGACCCTTTATAGATAATTAAAACACACGTCCATGAACATTAGTGGAAACGCTAGCCTATAGACAATATGTTTCAGTGCTGTGCTAAGTGGATTAATTTTCGGTGACATCCATTCACAGTACCGTGTCAGGAAAACGAATTTCTTATATTTAAGAATTCCTCCAGCCGGGCATGGTGGTGCACGCCTTTAATCCTAGCACTTGGGAGGCAGAGGCAGGTGGATCTTTGTGAGTTCAAGGCCAGCCTGGTCTACAGAGCGAGTTCCAGGACAGTTGGGGCTACAGGGAGACCCTATCTCGAAAAAACAAACAAACAAACAAACAAAAAACCAACAAAAAAAAAGAATTCCTCCGGATAGAATTATCCTGGGTAATATTCTAAATTGATTTCCAGGCTATATTTATAGGCAGAGCATAGAGTACAAAATATCTAATAACTAATGAATAAATAAGTCATTGTGAATGAAAGGCTTTATCCTGATACCTTATCCTGACATTTCTTGTTTCACTATCTTTGAAGAATAAGCTGTCACTTGGGAAGTTGAATTTGACCTATTCACATGTTAGACCTGATAAAACTTATCCTGGATAATCACTGCTTTGATGCAATCAAGTGAACACTGCAACATTTGTTTGGGGAATAATTAAACATATGCCTTTGTGTTGCATAGGCCTGGCATTCTGACAGATTATACTCTTTCAGCTATCAATGGCTATGTGCCCGAGAGCATAGCCACTCTAGGATTCTGTTTTGATGACACTGTCCAGTGGCACTTCTGCACTGTGGGGACTTATGATGATATTTTGACTATCCACTTTACTGGGCACTCATTCATCTATGGAAAGAGACATGAGGACACTTTGACCCTGTTCCCCATGCATGGCGAGTCTGTGACTGTTACAATGGATAACATTGGTGAGTAAGATCATGGTCACTTGGGGAAGAGGTCAACCAAGTCTCTGGTCAGAAAAGGTCTTGTGTGGTTCTCTAAACAACCGCAGCCGTGTCTCCCTGGTAACCGCTGCAGGCTTCCCTTTACTTCTTATGGTTTCTATTTGGGAAATGAACGACTTAAATAGAGGCAGTCATTTCATGCTGGTTCCACTTGCACATCGTCAGACCAAGTGGGAAGTAAAGATACACCATGGCGGAAAGATAAATGTAAGTTTGAGGAAGTAGTATAAGGTTTCAGTCATGAAAGTACATTTATTTTTATCAAAACCTTTTCAAGTTGCTGTGTGTGTGCATGTTCATATGTGTGCATGCATTTCTCTGTGTGTGCTCATGTGGAGGCTAGAGGACCACCTCATGTGTCCCTTCAGGTACTGTTCACTTTTTTTGGACAGTGTCTCCCATTGGCATGGAATTTGCCAAGTAGGCTAGGCTAGTTGACCTGTGGACCTTGGGGACCTAGATATTCCCTACCCAGTGCTAGCATTACAAGCATGGAACACCACACCTGCTTTTTCAAATGTGGATTATGAGGTTCAAACTCAGGTCTTTGTGCTGGCTGAGCTATCTCTCCTCCCCTCCTTTTCAACTTCTTATTACAGACCATCCCATCATCAGGTGAGCAATCATCAGATAGGCCTTGCAGACTGTCTCAGAGATAGTGTTGGTGTATTAGACTCAAATTCAAATGCTGACCTGCCACTCAGTCTCTTGTAAGATAAGTTATTTGCCCTCATTAACCCTCATCTGAAAAACATAAAAACAGTTCACAGAGTTGTTTCAACCATTGTCTGTGATATGTGACAAGTGTCAAGCACCCAGATGCTCACTGCTGATGCCACACATCCTTAGTGCCTCAGTAATTCAGGTTCAAATTGATTCAAACTGCCCTATCCTACATAAATCATTACTGAGAAATACTTAAACACTCCTTATTTGGGGGGGTGGGGAAAGGTCTCATCATTATTTCCCCAACTCTAACTCTTAAACAACATGGTCATCTAACAAGACATTAATGTATTCAAAGTCCATATTATCCTTGATTTCCCCCTTTCCTAATATATCTAAAAGAGTAACTCTTGAACAATCTATACTAAAGACTCTTTTTCTCCCTAATCTCCATTGATCAGTACCTGTACTCTAAATTCTGTTAAAAAATATCAGTGCAGTGATCTTGTGGTTGGATGTCAAAACAATGTCAATTTACATCTTAGAAAACCCTAAGCATCATCTACAGCATACCACCCTGAACACACCCAATCTTGTCTGATCTCAGAAGCTAAGCAAGGTTGGGCCTGGTTAGTACTTACTTGAATGGGAGAAAACCTGAAACACCTTATTCTTGGTTTCTCTCCTATGTCATTGTGGCTCAGTGATTAACAGTTCACAGAATAACAGTGGTCCCTAGATGACACTTGGCTAATTCTAAAATTCACTAGAACTATTTGCCACAACAGAGCCTGTGTTCTTATATACTTTCCTGGGCTTTCAGCCTTCTCTTCTCTGTGTCTCTTCTGAAGGAACTTGGATGTTAACTGCCATGAATTCTAATCCAAGAAGCAAAAACCTAAGGCTGAAATTCAGGGACGTTAAATGCATCCTGAATGATGATGATGAAGACTCATATGAGATTTATGAACCACTAGCACCTACAGCCATGACTACACGGAAAATGAGTCAGTCTTCAGAAAATGAGCAAGAAGGAGATGATGGTGATTATGACTACCAGTATATATTGGCTTCATCATTAGGCATTAGGTCATCCAGAAACACATCATGGAAGCAGGAGGAAGAGGAGCTCAATCTTACTGCCATTGCGCTAGAGAGTAGCTCTCAAGAAAAGTTTGTTTCTCCAAGTAAGGCCATAGTTATTGTCTCAAAACCTTCTCTAAAGAACCTTAGTAGGCTCATTGATAGTAACCTCAAAGAACCTCAAGGAACCCTTCCTTTCTCAGAAGTCACCACAGCTAATACCCTACTGGAACACCTCGCTGGCTTAGATAAGAACTCAACTCTGAACACCTCAATACAAGGGCATTCCATCCCATATTCTGAAGATCATATGGAGGACCCACAGTCAGATATCATAGAGATAAGCCTGCTTCCTCCTGGTGCAAAAGGATTGTCAAGTCAAGCACAAGCTAAGGATGCAATATCCAAAGCACGAAAACACCAAGTAGCGAAGCACAACTTCTCCTGGATGAAAACACTGGCCCATAAAACTGAGAGGCATTCAAGTCCAAAGAATACTTCCAGAAAAGGGCTCTCCATTCCCACTGACGTGTTTCTCTTGAAACAAAAGAATCCGTCCAAGATATTGAATAGAGAATGGCATCTGGCTTCTGAAAAGGGGATTTATGAAATAATACAAGATAATGATGAAGACAAGGCTGCTAGGAAACTGCTCAACAGTCCTCAGAATCAAAACACCTCAACGACTGGGGGTGCTAGCATCCCTCCTACGAACAGAACAGGAAAGCCAGTTGACCTCCCAAAGCTTTCTGGAGGCAGACACAAATCCCTACAAGTAAGACAGAATGAGGGAAGACCATTTTTCATCAGGACACGAAAAAAGAAGAAGGATAAGAAGTTTCCGAGCCACAGTCCCCTGTCTCCAAGGGGCTTTCACCCCCCAAGAGGAAATCACCCCGTGCTTTCAGACCAGGGAGATAATCACTCGCTGTTACTCCACAAGCCCAATGAAACAGCTTTTGCCACAGACCTGAATCAGACCTTCCCTTCTCTTAGTGTTGACAAGGAAATCTCATTACCTGACCATAATCAGAGCCCCCCACATAACGCCGGGCAGATGAGTTCCCCGCTAGATCTTGATCAGTCAGTGTCCCCAGAGGAACACTCTACAACACTTCCTTTTCAAGACTCTGATCAAACACAGCCTACTACAGTCTCTAGTCACAGATCCTCTTCTCCAGACCCCAGGCAGGCACCTGGTTATGACCACCTTGTTGACATGAAGTCCCCATCTCAGGACCAAAGGCAACCATCTCTCTCTTCAAACCATGCCCAGACAACCCACATCCCAAACTCCACCCTCTTGATCCTTACTCCAGAATTTGAACAGATAATTTCCCCAGACCTGGGTCAGATTCCTCTTTCCCCAGACCATAGCCAGACAACCTCTTCACCAGACCTGGGTCAGATGCCCCTTTCTCCAGACCATAGCCAGACAACCTCCTCACCAGACCTGGGTCAGATGCCCCTTTCCCCAGACCATAGCCAGACAACCTCCTCACCAGACCTGGGTCAGATGCCCCTTTCCCCAGACCATAGCCAGACAACCTCCTCACCAGACCTGGGTCAGATGCCCCTGTCCCCAGACCATAGCCAGATGCCCTTGTCCCCAGACCTCAACCTCATGACCCTCTCTCCAGACTTTGATGGGATAATCCTTTCCCCAGACCTTAGCCAAGTAACTCTCTCTCCAGACCTCATCCCAGCAACCCCTCCTATCAATCACCAGCAAACATCAGTCCCTCAAGAGCCTGGTCAGACATCCTATACCTCAAACTCTGGTCAGTCTTTGCCTCTTCCAGAATTAAATCAGACTTCTCCCTCTCCAAACCTCATTGGCATGCCATCTCCTTTACCATCTCCTACCCCCAATGAAAAGAAACTTAATCCTTTTGTTATAGTAGGCCTCAGTAGAGTTGATGGAGATGACATTGAGATTGTTCCAAAGGAAGAAGAGGAAAGTGATGATGATGACTATGCTGAAGATGATTATGTGCCCTATAATGACCCCTACCAAACTGATACTAGGACAGATGTCAGCTCCTCCAGAGATCCTGACAGAATTGCAGCATGGTACATCCGAGGCCATGGTGGAAACAGGAAATATTATTTTATTGCTGCTGAAGAAATATCCTGGGATTATTCAAAATTTGCACAAAGGTTTGGCTAGTCTTCTCTGTTTATATTCTCATTTTTCTATTGCTGTTGCAAAAAAAAAAAAAATCAACTACAACACTTCCAGGGAAATAATTTTGAGAAAATTATAAATAGCATAATCTTGTTTTCCTGTTTCAACCTGGCCTGTGATATTTCCTCTGTCAGTTTTGATATTAACTTCTATGCTTTAGATGATACCTGAGCAAAAGAAGAGTAATCACTATGGAGGTCCCACAGGAAGCTCAGTCTCCTATCTCATCTCCTCTCCATTCATGTTCTCAGAGGCTTTTCTCATTCTAATGCACACCCTTACATTATTTTATCTTATTTTATTTATTTTCTATGTGTCTGCATGTAGGTCTGTGCACCCGTGTTGTGCAATGACGCGGAGGTCAGAAGAGAGTCTCGGATTCCCCTGGAACTGGAGTTCTCCTGGAATTGGAGTTACAGACGGTTCTCAGCCGCCATGTGGGTGCTGGGGATCGAATCCGAGTCCTCTGCAAGAGCAGTTGGCGCTCTTAACCACTAGGCTAGCTCTCCAGCCCCTACCCTTACATTCTAATGCACGCCTTTACCAAAGCTATCTGCTAATCAACGTGATTTTATTGAACTCACTTCAAATCTGAATTTTAAATGTAGAAATCTCCTTCTGCATTTACTTGTTAACAACAGTCTTCAAGGGATCTATCTACTTTTTATTTTTAAGATCATTTTCAATTCAGTGTTTCTTCAGAGTAGAAAGCCACATTTCACTCGGCTGAGTTTTCTGGGATGAAGATATAGAGACAGAAGAGGGAAAAAAAGGAGCACATCTTAGTCGATCACAGATTCTCAGGGCTACAACAGGGCAATTGTGTATAATCTGTCTGAACAGCCTGTGGCTCTTACAAAAGCTGTCACAGGAATATTTTAAAAAGTGTAATTACAATAGGCAAACACAATTGCTGGGACTAATTCACCTCAGTCCATTCATCCAATACCTAGTGAATTAGAATTCTTGTTTAAAATACTTTCTGCTATGGGATGGAGAGATGGCTCAGCACTTAAAAGCATTGACTGCTCTTGTAGAGGACCTGGGTTTGGTTCCCAGCACCCACACAACAGCTGTCAACTGTCTATTAACTCCAGTTCCAGGGGATCCAGTGCCACCTTCTGGCCTCCACAGGCATTGCATATACAGGTTCACTTAAATACATGCAGGCAAATCACTCATACACATAAAACAAAATAAAATAAAAATAAATAAATAAATACTTTCTCCTATGGCTTCTTACTTGAAGCTAGCACTCATTATTACATGAGAATAAAGTAGTTATTTGAATATTTCTAAGCAAAGCATTGAGGGGATAGGATTCAGACTTTATATAAGAACAGGAACCAGCTCCTTCAAAAATCTTATATTTACTCCAGGTCTAAAACTGGCTCTTGTGACCAACAGGGTTGTTTTGTCTAACCTATGTATGCTATGAGGTTGTATGGATGACTGAGGTTACTAAGGAAGAAAGACTGGAAGGAAGACACAATAAGTTTCTCTGTTGATAGACTTTGGAATACAACTAGTATCATGGGTTTGAGGGATGCATTTAGCTTATTTCTAATAACTTAGGGAAATCTGAATATAAGATAATTTGATATACTTTGGTCTCAGATTGAACTGTATAGATTCATAGGGAATAATTTGTTCCATTTATATTTTAATTAAGCTCTTATTAAGTAATTAAGAGTCACATACAATAATGGGAAGTAATACACAGATTTCTTACATGCTTTACCAGGTTTTTGCCCCAATGGTAATAGCTTGATATCTTGGAAAACTATAATATACTACAACCAGTATATGATTTTAACAGTCAAGATAGAAAATATTTACACACGAACACATACACACACACACACATGCATGCACACACAAACTCTTACTTCCTTTGTATAATGGACCTCCCTTCCACCCTAGTCTTACTTAATGCTGCAGCCACTGGTCTGCTCCTCATTTCCATTATCCTGTCATTTCACAATGATTGCATAAATGAAATCATGTGACATAAAATCCTTGAACAATGGCATTTTTACATTTTTTTCAACTCACTATAATTCTCCAGAGATTCGTCAGAATTCTTGCTGCATGCAATCAGTTCATTTTATTTCTGAGTAGTATTCCATAAGATGTGTGGGGTTTTTGTTGTTGTTTGTATGTATTGGTGGTGTCAAACATGGTATTTTAATATACATGTAAGTTGTGAAATGGCTAAGACAAGCAATTAACACATGCATTACCCCCACGCACTTATTATTTTTATTATTATTAGAATGTTTAAAATCTACTCTTACCAATTCTTAAGGCTGTATTCACTATTAGTAAGTGTAGCTTCCATGGTATACAGTAGATCTCCTGAACTCACTCTTGCTACTTAAATGGCATCTTTTGAGGAACACCTTCCCAGTCCTCCTCCTTCAAAGCCCCTAGCAATTATAATTCACTCTCTGCTTCTATGAATTCAATGTTTTTAGATTCCCTCCTTACTGTACTTGTCTTTCTGTACCTGGCTCATTTCAGTTAGCAAAATGACAGAATTTTCTTCTTTGTAAAGGCCATACAGTAATCCATTCTATACATGTATGACATTTTCATTATCTGTCCACTCACTGATAGACACTTAGTTTAATTCCTCTTTTGGCTGTTGTAAATATGCTGTGATGATGACATAGGAGTAAAACTCTCTCCTTGACAGACCAGTTTCACTTCCTTCAGCTCTGTGCCCAGAAATGAGATTGCTACATCTATAGTTCTGCTTTTAATTTTTTGAAGAACTGCTGTACTATTTCCCTTAATGCCATTTAAGTTAGCTCAGATTCACATTTTTCAGTTTTCAAGGGTTTATTTTTTTCTACTTGCTCACCAACCTTATCTCTTGACATTTTTTTTTTTTTTTCTTTTTGAGACAGGGTCTCCCTGTAACTCTGGCTGTCCTGGAACTCACTCTGTAGACCAGGCTGGCCTCGGACTCAGAGATCCGCGTGCCTCTGCCTCCCAAGTGCTAGGATTAAAGGCGTGCGCCACCACGCCCGGCATTTATTTATTTCTGTATGTGTATCAATGTACTGTCTGCATGCAAGTTTGTGCACCCGTGTCGTGCAATGCCGCGGAGGTCAGAAGAGGGTGTCGGGTTCCCCTGGAGCTGGAGTTCTGGAATCGGAGTTTCAGACGGTTCTCGGCCGCCATGTGGGCGCTGGGGATCAAACCCGGGTCCTCTGTAAGAGCGGTCGGCGCTCTTAACCGCTAGGCCATCTCTCCAGCCCCTCTCTTGACATTTTTATAAGTCTTCCTTAAAGTGATATTTGTGGGGTTTTAATTTGCATTTTTTAAATTTTATTTATTTATGTATGTGTATGAATGTACTGTCTGCATGCAAGTTTGTGTACCCGTGTCGTCGTGCAAAGCCGCGGCGGTCAGAAAAGGGTGTCAGATTGCCCTGGATCTGGAGTTCTCCTGGAATTGGAGTTTCAGACGGTTCTTGGCTGCCATGTGGGTGCTGGGGATCGAACCCGGTTCCTCTGTAAGAGTGGTCGGCGCTCTTAACTGCTAGGCCATCTCTCCAGCCCCTTAATTTGCATTTTTTGATTGTTGGTAATGTGAACATTTTAATACACCTGCTGGCAATTTCTGTCTTTTTTTGAGAAATATCTTTGCCCATTTTTAATCAGTGTTTTTGATAGTAATTGCTGAGTTCCATATATTTTAGATATTAATTCCTTATTAGATATTTGATTATGTTTTCTCCCTTTATATACATTGTTTCTTAATTCTCCTGAATTTTTTTCTTTTGTTACACACAAACTCCAGATTGGTGTTGCATGAATGGACTATTTGTGTTTTGTTCCTGGGGAGTCCTATCCAGAAAAACTTTGCTCAGAATGGGTTCAAAAGGCTTGGGGATAATATGATTTAACAAAAGCAAAGCTGAGAAAGGGGACTGTTTAAAAGGCACTCTTGTATCCACCCAGTGGCCTTCACACACATGACCTGGTTCACCTGACCATTGTCACCCAATAGTCCCTAGTTCTGGAACTAACCTATTAAATGGTTTTGTATGTTTTTGATGTTATAGTTTATGTTATTGTATTATTATATTTGTTCATTAGTTTTTGTGCTGGGCAAGAATATATTAAGTGCCTACTATACATCAGATAATATGCTAGACATTAAAAGGAGTATTATGAATAAACTAGACCCAATCCTTGACTTTTCACCTTAGTAACAGAGTCAGATATTAATAGATAATTATACGCCGAGCGTGGTGGCGCACGCCTTTAATCCTAGCACTTGGGAGGTAGAGGCAGGCGGATTCTTTGTGAGTTCAAGGCCAGCCTGGTCTACAAAGTGAGTTCCAGGACAGCTGGTGCTACAGGGAGACCCTGTCTCGAAAAGACCAAAAAAAAAAAAAAAAAAAAAAAAAAGATAATTATATAGGTCATATATAATTTGCTATATATAATATAGAAGTATTATGAGACTACTATAAGAATTTACTTACTAATGTAAGAAATAAAAGACTTGAAATAGTAGTAATCAGAGGAACATTTGCTTAAGATATCATATTTAGGGGCTGGAGAGATGACTTAGAGGTTAAGAGTGCCTACTGCTTTTGCAGAGGACCTGGGTTCAATTCCCAGCACACACATGACAGCTAAGAACCATCTTTAACTCCAGTTCCAGTGGAATCCGACACCCTCTTCTGACCTCCGCAGCATTGCACGACACGGGTGCACCAACCTACATGCAGATAGTATACTCATACACATAAAAAAATAATAAATAAATAAATCTTTAAAAATAAATAAATTAAAAAGTAATCATATTTAAGCTGGGAATTAAAACAGTTATTTGCCTGTATTTTCATTCACATACATTTGTTAATTTATCCATGAAATCGTTATTAAAGACTTTGTGCTGGGTACTAAACAGAGAGCATTTGTAAATTCTCTTTTTTTAAGTTTTAAAATTTTTATTTTATGTGTAAATATGTAAACATGCGTACAAGTGTCCTCAGGAGCCAGGAGAGGGGATGGATCCCCTGGACCCAGAGTTACAGGTGGTTGTGAGCTGCTTTATGTGGGTGCTAAGAACTGAGCCCAGGTCCTCTGGAAGAACAGCAGTAGCTCTTAACTGCGGAGTCATCTCCCCGATCCCTATTTCCTAAATTCTTTCAACAGTCTTTAATTTCTTCCTTTAAATGAATGTCGTTGCTCTCATTTCAGTGAGATGGATAGTGACGACATGGATGACACTCCGAAGGACACTACGTACAGGAAGGTCGTTTTCAGGAAGTACCTCGATAGTACGTTCACTAGACGAGATCCTCAGGGGGAGCACGAGGAGCATCTTGGCATTCTCGGTCCTGTTATCAGAGCCGAAGTGGATGATGTGATCCAAGTAAGGCATCTTCTGAGCCCTACTAAGTCATCACAGGAATTTCCACATCCAGTAGACAGTGTTAAGGGAACAGAACAGAAGCACTATAGGTGATTTGCTTCCTAGAAATAACAAATAATTGCATTCATTTTCAAAGACTGCTTGCCAAGCCATTTGATAGTTTTCAAGTTAAAAAACAGTTTCATAATTTTAATGCTAAAAATGATTTCATCTGGAAGAGATAGCACTGTAATTTCTTGCTGATGTCAACCTGTCTAAAACTAACATGGAAAGTGAATATGTTTAAGAAAGATTAAACTGGGTCTCATGCAGTAGAGGTGGTGGCGATAGTGGTAAGTTAGCAATATATCCTTTTTTATTAAAAGACAAGAGAATGAAGTATCCCGAAGTATCTTGCCAATTTGGGTCACTGCATTCAAAATTCTGTATTTTCTTCTTATCTGATAATTGATTTTTGCATCAAAGTTTATCTCCCTATCATTTCTAACCTCTAATTTATCAAATCAAATAAAAATAACAGCAATTGAAAAATAAACGAAAACCATGGGGAAAGACCTTGGATCTAAAGTATACCATGCTAGGCCCAGAAGCATCTTTTTGTCTATGCCAGTATTTGCCGAATTATTAGTGATCATTTATTTGCTCTTTGTAAAAATTGCACATAGGGGTTAGGGAGGCACAGCAGGAGGCCTGAGTAAAGAACCTATGTAAAGCTGGGCTTAGTAGAATGAGGCTAATCTCAGCACTCCTAAAATGAGATGGAAGACAGAGTCAAGAGCATCCCCAGAAGCTCGTGGGCCACAAGGTGGATGATAAGGATTGAGACCTGAAATTGTCCTCTAACCTCCATAGCCCACACATGCTGGTACTCACATGAACATGCACATATATAAACACAATGATTTTTAAATGCTCATACTTAGTCTGGGGTGGTGTGTGCAGCTACAGTCCAGCTGCTTGGGAGGACAATGAAGGAAGATTACTTGAGCCCAGGAGTTGAGATACCAACCTTGGCAATATGGTGGACTCCTCATCATAGCATGTAATAAAAAGGTCCTGGCTTTGAACTCCAGCACAATAAAAGTTACCCACTTAGCCATATCAGGAAATGGGACTGTATGTTAGTTAGCTTTCTTTGCTATGGCAAAATATTTGTGATAACAGAAGAGGAAAAGCTCATTTCAGCCCATGGTTGCTAACTAAATTCATGGTTGCTTGAGGCCCATGGAAAGGCTGGCCATGACGGCATGGTATGTGTAACAGAGCAGAGCTGCTCACCTCATGGTGGCTGGGAAGCAAATAGAGATGAAAGGAGGTGCTGGTGTCCCAAGATCTCTTTCAAGGCATGTTCTCAGTGATGGACCTTCATCCCACCAGGCCCTTGGCCCTCCCTGCCTGAAGGTTCCACCTCTCAATAGTGCCATGAGCTAGAAACTCAGCCTTCAGCACATGGCTTTGAGAAGACATTTAAGATTTAAACCATAATAGAATATAAGGTGTTTTATTATTCTTGATGTTCCCTGAAGATATATGAGGCAACAGTTCTCTGTCATGTGATAAATTAGTGACTGTAGTAGATGAAAAGGAGTAGGAGATTCAGCCATGAGTTTGACAATGCTGCGGTACGGCCCCTGTGGCATTTAAAGCCCTCTATCATCTGGTCTCAGCTGTCGTTTTCTAGCCTTGTTTGTCACCAGCAAACCCATTCACCACTCTGCATTTCACAGCTCAGCCATACCCAGACTCTGCTCTTCTGGGAACATGAAATGCCTTCTTTTCTCTTCTGATTTGCTTGATTCTGGTTTTCCTGAAAAGCTTCTTTTAGTGATTCTATATTCTTCTAAACATTCAACTAACAGCTGTCTTTCCAGGACATCCCCAACTGAACTCATTCATACTTTGTAATGCTCATTGTGTCCAGCTTTGTGCCTTAGGTTCCCATGTGCTTTGTCAGTAGGTTAAAAGCTTGCTACAAGCAAGAACCATGTCTTATTCATCCTCACTTCTCTAGCATCTATTAGCATAATTTCATTGGTCAGTGTGTTAGCTTTCTGTGGCTTTGGCAGAATGTAATAGAGGAATCATGTAAAAAGAAAGTTTGATTTCAGCTCATGGTTTCAGTGGTCTGCCTCCATAGTCATGTGGCCCCTCTCCCTGTGGACTTGTGTTAAGGCAGAATAGCATAGTAGGAGCATGTGGTAGAGCAAAGCCACTTACCTTGTGGAGGCCTAGGAGGTACCAAGGATAAAATAAACCCATCAAGGGTAGGTCCCCAGTGGCCTTCTTCCTCCAACTACACTGTATCTTCACTTCTCCAAAACAGCATCAAATTATGAATCCATCAATCAATCTATTGGTCAGACCAATTATGATCCAATTTCCTCCTCTTCCTCCTATTACTCCTCCCACCTCCTCCTCTTCCTCCTCCTCCTCCTTTTTTGTCTTTTGAGATGAGGTCTCCCTGTAGCCCCAGCTGGCCTGGGACTCCCTATATAGACCAGGCTGGACTCTCTCTCACAGAGATCCACCTGCCTCTGCCTCTCCAGCGCTGGAATTAAAGGTGTGTGCCACCACGCTCTGCTCCTATCAACTTTTTTAAAAAAATTTATGTGAGTATATTATGTGCATGTGTGTAAGTGCAACCATGTCGTGCAGTGCCTATGGAGTCAGAAGAGGGCATTAAATTCTCCTGCAACTTGAGGTATGGTGAGTGTCAGCACCATGTGGGTACTGGGATTTGAACCCAGGTCCACTGCAAGAGCAGGTAGTGTTCCCAATCACTGAGTCATCTATCCAACCCGTCACCTTCTTTTTTAAAAAATTTTATTGTAGCTTTGTGCATTTCATACAGCATATCTCAGTCCAATTTAGACTCATTCGCCTTTCCATGCCCCCCACCCCACCCAAGTTCATGCATTCTGCCATACATGTCTTGCTTTTTTTTCTCAGTCTTTTTAAAGTTTGGTTTTTTTTTTTTATGCAGAGGTTTCTTGTTTGGGAGAGAAGTTTTACTGTTTCAGTCAGTTCTTTGTCCCAACCCTTTTGTTGTTGTTCCCTCAAATTTGTATTGCTCCAAAATATGCATCTATATTTATGTCACACATATACCATAATTATGCCCAGTTACCTTCTTAAAGCCTCACTAAACACTGCACTGGGTACCAAGCCTTCAACATGTGAATTGGGTTGGGGGGGCATTGCATGTACAAACCATTACAGTGGTAGTTAATATCAGTACTTTAGCCTTGTACCTAAGAACTTATTTTGCTGTTTCCGAGGTAAGCTACCAGGCCCCTATCTCACAGGATAGTTGTAGAAATTAGATAGCCAGGCGTGGTGGCACACACCTTTAATCCTAGCACTTGGGAGGCAGAGGCAGGTGGATCTTTGTGAGTTCAAGGCCAGCCTGGTCTTCAGAGGGAGTTCCAGGACAGCTGGGGCTACAGGGAGACCCTGTCTCAAAAAGACAAAAAAAAAAAAAAAAAAAAAAAAATAGATAAAGCAAGATGCATAAATTAATTTGCAGTTATAAGCACTCAGTCCACCTTAGCTCTGATCTCATAACTGTCTGTTACAGCATACAATGCTGATGGTTTTTAGTCTGGTTCAGTGTGTTAATGCATTTGTGGCTCATTCTTTTTTCTAGGTTCGCTTTAAAAATTTAGCATCCAGACCATATTCTCTTCATGCCCATGGACTTTCCTATGAAAAGTCATCAGAGGGAAAGACTTATGAAGATGAGTCTCCTGAATGGTTTAAGGAAGATAATGCAGTCCAGCCAAATAGCAGTTATACATATGTGTGGCATGCCATGAAGCGGTCAGGGCCAGAGAACCCTGGCTCTGCCTGCCGAGCTTGGGCCTACTACTCAGCAGTGAATCCGGTGGGTCCTTCCATTGGAAGCTTTTATCTTTCCCCTAACCTTAAAGCCAGAGCTCACCAAATGGAAGGGCTGAACTATTTCTCTTTAAAACTCTCTCCTGCTTTTCATGAGAGTTGTGGACTCAGCCCACAGCTCCTCAGATGATGCACAGAGAGAAACAAGTATTCAATGGAGAGGAAAGAGGGTTACATAAATGCTTGGGCCTCAGAGTACCAAGGTTTACAGAGAAAGGTGCTTATTTGCAATTTAAAAAATATTATTGTAGTTTTAAGCCAGGCTTTGGGGGACTCTAGAGGTCAGAAAAAGTGCAGGAAGGAAGGACTAAACTAACAATGTGGATGCAAATCACACTGGATAAAAAGGTTTCCCGGAGAAATTCTTCCCCCCTGCCCTACTTAGTCCATGGGAAGAATCAATTTATTACCTCTTGAATAGCCTTTGCTAATAAAGAACAATGTGACAAGGAGTCAGCCCTGCTCTTGAGATAAATCTGCGCAACGGGAGGGTGGCTGCAGTCTTCCCAGAGGAGGAATTAATCCAGGCACATTCCATTCTTCCAGTCCCACAGGGAGGAAGACAGCTAGTTTCTCAGGGCAAGCTAGCAACGTTGTTGATTTAGAACAAGCTATTCCCACCTGCTGTCGTCTTCCCCACTGGCTCCTAGAAAACCAAGGGGAAGCAGGAAAGCGTGTCCATTCCACAGGGAAACACAAAGGCTGAGCGTTCTGCCCCAGTTCACAACCCGGAAACACAGTGCCCGCTCCCAGTCCTTCCCCCTCGGGGCAAGCGTCCAGGCTTCAGATTGGCCCTCAAATGTTGAAGCTTTCTTTTCTAGGCCAAGGTACATTGGACAGTTTCCCAGGGCTCTTGTTTGTCCCTGGGCGAGTGGTTTAGGCTGCTTTCTAGCAGGGTCTTTGATGCCAGAATCTCCTAGACCTTTGAAAGCAGGTGTACGGGTCGAGGCCATCCAGACACAGTGACAGCCCCAGTTCCATGTTAAAAGCTCTTCAGTGAACAGGAAACGGAGTCTACATGGAGGACAGAGGGGTCCCTGGAAACCCTTCTGACCTCAACTCTGGAAGAATTACCTCGCCTCCTGTCCCTTGCCAACTGGGTCTCCACAGACACTGCTGGTGCTTCTAGGGACTGGGACCAGGCATCTGGAGGTGGAACTGTAGGCACCGAGACCCAGGCAGGCCCCAGCCTCCAGCAAGAATGCAAAGGTGGGGCGCCCAGGGCTGCACAGTATCAGGCAATCACCTGTGGCCTCACAGGGGCCAGGCATAGGCTGTGGGAAGCATGGCCTCACCTGGGAAGCACGGCATTGGCATGGATGGGACACCCAGTACTGACACAGGTCCTTTCCTACAATTGCAATTTCCGGTATCCCAGGACCACACACAGACCCAGCAGGTCCCTAAGGCAGGGTTCAGAGCGAGGCCTTGACTCACTTTCCTTTGAACAGTATTTTGTTAGCTTCCATCTGCAGTTTCAAAAAAAAAAAAAAAATCTGAGAGGCTGGAGAGATGGCTCAGCAATTAAGAGCCCTGGCTGCTCTGGCAGAGGACCCAGGTTTTGATTCCCAGAACCCACATGGTGGCTAACAACTGTAACTCCAGTTCAGAACCTCTAAAAAGAGATTCGTTTTTGTTTAAGAACAGTGATTGTGTAAGAGATTCGTTTTTGTTTAAGAACAGTGATTGTAAGAGCAAATAAACCCCTGATGAAGGGAAGTACTCACAGTTGCTCTTCCTGTCTTCCAGGAAAAAGATATCCACTCAGGCTTGATCGGCCCCCTTCTGATCTGCCGGAAGGGAACACTTCATAAAGAAAGCAACATGCCTGTGGACATGAGAGAATTTGTCTTACTGTTTATGGTCTTCGATGAGAAGAAGAGCTGGTATTATGAAAAGTCCAAAAGGTCTTGGAGACCCGAATCTTCAGAAGAGAAAAATTCCCATGAGTTTTATGGTATTTTTCCTCTAGCTTTTATCTAATCTCTGAATTAAACCCCACTAGGTCACTGTGATTCCGGCTTTTAGGTTGTCACAAAATTAGACATGAGCTGCTTCCGAGAAGTCAGGAACTTCAACTAAGCCTGGCTCCATAGCATCCCAGGGAAGGTGGAGCTGGCAGGCGACCAGGCAGGTTAAGAGCATAGAGGATGTATAGGACAGCACACAGAGGTTGCTGCCAGATAAATCAAAACCAACCAAGACAAAAAAGGCATCAAAGGGTGCTAAAAATGGGAAAGAGGTTAATATTCTGCACTTCAGGATGTTAATGAACCTGTTTCTTGATTTTAAAAGAGTGAGTGTTCACATAGGGGAAGTGATCACACATCTCTTCTGAAATAAGAGTAGTTCTGACAGTTCAAGCTCTCGCCAGCTGTGGGTAGAATCTATGCCAGGTGACAGGAGAATGAAAGGGACTAGGCAGCCATGTCACAAGAAGACAATGGCAAGACAGTGTTTAGGAGGTCACACTGGGGAAGTATCTCCATTCAGAAGTCATTTCAGAAAAAATGACCTGTTAAGTGACAACTACATTAGAAACAGTTTTAGAAAAAGATTTTCAAAAAAAAAAAAAAAAAAGGATTTGGTAGACAGTCAAACCAAAACAGTTGTAAATTAGAAGAAATTAAAAGCTAATCAGCCAGCAAGATTTCTTGGCAGGTAAGGCAAGAGCACACACCTGAAGACCTAAGTGTGACCCCCCCCCCCAAAGCCGACTCCTGCAAATTGTTCTCTAATCTACACCTGCAGGCCATAGCTCTCAAGTGCTGACATGCACACATAAATCAATAAATGTAAAAGGAAATTTCAAAAAACTAGAAAAGGACTGATAAGCGCTGTTTTCAAGTTTTAGCAATGGAGGTGTTTTTTCTGAAATTTCTGATGAGAGACGAGCTGTGCAGAGTAATGGGCCAGTCAGCAGAATGGGGAAAGTTGCTGCTGCTTAAGGAAATTAAACAAATAAATAATATCATATAGAGGTGAGCCTGCTGGCATTTGCCTGGAACCCCAGCACTAGGGAGGCTGAGGTAGAAGGATTGAAAGTTTGAAACAAGCCTAGGTTACAAAATGAGACCTTGTCTCAAAGAATATCAAATACAGTAAGTAAAGACTTTTTAAAGTATTTCTTTTTTAATTTTTTAAATATTTATTTATTTATTTATTGAGTCAGGGTCTCCCTATAGCCCCAGCTGGCCTAGAACTCACTCTGTAGAACAGGCTGGCTTTGAACTCACAGAGACCCATCTGCCTCTGCCTCCCTAGTGCTAGGATTAAAGGTGAGCAACACCAACACCAACACCAACACCACCCACCCCTGGCTTAAAGATGGTACTTAGCTGCCATGTGGCACTGGGAATCAAACACAGGTCCTCTGCAAGAGCAGTCAGTGCTCTTAACCGCTGAGCCATTTCTCCAGCCCCAGTAAAGACGTTTTTATAACAAGCTGGTCAGTGCTACCCCTAGCCAACCATGGAGGCTAAGTAGATCTGTTCTCCCTCTCACACTCACAAGCTCGGGATACCTTGCTTTTATATTTGATCTTCTAGAAGAAGCTCAACAGTGAGTGACATCTATAAAAGTACTTTGAGGTAGAAGTAGGCAAACTGTGATTTATGATTTTCTCTGAAACCATATCCACTAAGGATGCTTATCACAAAACATTAAGATATTTTAAAAATTCAAATATTCAAGAAATTCTGTTAAACAGAAGAGAATGAAAGACAGCCAGCCAACAGATTACAATAGGATCTCCCCCTCCTCTCTCCTCTCCTCTTCTTCCATCCCCTCCTCTCTTCTTACCTCCCCTCTTTTCCTTCCCCCTCCCCTCCTCTCCCTCCTGTTCCTCTCCTCTCCCCTCTCTTCCTCTTCCTTCTCTTCCATCGCTAGGCCTCTTGGCCCTTGAACTCACTGTCATAGAGAATCATAGGCTATCAAATCAAACATTCTTGTTTCTTTGCTATGCTTTTTTTCTTTTTTCTTTTTTTGTCTTTTTGAGACAAGGTCTCCCTTTAGTCCCAGCTGGCCTGGAACTCGCTCTGTAGACCAGGCTGGCCTTGAACTCACAGAGATCCTCCTGCTTCTGCCTCCCAGGCGCCAGGATTAAAGGTGTGCAACACCACACCTGGCCTGCCATGCCCTTTACTTGAGGCGCACCCTCCAGGAAATGCTTCCTGATTTCCTCAAAAAGTCAAATACATCCAATATAGCTTCTATCCTAAATGTATTGCAATCTAATTCTCAGGAATTTGGTAATTCCAAGGTGTACTGTTCATCAGGATTTGTGATAAGCAAACTTCTCAAGTCCCTATCCCCTAGTACAGTGCCTAGACTTTGTAGTGTGTGCTCAGGAAATATAGACAATAGGGAATAAATGAACAAATTCAGTCCTTCAGCTCCACTTACTGAATGTTTGCCAAGCATTCTATTATGTTTGGAATTTTCACCCCCAGAGCGTGGGATAGCCATTGAGTAATCTTTGGTGCAATAATCACTGGAGATGGCTTTCACTCTGATGAGATCTATTTCTTATACAGAAACTGAAATTCAAGAATAAGATCTGGTGTTACAAGTGTGTAGGTAGGTGTTCCCATGCCCGGTGGAATTTTACAGGTGCCAAAATAATTTCAACTCCTCCTCCTCCAAAAATTCTCTTGACTGGCTTTCAATATTCTATAGGAATCTCTTTAATAATAATTAAAAATGTCCCCCTTGCTTTTGTTCCACTTAAATATTTGGTAGCACTAAACTTTATCATTAAACTTTTTTATTATATTTTTAAGGGGATTAAGTTTACCAGGTGCCTTAAACACACACACACACACACACACACACACACAATGGCCGGGTATGGTGGCCAATGGTCAAGTTTGAGGCAGGAATACTTTGAGTTCAAAGTCAACTGAACCTATAGAGTAGGTTCCAGACCATCCTGCAATACATATCAAGATCCTTCCTCAAAACAAACAAAAATGGACTTATAGCATTAAAGGGAGAGTGGATGTAGCCTGAGGTCTTAAACATCTAAGGCGAAAGGTAAGGAGAGTAGCAACTATACCAAGAAGAGTGGGTCTGTTCTCCAAAGGTAAGGACCCAGCTTCCTAGAGTGAGAACATTAGTCCTAGGTGTGACATTCTGTTTCCCCTTATTTCTAGCCTCGCCTGCATTTGTGTCATCTGTTCCTTCCTAGTCTCTGCTTTTCTGTTCAAAGAACTGTTTATACAATTAATGTGAAGGATAAAGGGGAAAAGCTTTGAGCAGAAGCGTGATAGAATCCAGGGTAAAAAGAAAGACAACTGTAATGAAATGGAACTGACCCACACTACTATAGGTTGTTCTGTGGTATTTGTTCCAACATGTTGCTAGTATGGTGACACGTGGGAGGACCATTCTTTGCCTGGGTAGGCCTGGGAATGTCCAGTAATGAGGAAGATGGATAGTGAGTGGGTGACCCCAGATTTCTTAACCAGCCTCCTCCTTCTGTATGCACACATTGTTAATTAATTATAACTCTCTTTCCTTTCAGCCATTAATGGAATGATCTACAACCTGCCTGGCTTGAGAATGTATGAGCAAGAGTGGGTGAGGCTTCACCTGTTGAACCTGGGCAGCTCCCGAGATATCCATGTGGTTCACTTTCATGGCCAGACCCTGCTGGAAAATGGCACCCAACAGCACCAGTTAGGGGTCTGGCCCCTCTTGCCTGGTAAAGATTTGGGCAATGAAGAGGTCCTTGCTGAGAAATAGCAAGACAGGCACTTGTATTCTCTCCTTGTGCATCTACTACTGAAGGAGTCAGAACGCAGGATTCTGGCCTAGATTCCTGGAAAAGTTTTCTTTCTATAATGTATGCAAAGCAGAAAACAGCTCTCATAGGAACTGCATGCAAGCCCCTCACAGGATAGATGCTGCATCTGATGCAGTTACTTCTGAGCCATTATGTATGACATGGATCAGATCTCAAGTACATAAAAACATGTGTCATCCAAGGCACAGAAAACTTAGTGAAACTTTCACTTTGGGGAAAGTGATTAGAAACTTAACCAGGGTTGTTGGATTCTTATATTCTACTTCTGTAGCTTTCAGCCTGACTCTTCTGGGTAAAGGACTTCAGGACTCATTATCTTGAACAGATTCATGAAGCTATTTGTAGAGAAAGATTCTCCTCCTAGGCCCAGCTGGCCTGGAACTCACTCTGTAGACCAGGCTGGCCTTGAACTCACAGAGATTTGCCTGCGTCTGCTTCCCGAGTGCTAGGATTAAAGGTGTGCATCACCAAGCCCGGCTTAAAGGTGGTTCTTAGACGCCATCTGGGTGCTGGGAATCGAACCCGGGTCCTCTGAAAGAGCAGTCAGAGCTCTTAACCACTGAGCCACCTCTCCAGCCCCTAGAAAGATTTTTTTAAATGATCATGAAAGCTAAAAACAACCCAAGATATTTTGAGCTTTTCATGTGGAAACTTGATAAGTGTAAATCTAAACAAGCTACAAACATTTGATTGTGTTGTGTGTGGGGAGATATTTTAGGGAGTAGGATGATGAAGGCAAATGCCACTGAAGGCCTAGGAGGCTGCTTAAGTTGCAAATCTGCTAAGATTATACTCTGAGAGTCTTTGGAAAAGTGGATCTTAGGCAGAAGTCCTGGGACTAGCTTGAAATGGTACATTTGGATAAGTGAAAGTTTTGTTTCAGGCTGGTAGCCTTCTTTTTAATGTTGGAATTACTGTGCTTAGTAATATAGTTTGTTTGGAATTTTTTTATTTTATGCATTTTTTTTTTTTTTTTTGGTCTTTTCGAGACAGGGTCTCTCTGTAGCACCAGCTGTCCTGGAACTCACTCTGTAGACCAGGCTGGCCTTGAACTCACAAAGATCCTACTGCCTCTGTCTCCCAAGTGCTAAGATTAAAGGCGTGCACCACCACGCCCGGTGCATTTTTTTTCTTTATATTTGTTTATTTTCTTTGAGATGGGGCTTCACTTGTAGCCCTGCCTAGACTGGAGCTTGCTATTGTGGACCAGGCTAGTCTCAAATTCACAGAGATCTGCTTGCCTCTGTTTCCTGAGTGCTGGAATTAAACAGATGTACCACCATGCCCAGCTGTTTGGAATTTTGAGAATAGGATGTAGCCAAGGATGGCCTTCAACTCCTAACCCTTCTGCCTCCATCTCCTAAATGCTGAGATCACGGGCATGCACTATCACACTCAGTGTATTGGGTGCAGAGGATCAAACTCAGGGCTTCATGAATTCCAGACAAACATTCCACTGCTGAGCTACATTCCCACCCATCTTTTTAGTAATTTGTTTGCTAGTGCTGCTGCCATTCTTGCATTTGCTTTTATCTGTTGTATCGGCAGTCTTGCCTCAAGAGAAATGGGTAACTCAAATTCTATTCTAAAACTTCTTGTGATACAGGAATTTATTTATTTATTTATTTTATTTTATTTATTTTTTTGTGTCTTTTCGAGACGGGGTCTCCATGTAGTCCCAGCTGTCCTGGAACTCACTCTGTAGACCAGGCTGGCCTTGAACTCACAAAGATCCGCCTGCCTCTGCCTCCCAAGTGCTAGGATTAAAGGCGTGCCACGCCCGGCGTGATACAGGGATTTTTAAGATGTTTAGTGCCACCATAATATTAACTTGTTCATCATCAGGTTATCCTTTACTCTCTATTTTAGGTTCATTTAAAACTCTTGAAATGAAGGCATCAAAGCCTGGCTGGTGGCTCCTAGACACCGAGGTTGGAGAGAATCAGAGAGCAGGGATGCAAACACCCTTCCTCATCATAGACAAAGGTATCACACACCACTCATGACATTTACTGGTGAGGGAGTGCCTGGTACTAGAATACTTCCAACTTTCAGATTTCGGATACTGTTTCTATCATTCTGATATGACAAAATCAAAATGTGTGCCTTAGTTGCTTTTATTCTATACTCACACCCAGAGACAAAATAGCTGGTCTTCCCTTCCCTGACTGAGATGTAAATAACAGTGTCAACAGTCAAGACTTTACTCTTATGAGTGATAGGACATAATGTAAAATATTTTGATTTAAAATCCAAACAGATGGAAATCAGCTTCATAACCAATTACTTTTTAGGACTCCAAGTTGTTTTCCCATAAGATATCGATATTTCAATACCACCACCAATCTTGCTGAGTGGTTTTCACTTTCTAATCAGATATACTAAAGTCCACAAAAGGCAGGTAAAAATATTCAGTTATTGGCCCATCAGAAGTATAACCTCTGTAAAATAGGTATAGGTTCCACCCTATGTAAAATAAGCAAAATACTCATTTTTTTGTTTTTGTTTTTCATAGAGTGTCAGATGCCAATGGGACTAAGCACTGGTGTCATATCTGATTCACAGATCAAGGCTTCAGAACACTTGAGTAAGTAAGGAGCCTCTTAGCCTGTAGGTGGCAACACCTACTGTTGTTCAGTATACAGCCCGTCAACCATCCCTCACAACCCACCCACAGGCTAGTTCTCTTCCCCAGTCTTTCCTCTACCAGAGCATAGTGAAACAACTCTATTTGGGTTCCTCCTCTCTTAGAGGGAGGAAAAATATATCAGGAGCTAAAACCCTATTGATATACTCACCATTTCCATTCTCTCTGATGCATAACATTCCAGAATAATCATTTCTAGGAGAAATCAAGATCTTGGTAAAGCTGATATCTCTATACAGGCAGTCTAATATCACTGTAGAGATTTGGCAGGGGGTACATAGCTTAATCTTATGACCCTGTGCTCATTTCAAAATGCTTCCATTCATATTACCTAGGTTGTATCTCACATCTAATGTCCATCCAGGTTCACAGGGTTTAATCAGCCAGGAAAGACAGTCTCCATTAATGCAGCCTCTTGCCTATGCCAGTCATTCATCTAGTCAAGAAACTTTATGATAGGAACGCCTCCTAAATTTATTCATTCTGTCTCAAATCCCTTCCCAAGATCCAGAAGCCACCATCAAGAGGCTAATGAGGCTCTCACACACCCCTCCCAAATCCTCCTGTTTGACAGACATGTTCAGCAGTAGCCATGCCAACATAAGTGAGAAAACACAAACATGGGCTGTGTGCAAGAAAGGGTGGGTATCAGTTTAGAGCTTACTAAACAGGAGCTGAAGCTAAGGTTTCATCATCGAAAACTGGCTTGGCAGCCAGTGTTTCTTACCAGCTGTCTGGTCTCCTAACTGTAGCACAGGTCCTTCAAGAATCTGGTTTTCTGGTGGACTAAGCTCACTTGGGAAATCAATGATTGTTTTTCAAGAAAAATTCAAGCCATATATAGTAGCACATGCTTGCAATCACGGCACTCAGGAGGTTGAGGCAGGAAGATTGTGAGTTCCAGTCTAGCCTGGGCTATATAGCAAAACCTTGTTTCAAAAATAAATAAGTTAATTAATTCAGAATAAGATTTTTTTATTCTTTTGAAATCAGATTATTGGGAGCCCAAATTGGCAAGATTAAACAATGGTGGTTCATATAATGCTTGGAGTATCGAAAAAAATGCATTAGAATTTGGCTTCAAACCTTGGATTCAAGTACGTATTGTCAACCTGATATGTTTTCTGATGAAAATTACAGTGATTTTGTAATTTCTTATTGTTGCTGTTGTTACAGTGTTTCTAGGCAAAATAGCAATAATTGGGTGGTAGGCACTAATTTCAGTACTTTGCATTCTCAAAATCAATCAGTTAGGGTATCTCTAGTAATTTCCAGTATTTGAGATGAAAACTCTAGAAACGAGCTTTCTTGTTTTTTCAGTTTTCAAGTCAGCTACTTTCCCAAAGTAACACACAAGTAGCCAGTGATGTAGATAATGCTCAAGTCTAAATACTCTTTTTCTCAACTAATATTTCACCAAATCATTTTATGAGCTTGCTAAGACCTTAGGCACTGCCTCTTAACGCTAAAGAAAACTGACTATCCCGTGAGTTATGGTAAAGTGTAACTCAATGACATGGACAGGTCTGTTTACTGGCTTTGCTGTATTGCAGGTGGACATGCAAAAGGAAGTCGTAGTCACTGGGATACAAACCCAAGGTGCCAAACACTACCTGAAGTCCTACTTTACCACACAATTCTATGTGGCTTACAGCTCCGACCAAACCAACTGGCAGATCTTCAAAGGGAACAGCACAAAGAATATGATGGTTCGTGCACTCTGGTTTCTAGATAAGTCTTGAGACCCACCCTGCGGTGACCACAGCTATGTCCTTCTAAAATTATGCTTTAGGGTCTTAGACATGTGAATGATTTTCTAAAGGTCTTATGGAGGAAAATGGTAATATGCGGAGTCTATACATCACAAACTGAAAGGATACGTGGAGCTACTAAACTTCAAAATATCACAACCCTTGATGGAAAACATAGTCATTAAATAAATAACCCGGAAAAAAACAGATTATCAGATGATGTATTGCAGAGTGGAATATCTTCTGAGTTTGACAGACAGCTTATGCTAGATACTGGCCACCAAGAATTTTGATGTTGCTATCAAATTTTCTTTTGTTCTTTCCCTAAATATTCTTGATGTGGTGGTGACTTTGACTACCTGGTATTAGGGCACAGATACTCTGAGGCAGTGTGGTTCTGAGACTCGTTTTGAAGCTGTGCTTGAGGACTGATATTACTCTGCTTGGTCTTCCAGGGCTCAGACATGATTCCTAGCTCTTTCCCTCTTCTCCAGTTTCCTCTTCAAAGAAAAATAGCAAATGCAGGGAGCCTGTCTGCTATCGTTACACCAAAAAGCTCAAATCTGTTTCTATTGGTATTTTTTATAAATCACTTACTATTTGCTTTTTTTTCTTTACTATCATTATCTATTCCTAATAGAAAATCATTTGTGATATATCTTAGATAAAATCAGTAAAATCTTAAATGATGGTTCCTAAAAATCAGTTCTGGGAGAAAGAACACAGCAGTTGACACCATAGCTTAAAGATTTTCACATCTCTATTCATGAGGGACTTTGGTGTGTAGTTTTATTTTTCGTACCGTCTGTTTCTAACTTTGATGTTACAGTGATAGTAGGCTCCTGAGGTAAATTAATAAGCATGATCTCTGGACTCTGGATGAGTTCTTACATTGATTTAAATTTGGTAGAAATCACCAACAACACTATCTGGACCTGAGAATCCATTTGTGGGAAATTTAGAAATTACAAATTCAATTTCTTTCTTTTATAGTTTGAATTTTATTCAAATAGTATATTTTTTTTCTTTCTTTCTTTCTTTTTTTTTTTTTTTTTTTTTTTTTTTTTTNGAGTCTCCCTGTAGCCCCAGATGGCCTGGAACTCACTATGTAGACCAGGCTGGTCTTGAAGACATAGAGATCCATCTACCTCTGCCTTCCAAGTGCTGGGATTAAAGACATGTACCACCACTCCAGGCTCAAATATTGTCTTTCGTATTGGGTGAGATAAGGTAGTGGGTTTTTAAAAATAAATTGGTCCTGCCGGGCGAGGTGGTGCACGCCTTTAATCCTAGCACTTGGGAGGCAGAGACAGGCAGATCTTTGTGAGTTCAAGGCTAGTCTGGTCTACAGAGTGAGTTCTAGGACAGCTGGGACTACAGGGAGACCCTGTCTTGAAAAGACCAAAAAAATAAAATAAATAAATAAATAAATAAATAAATAAATAAATAAATAAATTGGCCCATGTCCTCTAACTTAAGTCACATGTGTACAATTTGTTGCAACTGTCCTTAGACATCCTGTAATATCTTCAGCGTTTGTAGTAACATTGTCTATTTTATCTCTGATACCGTAATTTTTATTTCTTCTCTTATTTTTGGTCAGGCCTGCTGTGTTACTTTGTTTAACATCTCTAATAACCAGCTCTTTCATTGATTTCTCTATTTTTTTAACCATGTTCAATGTTACTAATGTGTATCCTTAGCTTCTGTCTTAGCTGGATATTTTCTGATACTTACTGTCAGGGAAGGAGATTGGAGCACTGCCTGGTGACTGCCAGGTGGGGAGGTCAAAGTCCAGGCCCCTACTTGGCACCTGAGGAGGCCTGTTCTTCTTAGCTGCTAAGTAGGAGCACAATTCCACACTGGTCTCTACTGACACTCCAGAGGGATCCTTATTTGAGGCTAGAGAGGCTAAGGTCCTGGGTTCTTATTTTGGCCTTCCCTGGCACCCCTAGGAGGGTGCTGGTACCTCTTCAGTCCCACAAATCTAAAGTCTAGCTACTCATTACCACCCTTGCTGCTACCACTATGAGAGAGGCTGTGTGTGTGTGTGTGTGTGTGTGTGTGTGTGTGTGTGTGAGAGAGAGAGAGAGAGAGAGATTTGGCCATTATGAAAGAGTTGTCTAACCAGCTTCCTTGCTTCTTCCTCTCTAAGGCTGGGATATATAAGCAAAAAGAAAAGTTAGGGAATACACCACCGTGTTATTCCTTTCTGAGAGACTTGGCTGGTCTGCTTTCTTCATTTTACCTTTGATATTCTTTTTAGTCCTTTATTTTTATTTTTATTTTTATTTATTTATTTTATTTATTTATTTATTTATTATTATTATTATTATTATTATTATTTGCCTTTTCAAGATAGGGTCTCCCTGTAGCCCCAGCTGTCCTGGAACTCACTCTGTAGACCAGGCTGGCCTTGAACTCACAAAGATCCACCTGCCTCTGCCTCCCAAGTGCTAGGATTAAAGGCGTAAGCCACCACGCCCAGCTTAGTCCTTTTTTTTGATACAAGGCCTCCGTGTAGTCCCAGCTGGCCTGGAACTCACTATGTAGACCAGGCTGACCTTGAACTCACAGAGATCTGCCTACTTCTGCCTCCTGATTTCTGGGATCAAAGGTGTGCACCACCACGCCCGACCCCACCTTTTGTATTCATATACATTTTTCTTATGTATAATGTTCAGGGTTTCTTGCTCTACTTTGTGGGGATGAATAAAGTGTATCTACACTATCCTAGAAGTAGAAATATCCTCAATTAGGGTTTTTTGTTTTTTTGGTCTTTTTGAGAAGGGTCTCCCTGTAGCTCCAGCTATCCTGGAACTTACTATGTGTAGACCAGGCTGGCCTGGAATTCACAAAGATCTGCCTGCCTCTGCCTCCCGAGTGCTGGGATTAAAGACATGCACTACCATGCCCAGCCTCTCAATTAGTTTTTAAAACTAAATTAATTGATTCAGTCTCCATAGAAAGACTCTTACCCGTTACATGAGTTTTTTTAAACATACAGTCACTTTTTAGAGCATTGTTATATGACACGGCTTTCCTCTTTCCTTCTAGTATTTTGATGGCAATTCAGATGCCTCTACAATAAAAGAGAATAAGTTTGACCCACCTATTGTGGCTAGATACATCAGGATCTCTCCAATGAGATCCCATAACAGACCTACCCTTCGAATGGAGCTGCAAGGATGTGAGCTTAATGGTAAGGAACAGGATGCATTAGCTTCTCATGAACCATTTTAAGACTAAAGATTTGGGGGGCATAGGAGAGTAAATAGAAATCTTAGATACCCTCAACAACTTAGGCTTCTAGAAAAAAAAATCTTTGTGAAACACAGACTCCACTGAGGGGTATACTCAATGTGATCTCCACTGAGAGTGAGCCTGGTCCTACTAGCCAGAGGGCAGGGAGCATCCCCTAAACAATGCCTGAATGGTATGGGGACCATCCTGGCCTGGCAGGAAGAGTTACAAGTTGGAGCTATCTCCACCTGCCCATTTTGATTGAGAACTACTTGATTCTTCCAAAGTCTTCCAGGCCACTCAGACTTTAGTGGAGCATGAGGAACATCAATGGCATCTTTGGTGTTCAATGAGTAGTTTTGAAATCTGAAAGTGTTTTCTACTTCCTGAAGCCACAAGTGTGCTCCGTATTCCCTTTTTTACCCAGCGTAAGTACTCAAATCTTTCCTTTCCAAGCTTCTATTTTTTCAGGGGATGAAATATGACCTGTGTTCTAATAAAATCTAAGTAATAATGGTCATAATAACAATCAAATATGTATGTATATATCTCAAAATACAATACAGGAAGTATTAGTCTTATTGACTATTCACTGACTTTTTAATCAAGGCTTTCCATTATTTTTAACTGGAAGCCACATATAGAAAGTAATATCATCTGCCTGGCATTCTGAGGTAGAAGACTAAAACAACTGGCCCAGGCCCTGGCTGATCTAGGCCTCCACTGGCTATTCAAGAATTGAGTGGGTAAAAGGATAGATATATGGTCACACACTGTTGGGAGCTACATGATGTTCCCCCAAGGTGCGAGGAAGAAACCCTGACTCACTGTGCTGAAAGTCCCTGAACTTTGGAATCAGTTCTCTAATCAAAACAGATAACACTGCAAAACAGATAACTTGACATGAATGAGGGATACAAATATGGGAATTCTTCCAATGTCTAAATATTAGCAGTATGTAAAACTGCTAAATGCAAATTTTGTGTGGGCAGGAGTCCTCTATGAAACAGTTCCAGAAGTAATGGGGTTTTGTTTGTGTGCTTGTTTCCATAACCATGATGCAAATGGTAGCTTTGTTCGATCATAGAGTCAAACTAACCTAACGTGTGAAGTTAAATTCAGTTAATTTACTGAAAACATCTCTTCTATATACTAAGTGTTATTTTTTTTTCCCTTCACTTACACAATTGGCAGTACATGTTCCTTTTAGGATTTTTTCCCACATGGATAAAGCAAGTTATCACTTCAAAAAAGTTCTGCCTAGGAAAAACAATGGTTCTAAGATGGGTTGTAAGCTAGACTCATTCACTAGCTGGGCTTCCTACACTAACTTGAATGCCTGGAATGCTCAAATTATGCCTGAAAAAGGAAATATGAAATGGTGACTACCAAGGGCTCACATATCGCCTCTACAGCCTCTGTACTTTTCTTAAGATTTTTTTTTATTTTATTTATTTATTATTATTATTTTTTATGTGTATGAGTATACTGTCTGCCTGTAGGTTGGTGCACCTGTGTTGTGCAATGCCTCGGAGGTCGAAAGAGGGCGTCAGATTCCCTTGGAACTGGAGTTAAAGACAGTTCTTAGCCACCATGTGGGTGCTGGAAATAGAACCCGGGTCCTCTGCAAGAGCAGTCAGTGCTCTTAACTGCTGAGCCATCTCTCCCGCCCCCAAGACCATACTTTTATTTATTTATTTTTTATTTTATTTATTTATTTTTTACTTTAAAAGTTACCTTTATTTTTTTTTCAAAAATGCACAGAAATATCAATGATTTAGCTTAATTTTATCAAGGTGTAAATCAAGAACAGTGAAGAAAAGCCACACGCATGCTGTCAAGCAGGCCCCAAGCTGCCAGACTTGTTACAGGAATAAGAAATGTGACCAGTTTTCACACCTCAGTACTATTCTTTCCAGAGATGCTCTGATAGTTGAATTGGCTGTGTGCATTCCAGGCCTTGTAAATCATTTCTTAACCAAATCATCCATTCTGTTTTCCAGACAGAGTCAGACTGAAGTGTCAGTGACTTTTGCACCAGAGAGCCCTCTGTAAGCTTTGAAATTAGTTTGGGCAAAATTTCAAGGATTTCGAGGACAATCATGATGTTCTGATTTCAATCCTGGAATGATGGCTTTAGTTAGGCTGATGCTTTCAACTATTTTATTTATTTTTGTATGTGTATGAGTGTACTGTCTGCATGTAGGTCTGTGCATCCGTGTCGTGCAATGCCGCGGAGGTCAGAAGAGGGTCTCGGATTCCCCTGGAACTGGAGTTCTCCTGGAATTGGAGTTACAGATGGTTCTCAGCTGCCACGTGGGTCCTGGGGATCGAACCCGGGTCCTCTGCAAGAGCAGTCGGTGCTCTTAACCGCTAGGCTATCTCTCCAGCCCCCCAAGACCATACTTTTATATATAGCCATGCATTGTTTACACAGCAGCAGTTATTTTCCGAGAAATGCATCTTTAGATTATTTTGCATTGTGCAAACATGGTATGTTGGATTTACACAAAGCTAGACAGTGCAGGTGAGTCACTCAATGTGATCTCTTGATGCAATCAAGAAAGGCACTTGATGAGAGGTGTGATGGTCCTGTCAGTACAACATTGACACACCATTTCACAGTAAGCTAACTTTTTGGAAGTAGAAGCAGCACATTCTAAAATAATGATTCAAGGTATAGCAAAAACATAAACTAGTTTATACTGTAGTTTATTATCAAGTATGAACTATACACAAATATATGCACTATACTTTTATATAAGTAGCAGCACTGTGGTTTTATGTAATAAACACCATAACAAATACATAATGACAGTAATGACATCACGAGGTAATAGCAGCTTTTCAGCTCAGCTGAGAGCAGTATTTGGCACCTGAATTGAGCAAGTGCTCCTTGGTATAGTGATTGTTTTGCTGTTGCCTAGTAGTAATATTTCTTCCCTCCTCTGTTGCAAAGTACAATACAGGCAGTATTAGTGTTGTCCAATTAATCATATTACTTTTTTTCTTGACAGGATGTTCCACGCCACTGGGTATGGAAAATGGAAAGATAGAAAACAAGCAAATCACAGCATCCTCGTTTAAAAAGTCTTGGTGGGGAGATTTCTGGGAACCCTCCCAAGGCCGTCTTAATGCCCAGGGCCGTGTGAATGCCTGGCAAGCCAAGGTGATCCAGACTATATAAATGGAATTCTCTTACCTTCCATAAATACACAGTGACCACTGCCACAGGGAATGTGGGCATCTAGGGAGCAGGAATATTGTCCCCTGTTTCTGCATTTCTATAGAGTAAAATCCTAGGTCTAAGAATCTAAGATATCTGCAGGATCAACAGCTTCAGCTCTAACTATGGCGAAGACTAAAGTCACTCATCTCTGTGCTTCTTGGTCTAGTCTTGATTTAAAGTAGGAAGGAACATTTTCTGCAAAGACAGTGAATATTCTAGGCCCAGGGTGCTGCACAGTCCTTGCCATACCAGCAGGAATGGAGCCCTGAATAGCATGCAAGTAAAGGAGGATGGCATTGCTTACCAGTTTTCGGTAGAGAAGCTTTAATCTTAATAGCATACGAATGACTTACAAGTTTAACCTCTTTCATTTTATTTTTCTTAAGACAGTTAAGCTGTCTGTTCCCTTTTCTTTATGAACTTTATGACCTGCTTCCAGACAGTTGGAGGCATGGTTATAAACCTGGGAGTATAAATCCATGATGTAAGTTAAACAGACAACTTCCAGGAAGTTATATTGCCTCTGATATTAACCATTAAGCCTATCAGATTATTTGATTTTAGGTAAGCTAATAGCTTACTTATTTTTATTTTATTCTTCAACTGATGGTAAAATCACAGTATGCTGATAATTTTATGATCCTTCCAACAAAGTAAATCCAAATCCTACTTAGCCTCCTCCTACCTCCCATCCCCTTAAGATACATTATATTAATAGATTTCAATTCCCTGGACTCTCAATTCCTTGGTCCTAATATCAAAGTAGGCCACTAGAAATAAAACAAAAATGTGGTACAAGCAAGATCCTACACAGTATCTTGGGAACCAATACCTGTGCTTTGAAATTCAGCTTTACACATCACAAACTCATAGAACACTGGAGTGGTGCGAGTTTTTATGAAGCATCTGATTCAGATCTTCCCTTCCAAGTCCCTTGTTTATACCAAAATCTTCCACTTATATCTTGTATCATTGATGCATCTTTGATTTGAAGACACACTAAGATATCAAGGGTGATTAAATTAACAAAAAGTTCTAATTGCCGGGTGTAGTGGCGCACGCCTTTAATCCTAGCATTTGGGAGGCAGAGGCAGGCAGAAAGGCCAGCCTGGTCTACAGAGTGAGTTCCAGGACAGCTGGGGCTACAGGGAGACCCTGTCTCTAAAAGACCAAAAAAAAAAAAAAAAGTTCTAATCATTTAATTCAGTTAATTTTCTTTCAAATACTTCTGTGATATCAGTACATGTTCATATACATAGATACACATATGTCCACATGAGCATGAAGAGTGCTGAGGAAGTAGATCAACATTTATTTCATGTAGACTTTCATGAGAACTGTGGGGCATGACAGATCTCCTAGAGGTGAAATTTCATCTCAGACATTCAAAAACAGTTCATCCTTCTGACCTTTCACCAATTGTGAGTGGGCCACTTATCAGGCTGTATACAGGACAATTACTATGGAAGGCACCAAGCCCTAATAACAGTTTTATCAGCTCTCGGCTCTCTCAAATATTACATTTATTTGAAATATTAGATAATAAGAAGTTGAGCTACTTCTCTTACTAAGATTAGAAGTCAAAAGAAAAATTGGGCTTTCTACCATATATTGGACAGAAAGAAGCAGATACCTAATGCATCGCCAGGTGGCCCAGAAACAGTGTCAGCACAGTATCCAAACAAACTTGCTTAAGAAAATATTTACAGACTATTTTGAACTTTAATAGTTTTTCCAAGTAGAACTCATTTATTTATTCATCCACAAGCTATTGATTAAGCAACAACTATCTGCCTTGGATTGCTTGTATACCAGGAAACAAATTAAGTAAGCTCTCAAGCTAGAACACCAGGGGATCCAAGCAAGTAAACCATTACAGTATAATGTATGAACTGCATCAATAAATGTGAGTCATTTTTAAATTTAGCATAACGAGTAATAGGTTTCACTGTGGAGTTTTCATCCACTTGTCACTATAGCTTTATGTCTGTCAGTCCTCTGCTTCTTTGATCTCTCTGTGCCACCAGGCTTCTTAGGCTGGTTCCCTTTGCCTGATATGGTCCTCTTTCTGCTTTCTTGTCATATAGACTCAAGTACCCTCTGTTTTCAACCCTCAACCCAATATCTTCCCCCCTTCTCATGATCCATGGTATCCAACAGGAAATCACAGGAAGAACTAAATACAATGGCAACTGTTGGGGGGGGGGGAGACAGAGATGAATCTTCCTGGGCTTTTTGTACTTCTAAATATCTTAATCTTGGGGCTGGAGAGATGGCCTAGCAGTTAAGAGCACTGACTGCTCTTGCAGAGGACCCAGGTTCGATCCCCAGCACCCACATGACAGCTGAGAACCGTCTTTAACTCCAGTTCCAGGGGAATCCGATGCCCTCTTCTGATCTCCGAGGCATTGCACGACACGGGTGTACAAACCTACATGCGGACAGTACATTCATACACACAAATAAATGAATAAATAAAAATAAAAAAATTTGAATATCTTAATCTTAAAAAGTGTCTAGCCCCGGGGCTGGAGAGATGGCCTAGCAGTTAAGAGCGCTGACTGCTCTTACAGAGGACCCGGGTTCGATCCCCAGCGCCCACATGGCGGCTGAGAACCATCTGAAACTCCAATTCCAGGAGAGCTCCAGTTCCAGGGGAATCTGACACCCTCTTCTGACCTCCGCAGCATTGCACGACACGGGTGCACAAACCTGCATGCAGACAGTACATTCATACACATATGGAAATTAAAAAAAAAAAGTGTCTAGCCCCTTCTTGATTTCTGTGTTTATCATTTTCATAGGCAAACAACAACAAGCAGTGGTTACAAGTTGATCTACTCAAAGTCAAGAAGATAACTGCCATCGTAACACAGGGCTGTAAGTCTCTGTCCTCTGAAATGTATGTGAAGAGCTACACCATCCACTACAGTGACCAGGGTGTGGAATGGAAAGCTTACAGGCAGAAATCCTCCATGGTGGACAAGGTACACGGTGTCATGTTGAATTCTGTTGCATGCTGAGAATAGTAATAGCATCTTGCATTTGACAAATATACACTGATTATGCACCATTCCTTTAAGTCTTCCCAGTCTGAGTCCCATAGGTGTCTGGTCTTGGCCGAGGGGCCACTTTCCTCCTTTCTGACTAAGCCACCCATGAAATAGTGAAGACAAAAAACAGGGGACAGTGTGAGACTTAATTAGTTCTGATTGAAAAGGATACTGAAACCATCCAGAAAGCCTCCCACTGTGAAGAACACAAGAATACAATTGTTGCCTCAGATATATATGCCGTGACAGATAAGATGCTGAAGAGCATACACTAATTCTGTCATGTTGTTATTACACGGATGCCAACTGGGAAGACTCCATTTCTTGCAAAATGAACTATTCCATTATGTTCCCAAATTCCTCTGCCTCCTAATAGATGGTTAAATAATGCTACCAGAAGAAAAGCTGAGTAGATATGCATAGCAATATCCAAGAATCAAATTGGGGTAAAACTAGCAAGAAAAACTCACAGGGAGGGGACTGACGTTTACTGAATTCTAATCAACTGCTCACCACTAAATACATTTTTTACTGAGCTTTTGTGTATTTTATAAAGAACATCTCAGTCTCAATCACCTTGACACCCCCTTCTCCACTGGCACCCTCCCAGAATCCTCCCCCACTGGAATTCATATACTGTCATTTGTATTAAGGCCTGTTGTGCCAAATTAGTGTCCCTGGATGTTCCTTAGTGCGAGTTCATCCCCTGAGGTCTAGTCAGCTTATAAAAAGTCCCTCACTTCAAGAAGTCTAGCTCTTTGCCATGCAACAGCAATCGGCTGCCAATATTTCTTCCACTAAGATTGGGGTCTGCTGCCCATTTCACCAGTTCCATACAGGTTTTTGTCTGGTTGAGCTTGCATGGGTCTTGTGCATGCTAACACCATTGCTGTGGTTCATATGAGGTGTATTCCAGGAGCCTAGAGGATTCTTTTTCCATGTGGTCATGCATGCCCCCCACCCCCAGGCTCTTAAAAATCTTTCCACCCCCTCTCCACAATGGTCCTTGGGCCCTGGGTGAGTGAAGCTTAATATAGGAGTCCTGTCCAAGGACCCACATTCTTTAGATGTCTAATCTCCATGGTTTGGCCATTTATGACCTGTTGTGTTCCTGGCCCTCTGTTGCATGAGGGAGCTTCCTCAATGAGAGTTGAGAGGTTCATTAGTGTCTTCTTGGCCCCTTGTTCTATGTTGCATGAGCCTTAGGTGTACAGATTGCATTTTAGATGTGTGCTTAGGGTTGGGAAACTCACAGATAATGTCTCTGTGTGGCTAACTGTGGTACTCTTTAGTAGTCTCCATCTGGTGCAAAAGAAGCTTCTTTGATAAGTGGTGACTGGAATAATTGTCTATAAATATAAGAGTACTTATTTTGCACTTAGTAAGAAGTTACATTAGTTTAGGGATGCAACAAACTTGGGAAGTCCTCCATGATCTATGACTTTTCCAACCATGTGTATTTGGCTATATTTGCAGTGCCACATGAGTTTACTCCCACTGAATGAGTTTTAAGTCCAATTAGTCAGCCATTAACCCCCCCCAAGATAAAAGTGCCACTACTCCAAAAATGTATGTTGTGCCGGTCGTTGATGTGGATATTTGTTCTTTTTTTTGTAATGCCTTTATTGATGCTTTGTGTATTTCAAACACCATTTCTCAGTTCAATTTAGACATATTCCCCTTTCCCTTTTCCCCACCCCACCCCAGATCATGCACTCTGACATAACTGTCCTGCATCTTTCTCTCAGTCTTTTTTTATGTTTGGAAATTCACATTTTCCTCCTTTAATTTTATATTACTCTAAAATATGAATACATACTTTCCACTCATACATAGTAATTACAGAGTCTGAAAGTAAGTGGTGGATAAATTCTAGAGCCTGTTAAGAGATTTACATTATAACAACATAGTTGCTTTCAGATAAACAGAAATATAACAATAATGTTATTCAGCTTGCCTTTCATCTGGGGATTTGGTGTTAGCATCCACAAATGAGGGAAACCATTCACCTCTTGTTTTTCTGGGACTGTGTTACTTCACTTAGCATAATGACTTTGAGTTCCATCCATTTACCTGCAAAGTTCATGATGCGATCTTTCTTTACCACTGCATAGAACTCCATTGTGTAGATGTACCACATTTTTGTCATCCACTCATCAGTTGAGAAGCATTTGGGTTGGTTCTAGCTCTTCATTATTGTGAAGAGAGCTTCAATAAACATGGATGTGCATGTATCTTTATGGTAGGATGAGTCTTGTGGGTATATACCCAGGAGTGGTATGACTGGGTCAGGTGGTAGGCTCATTTTGAATCTTTTAAGCATTCTCCACACTGCTTTCTATAATGGTTGTACAAATTTACATTCCCACCAGCAGTGGATGAGTGTTCCCCTTTCCCCACAACCTCTCCAGCAGTTGGTGTCTTTTGTTTTCTTGATCTTAGCCAGGCATATGGGAGTGAGATGATATCTGAGAATGGTTTTAATTTATATTTCCTTAATTATTAATGATGTTGAACACTTTTTAAGATGTTTCTCAGCCATCTTTAATTCCTCACTGGTGAAGTCTCTGTTCAGCTTTTTACTCCGTCTTTTGTTCTTAAAGCTGGTGTTGGACCACTGATTGATCTCCCTTAGCAGCTTGCATAGCGCTCTCCAAAGCTGTGAGAGAGAGTTAGTCTTCAGGGAAGGTGGCTTCCAGGTCAGCTCCAGCTCCATTGCTCCAAATCTGGTCTCTGAAATATGTCCTGTCTTGAATACTAGGATCTTAACTTCAAGTTCTGGGAGGTAACCATGGGCTGTGGCTATAGCCTGTGTCATTTTGGGAGTCTCTTAGACTACCCTGGCCAACAACTCAAAGGAAGGTTTCTCCTATCTGGCACTGCTTATTGTTATATAACCTTCAGCTATGTACGTGGACTCATGCAGAGATATTCTATGTGTAATTTGTACTTCTAACTTTTTAAACATGTGACAGTCTTGTTTTCACTTGTTTTATAGCAGGTTATAATAATTCTCATTCCAGGGTAAAGATCACTGTCATAAAGAAACAATGACTTGCTTTCCCCTGTTTGCATGTAAATCTTGAGGAACTTCCTGAGGATAAAGAACAAAGCCAAACATAACAGTTTAGTTGAGGATGTAGAGCACACACCAAAAAGGATCAATAAGCAGAACTGCAGGGTCATAGTTCATTTAAATGTCAATAATTGAGAGTCCACAACCTGGCTCACCAAGCACTTGGCATGTGTTTACATACATTTTCAAATCCATACAACTTTTGTGATGTATAGTTTGATCATTCTCATTTTGATATGAAAGAAAGGGAGTAACAAATAAATAACTTCTTCAAACTCACACAGCTACAAAGGATATAGAAAAGAGACTCTTTACTGTTACTCCACAACATCATAGCAGTTATGTATTTTTTCCTATTTGACTTATCACTGGTAAATTCTTAGGATATCAGGCTTGTGATTTCATAATTTACTGAGAAAGAAAATGCTGTTTGATGGCTCATTCTGAGCTAAAAGTATAAAAAAATGATCTGTAAAACTTTAATGACTACTATGCCAACACTGAAGATTTTCTCCTATTTTTCTTGCAGATTTTTGAAGGGAATACTAACACCAAAGGACATATGAAGAACTTTTTCAACCCACCTATCATTTCCAGATTTATCCGAATTATTCCTAAAACGTGGAATCAGAGTATTGCCCTTCGCCTGGAGCTCTTTGGCTGTGATATTTACTAAAATTGAATGCTAAATAAAGAAAAATGGAAGAGACTCCTTAAGACCTAAACCATTTAAAGTAGCTAATGTATTTTATCCCTATTCTGAATGTCAACAACTTTCCACTATTTTTCTAATACAGAGCAAAATTCTAACATAAGGTACTTTTATAATGTTAATGTTCATTGTGCCATGGAGTGAGTGAGATGGTATCTCTTACTTCTTCGTTAATTTGAAGATAGATGGGAGAATATTAAGAACCAACATGAGGGGCTGGAGAGATGGCCTAGCAGTTGGGAGCACTGACCGCTCTTCCAGAGGACCCGGGTTCGATCCCCAGCACCCACATGGCGGCTGAGAACCGTCTGAAACTCCAATTCCAGGAGAACTCCAGTTCCAGGGGAATCTGACACCTTGTTCTGACCTCCGCGGCATTGCACGACACGGGTGCACAGACCTGCATGCAGACAGTACACTCATACACATACAAAAATAAATAAAATTTAAAAAAAAGAACCAACATGAAAATGAGTTATATTTCAAAGCAATTGAAGATGTTATATAAAGTAATATTCATGTAATAGTATGCTTCATTATAACTCTTTTAAATGCTCTACACATTAGTAAAAGAGATGTTACTTTTGTAAACTGTAGACCTAGAAAAAGGAAACTGAAATAGTTCATTTTTCTTGATGGTTAAGAAAAAAATCTTATCAGATGGAATAAGAAGTTCAAGTAGCCTGTCTTAGGCTGGCAAGATGGCTCAAGAAGTAAAAGTGTTTGCTGCAAAGGCCTGATAACCTGAGTTCGGTTCCCAGAACCCATGGTTGAAGAATAAAGCTGATTCCAAAAAGTTGCCCTCTGACCTCAACAGATAGCCTGTGGCGAACATGCAAACACACACACACACACACACACACACACACACACACGAGTAAATAAAAATTTTAAAATACCTTGTGTGATCCTTGTTCCTCTGACTCTCTGTGAATAAAGAAATAAGAAAGAGTGTTTCTAATATTCCCAGTGGTCTTGTGAATTTGTCCCAACTCCCTCGCATCAGGTCGCATATATTTATGTGCAGGGTTAACAGTCATTAGACATTAAATATAATCAAAATAACCTTGGGAGAATTGATCATGTGCCTTGGATTCATCTAAAAGTTGGCACTGTCTGGCATACTGTTTCAAAACATGGGTTCACCTAAGGGAAGGCACCTACCTGTAAAATAGAACATTTGAACTGTTGACTCAAATGCAACAGTTCCCGTTAGAACTGTCCCAGGCCAAACTGGCAAGCAGTTGAAGTTTTCTTTCAGTGCCCTTCTTTCTGTGGCCTCAACTTTATTTCTTACCCTCCCCAGCTTCTCCTTTTAGCAGTCCCATCCATAAGAGTGTAGAATCCAATGACTCTGGAGCTCTCAGACTGTGGAGGTTTTGACATCCATGAAGTCACATAGGATAGACAGACCCTTGGTGTAGGTAGATAGGCTAGATTGTCACTTAAATAGATAGCTGAAACTATCTCGTTTTGTGAAATAAACCAACACAAAACTTAAGACAATAACTGCACAAAATGTATAACCGATGACATATATGAAATTTTCTTTTATTTTTTAATAATATTCTTATTAAGCCAGGCATGATGGCATATGCCTTTAACTCTAGCACTCAGGAGCAGGTAGGTCTCTGTGAGACTGAGGCCAGCCTGGTCTACATAGAGAATTCAAGGCCAGCTAGGGCTATAGGAACACTCTGTCTCAAAATAATTTCATTAATTCTTTGAGAGTTTCATAGAATGTATTTTAATGAAAAAACAAATGGCAACAAATGTTGGCATGGATGTGAGGGAAGGACACTTATTCACTGCTGGTAAAAATGTAAACTGGTAGATCAATGATTTTACAATGTGTACATATATCAAAACATCACATTATGTACTAATACAATTTTAGATAAAATTTTAATTACAAAAAGCATCGAATTTATTCTTCATGGTGCTGTGGTTTGACTGGGCTCATCAGAGCAGCTTCATGGCCAGCTTAATTGGGTGTCTCATGTGGATACAGTGAGAACATGGCCTCAGCTAGGCTCCTAAGGGGCCTCAAGTGAATGGAGAGACAATGGACTTTCTATCTCCGTGAATGCTGCTTCAGGTCCAGTACCTACTACTTGACTTCTACATGTGGTCTCTCCACTTCTTATCTCCAGTGAGGTAGGTGGGCATTTATATGTAGCCAGGTGCCTATAGGCAAAGGCTCAAAAACTAGAAAGGAAAGGCTGATGTTCTTTTAAAGGTATAGTTAGTTCTTTTAAGCCCAGAACAGGTACAGTCTTGCTTCTGCCACCTTCTATTGGTTAAAGCAAATTAAGAATAGGTGAGCTGATATTCAGCATAGAAGGGAACTATACAGTTTGTGTGTACCAGAAAGCATTGTTCAATGAGAATATCTTTAGAAACTGTCAGTTACCTATTGCATCTTCAGGCAGGGTGAGCCTTGTAATTATCTCTGAGAGTTTCAGACATCCACAGAACACTGGATTTCTACAATCATTTGTTCCTTTTATGATTCATGTTATATTTCACCAAAATTCTCTAAGATTTTCATTTTGTTAATAGAAAATGAGAGTTTGAAGTTAAAGCGAGCATCCATTTGTTTTCTCCAAATCTGACCTTGTGGATGTCCTCTCTATTCAGCTACAAAAGGCCCTGTATTCAATATTCCAAGCTCAGGGTAGGGCTCAGCTGTCACTCTCGACAGCTTTAATTTTTAACTTTTTTATTTTTATATGTATGAGTATATTGCATCTATGTATGTATGTGCACCTGTGTCATGCAATGCCCAAAGAGGTCAGAAGGGAGTGTTGGATTCTCCTTGAACTGTAGTTACAAACAGTTGTTAGCTACCATGTAGGTGCTAGAAACTGAACCTGGGTCCTCAGTCCTCTCCAGCCCCTGATGTCCTTAGTTTTTAAACAAGGAATCCAACATTGTCATTTTATAATGAGTTCCATAAATTATAAAGCTAGTCCTAAGTCTTTCTACTGGAGAAATATTGATCTGCAAACTATGGGGTAGAATGGGAGTAAAAAAAATTCTGTGGCATAAATAGGGGAAGAAATATCAATAAAGCATAATATCCAACCTTGCTATTTAATATAAATAAAACTCCTCCAAAGGCAAAGTGATTACTTATTACTGTCAGAGCTAAACCAAAAGGAAGAAATTAAAATGTTTGTAAGTTGCATCCCCAGAGAAGTTAACATGAATGTTAATAATTATTGAATCTTACTTTATCTGGAAAATATTGTATGAAACTGTTTGGGCTATAAGTGATTTTTAATTAAAAGACAATTGTACTGTCTGTCATTGTCTTTGAAGTTGACTACTGAAATTACAGCTTTGGCCTCATGGTATAGCCTCCTTTGACATAACACAATGCACTATTTGTTATGTCATAACTGGTTGCTGTGGAAAGATGTCAAAAAGTGACTCACAGCATAATCTTGACTTGGAAAGAGAAACCAACAGTTAAAATTCTAGGCAATGTTAGTCATTCTAATTGAAAGTTGGGAAAGAATAGCTGTGATTGCATCACAAATATGAAAAGTCTTGAATAAATAGAGACTAGTTTCCTCTGGGTGATTTCAGGTCCTAAAAGTAACACCATGCTACTTTTTATAATTAAACTTAATGAACACCATGTTTTTGAGTTGAGGACCATTTTAACAAATTCAAGGGGGAAAGCATTGGCCAAATAGCAAGGATCATCCCAAGAGCCATGAATATCTCACCACATGTTTCTGTCCATGGACTAAGAAGGAGCAATAGTGGAGCAATAGATTCAGCTCTGCATCTGGTGCTTGCCCAGTGCAGTGGACTTATCGACTGACTAATTCTTCCACAATCTTTTTTTTTTTGTTCTTTTTTATTGGCATTTTGTATATTTCATACATCATTTTTCAGTCCAATTTGGATACATTCCCCTTTCCCTGCCCTTCCCCCCATCCCAGTTTATGCATTCTGCCATACATATCTTGCATCTTTCAGTCTTTACAAGGACTTTTTCTGCAGAGGATTGTTGTTTTGGGAAGAATTTAACTCTATTGATCAGTTCTTTGACCCAGTCCTTCTGTTGTTGTTGTTCCCTCCCCTTTGTATTACTCCAAATTATGCCTATATAAACAACACATATGTATCAAAATTATGACCTCCAGAAATAAACTGTACGTTAATTCCAAAATTTGTTTTGGGGTTCACATTTTTCCCTATAATTTTATATTACTCTAGAATATGAATACATATCTTCCACCCATATACAGTAATTACAATGTCTGAACATAAGTGGTAGGTCAATTCTAGAGCCTGTTAAGAGATTCACATTATAACAGCATAGTTACTTTCAGATACAAAGAAATATAATAATAAAGTTGCTCAGCTTGCCTGCCAAATGGGGATTTAGTGTTATTATCCGCAGATGAGGGAAACCATTTGCCTCTGCTTTTCTGGAGCTGTGTTACTTCACTTAGCATAATGGCTTCGAGTTCCATCCATTTACCTGCAGGTAAAAAGTTCATGATGTCATCTTTCTTTACTGCTGCATAGAATCCATTGTGTAGATGTACCACATTTTTGTTATCCACTCATCAGTTGAGGGGCATTTGGGTTGGTTCCAGCTCTTCACTATTGTGAAGAGAGCTGCAATAAACATAGTTGTGCATGTATCTCTGTGGTATGATGAGTCTTGTAGGCATATACCCAGGAATGGTATGGCTGGGTCAGGTGGTAGGCTCATTTTGAGTCTTTTAAGGGTTCTCCACACTGCTTTCCATAGTTGTACAAATTTACATTCCCACCAGCAGTGGATGAGTGTTCCTTTTTCCCACAAACTCTCCAGCATTTGGTGTCTTTTGTTTTCTTGATCTTGACCAGTCTTATTGAAGTGGGATTGATACCTTAGAGTGGTTTTAATTTGCATTTCCTTAATTATTAAAGATGTTGAACAATTCTTAAGATATTTTTCAGCCATCTTTAATTCCTCACTGGTAAAGTCTCTGTTCAGCTCTTTACTCGATCTTTTGAGTAGGTCCTTTTTTTTTTCTTACTTTTTTGTTTTTTAGTAGTCCATATATTCTGGATGTTAATGCTCTGTCAGATGTTATCAGTGGTGAAGATTTCCTCCCGCTCTATGGGTCTTCTCTTCACTTCCTTGATTGTTTCTTTCATTGTACAGAAGCTTTTGAATTTGATGAGGTCCCACTTGTGAGCTGTTAACCTTATTTCCTGTGCAGCTGCTGTTTGATTTAGAAAGTCTTTTCTGTCAGCCCATGAAAGGAAACAGCCAGAATTGACCAGAATCCAAGTCAACAGCTCCAGAGAGAGAGGACAGTTTTACTTCTCATCCACCTGTGCCCCTTTTCTAAGCCTAGGGAACAATCTGCGGAAGAGGGGGCGTGGTAGAATGTAAAGGCTGCGATTGGGGTGAACGGTGAAACTACAGCGATGTAGTCTGGACACTCATTTGATCAACTTGATTGAACAAACAACCTGTCAACCTCCACTGAATGGTGGGACTGTGGGGGTTTGGGCACAACAGTCTGTAGATTGGTTTTGCACGAAGGATGCTTATACTCATGGATTATCACTTATAGCTAAAAAATGAAAAAAAAAAACCTGAAAGATGCAGGACAGTTATGGCAGAATACATGATCTGGGATGGGGTGGGGGTGGGGGGGAAGGGAAAGGGAAATATGCCTGATCTGAATTGGAAAATGATGTACGAAATGCACAAACCATCAATAAAAATTAAATTAAAAAAAAAAAAGAAAGTCTTTTCTTATACCTATGTCTTGTACGTTGCTGCCAACTTTTTCTTCTGTCACCTTCAGGGTTTCGGGTTTTAGGCTGAGATCTTTGTTTCACTTGGAGTTGATTTTTATACAGGGTGAGATGTAGGGGTTTAATTTTGTTCTTCTGGGGCTGGAGAGATGGCCTAGCGGTTAAGAGCACCAATCACTCTTGCAGAGGACCCAGGTTCGATCCCCAGCACCCACACGGCGGCTGAGAACCATCTGTAACTCCAATTCCAGGAGAACTCCTGTTCCAGGGGAATCTGACACCCTCTTCTGACCTCCGCGGCATTGCATGACATGGGTGCACAAACCTACATGCAGACAGTACATTCATACACACACAAAATAAATAATTAATTAAAAAACGAGAATAAAAAAATAAAAAAATTTTGTTCTTCTACAAATGGCACATTCTTATGTTCTTGTAGTCTAGAGATAGAATAAGCAGTGTGACACAGATAAACTTATTGTGTATGCAGTGACATGTGTGTGCTCAGTGCATGGGTAAGAAGGCTTATCATATCCAGATATTGTGCTGGGAAAGAATATAGTGCTTTAATATTTTGATTTGGCTTGTATGAATAAACTGTCCAAATAACAACATATGCATATATTTTATATTTATTGTAGTAAAAAGTGAACATTTCTAGATGTCCCATTATTTTAATTTTTAATATTAAATTTTATCTGTACAACAAAGCACTAGAGTGGGAATTATGGGGTAAAGTATAATAAAGGAAGTGAAAGACTGCTCTGACACTTCAAGCCAGAGTGGGATAAAGAGAAAAAAAAAAACAGAAACAAAGAGAAACTACAAGGCTGTTAAGTATGAGAGATTAGATCCTAAGGAGCAAAAAGACAGAAGAGCAGCCCATGTGGATGAGTGGAGTCTTTCATAAAAATCTATGTAGAGGCGCAAGCCTGCCGCCGCCGGACGCCTCCATTGTCTGACTGCTGCCAGGGCCGGGCTCTCCAGACCTGCAAATCCAAGAGACAACGTCCCTCTGGAAGATGAGAGAGCTGCCTCCTCAGGATCAAAAAGAAGACCACTGTACTACTGTGTAAGGAGTCCCCAGGAGCAAGACTGGCTGTTCCTGGAGTCAAGAAGCCTGGGTGCTAGCGATTCCTTCCGTCTGATGGGCAGGAGTCAGAGTGATGCACTGACTCTTCTGGGGGTGCTGTGGGGGCTCACCACCAGCTGGCACCTTCTCCCCCCTCCCACCACGCAGACAGAACACACTGTTCAGACCTTGTTCTATAAGAGAGAAGTAGAAGAGTACAACACAGCAGAAAGATTCCAGGGGCTTACACCTTGCTGCCCCTTGGCATGTTGACAGCTCAGGATCTTAAGAAAAGCTCTGTGCTAATGAGTTACGGGATTCCTATGAAAGTCAGTGCAACTTTATAATCAGTAAGAACACTGGGTGAGGAACACTATGCAGGAAGAAACCTTCCACAGAAAGACAGGCAGGGAGAAGCTGAGGCTGACGGTAAGCTCGCCCAGTAGAGCGAGCCTGAGATAGGCTACCAAGATGGCCGAATAGGAGGCTTTATGAAGTTCTGGAACTAGTGGTTGCAAAGACACTTTCTCCTCTGAGTCACAATACCAAATAGGAAAAATGATCTACAAGTGCCCTATGTGCAGGGAGTTTTTCTCTGAGAGAGCAGATCTTTTTATGCATCAGAAAATCCACACAGCTGAGAAACCCCATAAATGTGACAAGTGTGATAAGGGTTTTTTTCACATATCAGAACTTCATATTCATTGGCGAGACCACACAGGAGAGAAGGTCTATAAATGTGATGATTGTGGTAAGGATTTTAGCACGACAACAAAACTTAATAGACACAAGAAAATCCACACTGTGGAGAAACCCTACAAATGCTATGAGTGTGGCAAAGCCTTCAACTGGAGCTCCAATCTTCAGATTCATATGAGAGTCCACACTGGTGAGAAGCCCTATGTCTGCAGTGAGTGTGGAAGGGGCTTCAGTAATAGTTCCAACCTTTGCATGCACCAGAGAGTCCACATAGGGGAGAAGCCTTTCAAATGTGAAGAGTGTGGGAAAGCCTTCAGGCACACCTCCAGCCTCTGCATGCATCAAAGAGTCCACACTGGAGAGAAGCCCTATAAATGTTACGAGTGTGGGAAGGCCTTCAGCCAGAGCTCCAGCCTCTGCATCCACCAGAGAGTGCACACAGGGGAGAAGCCCTATAGGTGTTGTGGGTGTGGGAAGGCCTTCAGCCAGAGTTCCAGCCTCTGCATCCATCAGAGAGTACACACAGGGGAGAAACCTTTTAAGTGTGATGAGTGTGGCAAGGCCTTCATCCAGAGTACAAGCCTCTGTATCCATCAGAGAGTACATACCAAGGAGAGAAACCATCTCAAAATATCAGTTATATAAGATGTTCTGCTAAGAGCTATAAATCTTTAAAATCCATAAGTGCCACTAGGAAGGAAACCTTGTATCCACCTACGTTCGCCCCAGGAGCATCTACAGCAGTCCCCAGCAAAATACTCTTTCTGAGGAGGGTTAGGTGAGGTGGTGTTTTCATTTTTCAGGTCACCAAGTATGTCCCACAACTTGTCTCTGAAATTGGAATCTCCCTGTGTGTCACCAAGGTGGGGCATTGTGTCCCGTCATGGGTATGGTCTTTCCTGGGATTCTGGCATCATGCCTCAGTAGATGAAACTGTGCTTAACCCTGAGTCCCCTTCCGTCTGTGCTGTGCTTACAGGTGATGCCAGATGCTCCCTTTGGAGCTCGTGCCCCTTCCCCAACTCAAACATACCAGTCAGTGCATTTGAAGGTAGGCAGCTCCTGTGAAGGCTGAGTTCTGGTATTTCTGCAGTTGCCACTTGACTCAACCCAACAAGGCTTTCCTTAATCCTGTTATTTCTGAATCCACTTTACCTCATGTCCTCTGAGTACTTATAAACACCTACCCCTTCCTAGATGGCATTAAACTTTGTTTTAGATTTTAGGAGAATCACAACCTCCATTCAGCCTATCAAGAAGTTGTTGACAGACGTACAATGCCTGGAACTTTAGTTTGTGAATTCTGCTAATCACTGTGTCTCTAAGTTAGACTTTTCTAGTGGTTACATCACATGCTTTTAACTTGGGGAAAAAATTTTTTTTTAATAGCTAAATGTAAATATCAGGGAAAAAGAAGCAAGCAAAGCCTGCGCTTTCCTGCCTTGAGAGTAGCCCTCTCAGGTTCCTTTTGTAACACAGTGGGCTGTTCATCATGAGCTGGAGGAGGCTTTGGGAGGGCTGACAGGAGAGGACTCTCTATTGTCTTCAGGCATTAACGTTTAGGCACCATCACAACCAGTTACTTTAAGCATGAGCATGTATTGCTAATCCATCGTCCTTTTTATTCATTCTTTCCATGAGTATCAATGCCTCCTGGGTGCCGAGCTGTTGCTGGGTGCTAAATTCCACTGGATCATGAGTTCACCTCTGGTGGAGGAGACGGGACAAGCAAGTTAACCCATAAATAATGTAGTTTGCGGTAGTTAAGTGCTATGAGAAATAAACTAGGGTGGTATGTAGAGGGGGGTGGGGGGCTGTTAGCTAGGGTCAGGGACGCCGCACTAAGGGTGCTGAGGCTAGACGGAGGGATAGATACCTAGTACACAGCACAGGTGCTGCTGGCTCTGGGGTCAAGAGAGGTGCTGGAGGTAGTGCGAGGGGAGGGGAGGCACTGAGCCATGAGCTCAGCGTCTGACTTAGATGGGCCTGTTCTGTTTTTTGTTTCTACTGACGATAAAACTCGTGGAGGAACTCAAGGAATGTTGAGAAGACCAAAAGTCCCCAATTACGTGAACACAAAGCAACTATTTCTGTTCCCTATTCATTCCCGTTCTTGTGGGTCTCCCACATGCAGATCTTTGCTCAGGAAGTCTTTGGGGGAAAACTGAGGACCTGTGAGTCTGAAGTGGGTGACTGGCCTAGTAGCTTCTGCCACCCATCAAGGGCTGGAGAAAGAACTTGCCAGAACGGTCACGGGAATATGAGACCGTTTGATTTTTCTCTGCAGGTTTGAATTTGTTTGGCTGGAAGGGGCTTTTGTAAAACTAAAGCCTTGGTGCATACAGGAGATTTCTAAGTAGCACATGACATGGGGGTGTGGTTTGGAAGTGAATCTGTAACTGGGTTTTAATGCAGACACCTGCTGGCAAGCCTCTGGGCCACCCATCACTGCCTTCCCTCTCTCCACAGAGGGCTGCTGGTTAACGAAGCCCCTTCCAGGCCACATGGCCACGGCAATTTACTGTAGTGTCTTACACTTCCATGTCACTATAGAGTGGAGCATTAGAGAAAAGCCTAGACTTTTTAGTTGATAGAGAACCAGTTGAAATATCATTGATAGAATTTTAGTTTTAGGAAAGGTTGGTTTGATTTCTAGCTTTATTACTGTTAGGTATGTAAGCTTGGGCAAATCGCTTAATCTTTAAGTCTAGTTTTCTCACAAAATGAGATTAGACTAAATGATTTTCGAATTTCCAGGTAGTCCTAGAGTTCTATATTTCTACATAGTTGAATTATTTTATCATGCTGTTGCTGGGGAATACAACTAACACTTTGGAAGCTACTAATTTTATGTCAAGCTTTAAAGTCCATAATTGTTCAGAAAACATTATTCGACCTACAGTATGTCCAAATCAATTTAATAAAATCACTTTATAACAGGGAAAAAAAATCTATGAAGAATATTTGGCCCAGGTGTGTCTGCTGATATTTGCTTATAATAGAATGAGAAGATAGAACCTACATCTCAAGTTGGTATGTGCAGAACACCAACAAAGCATATTAGGGTAAAGGACCATCAAAAACCAAAGTAGAGGAGCTTTGTGGTTCAGGAAAGTTTAGAGACCCATTCTTCCTGCTCCCTACAGCACAATCCAATGATTCGCCCATCTGCCTCTCTTCACCTTCTCCACTGTGTTTATAATTCCAGTGGGTATGCAAGGCCAAGAGAAACAACAGCTACCTGAGTGGATGCCATGATCTGATGATCACAAAGAGATAAAGAAATCCAACGCTGCTCTGCAAACAGTAATAGGTGTTGATAACCAGATTAAAAGTAGGTCACATTTGGAAATATGATGGAAGATGCTCACATGAGACATGATTCTGATTTGCTCAGGATAACTGAAGAATGGCACTGGAATGGGGAAATGACTGGAATATATGTAATATGTGAAAAATTGATTAATGGATATGACAATCACAGGGCATAGATGGGCAATAACAGGAGCTTAAGTTGTTTACGTAAAGGCTTTATTTTGCTTTACCTCCAGTTCTCTCTCTTTTTTTTTTTTTTTTTTTTTTTTACATTAAGAGGCAGCTTCTCAATATCTTAGGAGTAATGTATAGGTAAGTTCAGGCCCTTGTTTTTTATTGGCATGGAATTTGGTAGTAGGTTTTTATTTCAACTGTCTTGCATCAAAATTCCTTTTTGCTTTAAATACTTTCTTTCCCATTATTATGGGACCATCACCACTACTTACTATTCTATTTGTTTGTTTGTTTGTGACAGGATTTTTGAGATGCAACCTTGGCTGGTCTGGTATTCTATTTGCTGATCTCAAACTTTCAGCAAACACTCATTGCTTTTTATTGGTTCTCTATTTTCTATCTGCTTTTTCTCAGAGGCAGCATCCAAGTGTACTTAAAGTTCTGAGGAATTTCCATTGGTCAACCTTAATTACCAAGGCCAAACAAATAATTGAAAATCACATATGAACCTTTTTCAGTAGATTTAACTGAACAGATTATGTTTTCCTCAGGAGTAGATACAACTAACATATGTTTTTATTTATTTTTATTTTTTTAGTACATGTTTTTATACTGGGCCCTCAAGTGAGGGTAATCTCTCAAATGAGATTCAGAAAAAAAAAATCCACACACAAAATTGGTAAATGTAAATAGAACATAAAAATTTTCTTCACAAGAAAAATTGTCAATGAGGAAATTAAAACAGAGGAAGGTAAATAAGTTTTGCCAATGATAAGCTAAGAAGAATGGCCAGCATGCTGGACTGCCCTATGTACTGTGAAAATCACACCTTTTTGCAATATACCAAACTAATCTTTATAAATCATTGTCTGGTGACAATAGCATGATCTGATATTTCTAGGTGTTATAAAGAATCCTCCCTAGCAGCTAGCATGTGAGACTAAAAGTTCTCATATTTCATCAAATGAAAATGAATTGGAAAGCCAATAGTCTTAGCTAAAAGTAAAATCCCCCAAAATGTATCGGGGTACAGCTCTGTGGTAACATGTTTACCTAGCATATGTGAGTCGTGGGTTTCAATCCCAACTATATAAAAATTCCAAATGACAACACATTTTTATTTATGTATTAATGAATGATTACATTTATCTTGTTTATCTCTCATCTTGTTCCTAAGATTTAAGATTGTCAGGCTGGGGAAATAGCTGAGTGGGTAAAGTACTTGCCATGGAATTATAGTGATGGGAGTTTGGATTCCCAACATTCATATAAAGGCTGGGCAGCATGTCTATAAACCCTGTGCTGGGCAGGGAGAGGGAACAGTAGAAATGGTGAGTGCCAGGTTCAGTAAAAGACCTACTCTCAAAAATTAATGCAAAGACTGATAGAGAAGACACCCAACTTTGATCTCTAGCGTAGACACACACACACACACACACACACACACACACACACACACACGATCTAAGGTTGCTTGAAAGAAAACATAAAACACTCATAGCTGGTGTGTTCTAGAAGTAGGAGAGAAAGTAAATGGAAAGTCAGAACATGCAGAGGAAGCAGAAAAAGGCTAACATGAAAATTATAACCCAGTCCTCAAGGGTTATGCAGCTTTTGACATTCAGTGACTGTATGCCCATGGGCAAGCTGTTTAACCTCTGCCTCTCTAAGCCTAGATTTCCTCATTTGTAAAAGAATATAGCATTGTTTTAACTTTAAAAAAAAAAAAAAGAAGATTCAATCTGTATGGTCCTTAGCTTTCATAGTACTGGGCTTTGATTTAGCAGAAAGTTTTGAATAACCAAAGGAAAAAATCATTGGTTATAGAACACAGTGTTCCCAAAAAGGTTCACAGGAGGCACATTTTCTTGAATCTAAAATTAATGATTTTCTCCCGAAAGTCCATAGAAAGAGGCCATCTGTCATATAAGAAGGGCAGATTTCATTTGGCTGTTTCCTGTGAAGCTCTCAGAAGCTGAATGCTTCTGACTAAAGCACAGATAAATTAAAAGACCACTTCAGAGGCCAGTGCTCTGGGGTCGGGGTGTATAGGCTCTTCGATGGTTTGGCTGCCCTGAACAGAGACTTGAAAGTCACTAAACGTAGCTTCTGCTCCCACAATGGCTCTGAAAATAAATGTCCATGCTCCAGTTATGATTCTCATAGCCATCTGGTGCCAACGGACTCAAGATGATATTCTGCAGTGTCAAAATACAATTCGCAAAGTTGTGTTGTTGCATTTCATTGTACTGTCAACAGAATTCATATACTTCAGAGCAAACAATGGGAAAGTATATACATTTATAAAATTGTTCTCATTAATCTAACTTATTTCCTGCTATTATAGAAATGATTATCATCCCATCGTGGTGATAACATATCTTCATCTTTCACATAGGGTATGGATATCAACATCCAAGCGAGTGTATATAAATATTGACATACTTTATCTAGTACAGACTAACAATTTCTGATCATCTTTCTGAAAATGAATATAATATATTTAGAGTCTTTCAATTCCACTAAAGAAATATTTATTGTTAATAATGTACAGAAAAGACATCACGCGGGGCATGGTGGCACACGCCTTTAATCCTAGCTCTTGGGAGGCAGAGGCAGGTGGATCTTTGTGAGTTCAAGGCCAACCTGGTCTACAGAGTGAGTTCCAGGACAGCTGGGGCTACAGGGAGACCCTGTCTCAAAAAAAAAAAAAAAAGGCATCACAAAGGGTATTTCTGGAAGAGACTTTGGCACTTAGAACTTATTTGAAATTCTCTAATTTTTTTGTGTGTGGTGTTAGGAACTAAATGGCCATGGATATGCTATACAAGCACTCTGCCACTAGGCTATAAAGTTAAATATATCCCATGCTGATCTTTTCTCAGTACCTGCCTCTTACCACACAGGAAAATGTCTAGTTATTAAGGCCTGGTTTTAGTGGTTTCCTATTCCTTTTCTTCTTAATGTTTTGTGATATGTTGTCATGTACTCAGCATAAACTCTAGATAAACAGTTTCTCACAGACTGAAATCATTTGGACTATAATCTAGATGTGGAAATATAAATATAAGCTCCCTAATGTACAGTGAGAAAACAATCAAAGAAGTGAAGAGAAAACCCCAGAGTGGGAGGAAACCTTCACCAGTAAGATACAGCTGATAGAGCATTAACATCCGGAGTATATAAACTACTCAAAAAAACAAAGGCAGAAGAAAACAAAAGATGGAGTCAAGGGGTTGGACAGATGGCTCAGCAGTTAAGAGTGCTGACTATTCTTGCAGAGGACCTGGGTTTGATTCCTAGCACCCACATGGCGGCTAAGAACCATCTTTGACTCCAGTTCCAGGGGAATCTGACACCTTCTTCTGACCTCCACAGCATTGCACGACATGGGTGCACCAACCTACATGCAGACAGTATGCTCATACACATAAAAAATAAAAAATTTTTTAAAAAAGATGGAGTCAAGAGCTGAACAGAGACTTTTTATTTATTTATTTTTTTTAATTTCTGTATGTGTATGAATGTACTGTCTGCATGCAAGTGTGTGCACCCGTGTCGTGCAATGCCGCGGAGGTCAGAAGAGGGTGTCGGATTCCCCTGGAACTGGAGTTCTCCTGGAATTGGAGTTTCAGACGGTTCTCGGCCGCCATGTGGGTGCTGGGGATCGAACCCGGGTCCTCTGCAAGAGCGGTCGGCGCTCTTAACCGCTAGGCCATCTCTCCAGCCTGAACAATACTTCACAAGTAAGGAAGTAAAGCTGGCTGAAAAAAAATCTTAAAAGAGTGTTCAACATCATTAAATAATTAAGGAAATGCAAATTAAAACCACTTTAGGATACATCTCACTCTGAAAAGACTTGCTAGGATCAAGAAAACAAGATACCAAATGCGGAAGAAGTGGGGAAAGGGGAACTCTCATCCACTGCGGGTGGTGAAATGTAACTCATACAACCACTATGGAAAGCACTGTGGAGAAACTTTAAAATACTCTTCAGAGGACACGCCATAATGCGCCAGGGCAGGATCGAAAGGTGGATCCTGGGACACCCTGTCAGCCATGAAAGGAGAAACAGCCCAGGAAGTGACCAGAGTCCAAGTCAACAGCTTCCGAGAGAAGAGATGGGACTGTTTTACCTCTCATCCACCGTGCCCAATTTTCTAAGCCTAGGGAACAATCTGGGAAGAGGGGGCGTGGCAGAATGTAAGGGCTGGCGATTGGGGTGAAATGTGAAACTACAGCAAGTTATTCTGGACCCTCTTATTTGATCAATTTGATCGAACAAACAACCTGTAACCCCCCACTGGATGGTGGGGCTTTAGGGGTTTGGGCACAACAGATGCAGATTGGTTTTTGCATGAAGGAATGCTTGTACTCATGTATTATCACTTATAGCTAAAACTGAAAAAAAAAACTGAAAGATGCAGGACAGTTAGGCAGAATGCATGATCTGGATGTGGTTGGGGGTGGTGGGGGAAGGGAGAAAGGGAATAGCCTGAACTGAATTGTAAAAATGTATGAAATGCACAAGCATCAATAAAATTAAAAAAAAAAAAAAAAGAAAAAAAAAGAACTCTAAAAGATTCAGGCCCTACCACCGGACCCAGTCATACCACTCCTGGGTGTTACCCCAGACTCATCCTATCACAGAGATACATGCGCATCTATGTTTATTGCAGCTCTCGTCACATTGAAGAGCTGGAAGCAACCAATGTCCCTCAACTGACTAGGATAAAGAAATGTGGTACATCTACACAAGGGAATTCTAGGCAGTGTAAAAAAAAAAAAAATAGCTCATGAACTTTACAGGTAAATGGATGGAACTCGAAGCCATTATGCCAAGTGAAGTAACACAGTCCCAGAAAAACAAAAAAAAAAAAAACCTATATATTGTGTCCCTCATTTGTGGATCCTAGCACCAAATCACTATTTGCAAGGCAAACTGGATAATTCTTTTTTTTTCTTTTTCTTTTTTTTTTGTAAATATAATACCTGATGTTACTCATCAACATACTATGTAATGTGGGAATGTAAAGTAATATTTTTTCTTTACCTGCATAAAACTCTACTGTCAAAATGTGAATCCCTAAATATGTTTTGGAATTAAAAATAAAATAAAATAAATCTTGAAAAAAAAGAAAAAGAAAAAAAAGCCTATCAAGTAAAATTTGGATTCTCAAATGCCCTTCAGTTTGGAGTGTAGGTCCAACCCCTGGTCACATCCTTAAAGAAAACTGACTCTACATCTCCCAGTAGCTACCAGCTGCCAATAGATTCTCAGTCAGAATTAGGGCTTCCTACCTACCTCCTCATGTATATGCTGGGGAGTTCACTGGCCTGAGCTGTGTAGGTCTTGTGCAGAGTGTCACAATTAACTGTGAATTCATATGAGTAACTGCCCTGCTGTCTGGGAAACACTATTTCCCTTTAATGATTCACCACTTCTGGCTCTTACAGTCTTTCTGTACCTTCTTCCACAATTATCCCTGAGCCTTGGGAGGTGAAGGCCTGGTATAGGTGTCTCATTCAGGGCTAAGCACTGTGCAGTCTCTTATCCTCTGCGTGTTGACTAGTTGTGGGTATTTATGTTAAATGCTATCTGCTGCAAGAATAAGCTTCTCTCATGAGAGTTGAGAAATGTACTAATCTATGAGTATAACAGTAAATAATTAGGAACTGGTTTAATATTGTTTGCATTTAGCAGACTAAGAGTAGTAGGTTCTCCTTTACGGCCCATGACCTGTTTTGCCACAGGTACCTAGGTCTGAAGACAGTGCAAGATATGGATGTGACCACTGATGCAATGGTGTCACAAATGCCATGTGAGTAAACAACCACTTTCTGAGTAGACCACATTTTTAAGGTTAATTTTTGTGACCACTGCTCAAAGCATTTAATCGTATCATTGTTATTATCCTAATAAATAGGTCATATTTTCATGTTGCACCAGGGAAAACTGAGCCTTTAGAAGGGAGAAGCAGTAGATCTTGCCAAGGCTGCCAAAGTGATTGAGTCTTAAACCCAGTTTGCCTGGTGGTAGCTTAACATGAAGCTCTTCATACTAAGCCAAGTGATGATTTTTTTGGTAAGCGGGAATGGAAAAAAAAAGACCAGAATAATTAGTTCCTTGTAGTTTCTCTCTCTCTCTCTCTCTCTCTCTCTCTCTCTCTCTCTCTCTCTCTTCTCTTCC
>VZQC01010683.1:1662670-1707437 GCA_009823505.1 Rhizomys pruinosus | reverse complement strand
ATATATATATATATATATATATATATATTAATAATAGTACATATTTTTAGCTTAGGAACAAAGGAATAATGGAGGAAGGAAGAAAGAAGGAAAGAAAAATATTCTTTGGCAGAATAAAGAATTGAGGCTCAGGATTCTTAGTGAACCACCAGACATAACTTGGCTTTATTGATCTATTCCCCCACCCTCATCCCTTATTCTAGGGAAAGAATTCAAGACCCTATATATCGAGTCAAATGCATCACCATTGAGCCACATCCCAGGTCCCAGGTAGACCCTCTTTTATGTTTCCAAGGAGGAGAGCTTCTCTAGTATCTTGGAATATAGTAAGAGAAGATAAAATCAGAAATACACAATAGTATGGGTTATTAGGAAAAGTATGAAGAGCTCTCTGTGAGGGATCTTTATATTCTAATTCAAAGATAGGCCTCTTTTACCTTGTGTACATACACAATATATTCGAAAGTTGGTTTCATCTAAAATATTTACACTAAATAGAACTGGGCTAGCTATGAGCACAGATGTTTTCTTTATATCTAAATGTGAGCACAGATGTTTTATTTACATCTAAGTGTGACAGCAAAAAGTATAATGAAGCCATCAGGAGGCAGGCTAATATATCTGTGAGACTGAGGCCAGTCCGGTTTACATGGCAAGTTCCAGGTCAGCTGAGGCTATAGGGGACCCTGTCTCAAAAAAATAAAACAAGACAAAAATATTAACGAAAGTTGAAACTAACTCATTAGCATTTGAAAATTTGTCTATCAAGATATTTATTAGGTAATTCGTGTGTTCAAAATACCAGAGAAAACACAGGGAAAGCTAAAAATCACATTTGGTTATTGATCACAAAACCCACAGTAGCTGAGCATGGTAGTGCACACCTGTAATCCCAGCACTCTAGAGGCGGAGGGAGGAGGATGGTGATTTTTTTTTTCTATTTTTTTGTATGCATATAAATGTACTGTCTGCATGCAAGTTTGTGCACCCGTGTCGTGCAATGCCGCGGAGGTCAGAAGAGGGTGTTGGATTCCCCTGGGACTGGAGTTAAAGACGGTTCTCAGCCACCATGTGGGTGCTGGGGATCGAACCAGGGTCCTCTGTAAGAGCGGTAGGCGCTCTTAACCGCTGGGCCATCTCTCCAGCCCGAGGATGGTGATTTTTGAGGCCAGTTTGGGGTATATAGCAAAACCTATTATTATTATTTTATTAATATTATTTATTATTATTCCCACAGATAGTCAAACAGGAAGTCATGTACATAATAACAAGAAATTATTTTGCTTGAAGATGTAACAAGGGCTAAGAACAAATAGATGTAGCCCAAGTAATCATGGCTCATAATCTCTGTGCCCCTCTCCATAAGCAAAACTGTCCACAATTGGAGTTCTAGCCAAGATATCTCATGCTCAGAATCAGGACGGAGAAGATACACAGTGGGAATTTTCAGTTCTGAGAGTTCTGAATCAGTATTCAGACTAAGATTCAGGAAGAATATGCCCCTACTAATCTCTTCTGGGAAGATTTTACATAAATTATTGTATCCATGGAATAGTATTTGAAAATCATTTAGCAAGCTACAAGGATAATGTATGACTGTCAGGAGAAAGGGGAGTAAAATAGCAAAAACATCTTAATAGACACAGTCTCTATGGCTTTGAGAATGTCAAAGCACTTGGAGTCTGTTCCTTCTGTCAATGATGTCACCACAATGAATATTTGACGAGAAAAATAAACACACCCTTGTTTTGGTTCATTCAGAGTTTCTTGTGACTCATTCCCATGTGATTATAAATGCTACTCTTAGAGGTTACCATAAGACCTAATTATGTACATACTCTTTTTTTTGGAGGGAGGTGGGTCTTTTTGAGACAGGGTCTCCCTGTAGCCCCAGCTATCCTGGAACTCACTCTGTAGTCCAGGCTGGCCTTGAACTCGCAAAGATCCGCCTGCCTCTGCCTCCTGAGTGCTAGGATTAAAGGCGTGCGCCACCACCCCCAGCACATACTCTTATAAAACAGAGTAACACATTTTCTTTAAAAGCCTGGATGCATTCTTTTAAATAGAAAGACTATATCAGAAAATAAATTATTGCCCCACCTGGCCTGGCCAGATATTCCCACCGGTGCTGATCTCATGTCTAACATGAAGGAATGAAGAGGGTGACCCAGCTAAGTCAGAGATGATATGTCCACACCTGCCCTGCAAAGGTGACTAGCTGCTCCCAGTAGCCTCCAGCAACTTCCAGGCCCGCCCCTTGGGAAGTTCCAAAGAGCACACCCTGAGTCCTGGGCCATATCAGGGCTAGTTTTCAGAAACAAATTGGGACAGAACTAAGATCAGCCCAGTGTTGAAAAGTTGGCACTCTCCTGATTGAGCCCTTCTCACCTCCACATGTCTTTCACACCAGCCAGCACTGTACCTGATCCCTTCCCTCTTCTCTGCCATCTTAATAGAAGCCTAGCTGCCACATGAATGAGGGAAGAAGTTGTGTTGGTAGGAATAGGAATTCAAATAGCATCCGAGGCCTTACTGCAGCCTACCAGGTGTCCAACTCTGACATCATATCATCATGTGATTGAACACCAACGATACATTTGTTTTCCAGGATGCAGTGCATTCCTGTGACATGGGTACAAGCTCCTAGATGAATCAACAGTATCAGAGAACTTTACAGCTGGGGAGACTTGCAAAAATCATCTACCAACCCTCACAATAAAGGAATCTGGGTTGTAAGCACACTCACTTATCCAAAGGCCTGTAGTTGCTTGTGGAAAAACCTTAACAGGAAGTAATAGTTAGCAACTCTTGATCAAGTGCTCTTGGCTATAAGACATTTTCTCCCTCGATTGGTTTGTGAGTCACTATGACTCAACCAACTAGGAAGTGAGTGAAAATTGTGTTCCTAAGAATATAAATTTCTTATTGAATAAGTTGAATAATAAATTGTTATTGAGTTATATAGTTATCAGTGTTTATGATAAATCCTTTAGATCAGAACTGCTGTGTTAGCTTGCTTTTAAATTAGCAAGTAGAATTTCTACCCAGGTGGCTTTTTGAGTTTCAGGAAAGCTGAAGGTCCTTAGGGAGGAGAATTTGATGAATAGTAGACTGGAAGAAGATTGGTTTTGTATTGGGTAACTATATTGAAAAAATGATAAGATTCAGGATTGATATACTCTCCTGAAGGAGGGACTAATCAAAACCTCCTACATGTCAACTCCAGAGTCACCACTGTGAATGGACCATTTTGCTCATAGAGAGATGGGTAACAAACCTGCTTCTGGGGATTTTATAGATAGTTAAGATTTAAGGCACAACTGTTAAAGTAAAATGTGAGAGATATAACAGCAGTATATTCATAGTTCTAAAGTAGAGCACAGAACAGGTATCTTAGAGGAGCCAAGGAATTGAACAGAGAGAGACTAATATCACATCCACTCATTTATTCAACAAATATACAAATTAAATGCATGAGCATGTTACTAAGCACTGCTCTAGAACAGCAAGCCAAAGCAGAGCTATGGCTCCCACAGAAGCTCTCATTCTACTGCTCATTCCAGAAATATGCAAAGTAAACACAGATGTAATATACTGTGTGGAGATGACTGATAAATTGAGGGAAGATCCTTCCTCCTTCCCCCAGACTCCCATCTTCTTTTCTGGTAGTCCTGTTTCTATTTCCATGTCTTTAATTGTTTCTGAGACAATGTCTTACTATGTAGCACAGCTTGCCTTGAATGCACAATCCACCTGTCTCTGCTTTCTAAAACCTGAGATTATAGACATATGTTGCCCCATGTGTTCATGTGTTTTTTTAAATCTAGACTCAACATTGAGAGAACATATGTAATGTCTGAATCTGACTTATTTTGCTTAATGACAACCTGAGTTCCATCCATTTTCCTGCAAAAGACATGATTTCATTCTCATGGCTGAATAAAACATATATATATATATATATATATATATATATATATATGTGTGTGTGTGTGTGTGTGTGTGTGTGTTTGTGTATATATATACACACACATATGTGTGAGTGTATGTGTATGTGTGTGTGTGTGTGTGTGAATCACATTTTCTTTATCCAATATGTTGATTGGCACCCCAGCTGATTCCACAACTTGGTTCTTGTATTTTGCCACGAACATTAGACAAGAACTCCTAATCATTACAAGTGCAATGTTAGGCATAGAAAGAAAGATTCTAACTGGGCCATAGAAATGAACCTGACCTAGGAAGAGTACAAGCCAGAAAAAGACAACTAAGTAAAAGCCACAGAATGAAGGCTGTAGTTTAATCTACATTACAGTTTACAACAAGTTGGTTATCACAGAGTGCACTAACTTTTCACACATGTTGGGAATTTTTGAAATTGGCGGATAATGGTTGCATTTCAATTTGGGCACCAAAAGGTGACAGAGGCAGGGCCAGAGTCAAAAGGGAGGAAAGACTAGTTAGCAACTTTTGATCAAGTGCTCTTGGCTATAAGACATTTTCTCCCTAGATTGGTTTGTAGAGTCTCAGTATATACAAATTATATACTGAGCATGCTCCAGAGCACTTTCCCATTACTCTGAGTAGGTGTGACAATACCTCTCCTGCCTGGTAACACATTCCCAGCATACACAGGCTGAGCAGCAGTACTGAGTAGGCATCCCTTCTGATGACCTGCACCATGACACAGCTCAGCTTGTGAGGTGATGCGCTGATGACTACATCCAAAATTCTGGAGCAAGAATTCCAGAACAGGGGAGGAGACTCACTTGGGAGCTGAGCTGGCATTTTTCTGGATGGTGCAGCATAGTCCTTTAGCCCATCATTATTGTCAAGACACAACTTGCTTCTGTTTGTGAAACCCGTCATGAATGTAAGGGCATTTCAGGAGTACAGTCTATAGGTGGGACTTGGGTGACTGATTCATGACTGATTCATCATGTGAGTTATCTGAGATTGTGGACTATCTTATGAAACTAAATGCAATGATTTAGACACTGGGGCCTCAATAGACATGCTGAGGAAATAGATGTGATCTGGAGGACTGATACTGTCTCTCAGTGTTCCCAGATATAAACTGAGGAAAAAGTGTATTTTTTAAATTTTTATTGTGTATGTGAGCGATGGGAAAGGGTTCAAGAGTGGAAGCTAGAGGATAACTTTTTTTATGTGAGTGTACTGTCTGCATGAAGGTTGGTGCACCCATGCCATGCAATGCCACAGAGGACATCAGAAGAGGGCATTGGATTCCCCTGGAACTGGAGTTAAAGACAGTTCTTGACCACCATGTGGGTGCTGGGAATCGAACCCAGGTTGTCTGCAAGAGTAGTCGGCACTCTTAACCAATGAGCCATCTCTCCAGCCCCATAAAGGTGTATTTTTTTTAGCTCTCATACAGAACTGTACTAAGAATCCATTTTCTAATAAACACATTTGCGAGGTATCTCAATACTTTGTTTTCCAGGAAAGGTGCAGGTACTACTGTCCCTCAGTATCCATGAGGAATTGGCTCCAGAATGGATGCTCAGTCCTTTATATGAAATGGTATATTTACACATGACCTGAGCACATCCTCTCATATGCCTTAAGTCATTTCTGGACTATTTATAACACCTAATACAGTGTAATGTGAGGTAAGCAGTCGTAACATGGTATTGTTGGGGGGATGAAAAGAAAAGAGACTGCACCTATTCAGTACAGACACAATTTTTATGAACATTTTTAAATCCATGGTTGGTTCAAGCCATAGATGCAGAAGCCATGGATGGGGAGAACAGACTACTTATTAAAAGTAAAGGCTGGAGAGATGGCCTAGCGGTTAAGAGCGCCGACCACTCTTACAGAGGACCCGGGTTTGATCCCCAGCACCCACATGGCGGCCGAGAGCCGTCTGAAACTCCAATTCCAGGAGAACTCCAGCTCCAGGGGAATCCGAGACCCTCTTCTGACCTCTGCGACATTGCACGACACAGGTGCACAGACCTGCATGCAGACAGTACATTGATACACATACAGAAATAAAAAAAAAAAGTAAAGACATATTCATTAGGAGAGAGAATATAAGTGGTTGTATAATGTGAAGGGACAGTATTCAAGTACAGGTGCACACCACAAAATGTTCTTTTGAGTTGCTGCTAACTCTTGGTGAGCCTGATCAACTGATTTACATTTCTTGACTTCGACTTTAAATAGACCCTTTAAAAGAAACAGCCTTCTGGGCGTGGTGGCGCACGCCTTTAATCCTAGCACTTGGGAGGCAGAGGCAGGTGGATCTTTGTGAGTTCAAGGCCAGCCTGGTCTACAGAGTGAGTTCCAGGACAGCTGGGGCTACAGGGAGACCCTGTCTTGAAAAGACCAAAAAATAAAAATAAAAATAAAAAAAAAAATAAAAGAAACAGCCTATGATTATAATTTTTACTGAATTCTATCATGTGTATTATAAAACTGGTCCAAATATTTTTCGATTTTTTTTTTATCTCTCCTGTCCCTTCTTTGTAAATTAGTCTTCCTCTGGAAAGCAATGCAATGAGTAAGGTGACCTCCATTCTTCCTTTTGCTTTAAAATTCTGTGAGCTGAGGATGCAGCTCGGTGAATGCTTACCTAGTATCTGGAAGGTTCTGGGTTTACTCTACAGCACAGCAATCTAGCAATCAATACATATATACACATAAAAAAATAAAATTCTACGTGCCACATAATTCTGCTTTCCAGCCTGCAATACTCCAAGTATTAAAAATGCCTGACTTGCTCATGCTTTGGAGGTCACTTCTTGCTCATTAAGCCACCCTGAAGGGCTTACAATGAATCATGTAGAAAGCATGAGAATCGAGATCAACAAAGGATCATTCATCCTATGAGATTCATTAAGCTCCTTCAACTTGCTGGAGCTTGTGGTAGATAAACAAGAAATATAAACACAAGGTTCTTACTGTCAGTCCAGAAATTTATTCAGGAAGATTAAGTTAATAAATATGACCATTTTATCATTCACTGCTTTGAGATTTCATATTCACAAGTTTCCATTCTTTTTTAAGCCAATTTTTATTAAAGCTTTGTGCATTTCATACAAAATTTCCAATCAAGTCTAGGCCCATTCGCCATTCCTTGCCCCCCAACCCCACCCCACCAGAGCTCACGCATTCTCCCAAACATGTTTTTCATCTTTTTGTCAGTCTCTTTAAAATTTTTTAATGCAGAAGTTTACTGTTTTGAGCAGAAGTTCACCGTTTCAGTTGGTTCTTTGACCCAGTCTTGTTGTTGCTGTTGTTGTTGTTCCTTCCAATTTTCATCACTCCAAAATATGCATATATGCATGCCACATATATCTTTTAGCATCTTCAGCTTATGGTTTCTTTCTTCTTTTTTTAATTAGGCTGAAAGATGTCATATTTGAAGGCTCCTCTTTGGCAAGCCCAAACCACCATCAGTCTTGCCTTTGTGCTCCACACCGGGGTTTTCCCTTCCCATGGTCACCAAATGAGGTCCAGAATGTCCTGTCTTGATCCTCCTGTACTGGTAAATTTCCATTCTTAAGCCGTTTCCTTGTGTCCTAAAATGCTCATGTAGTCTCCTAGATTTAGGAAACTATGACCTTTAAGTCATTTGTATTTCTGGAATTCCTTTGCTGGTTTCTATTTTTTTGTTTGCTTGCTTTTCGAAGACAGGGTCTTCTCCCTGTAGCCCCAACTGGCCTAGAACTCACTATGCAGACCACGTTAGCCTTGATTACACAGAGATCTGCCTGCCTCTGCCTCCCCAGTGCTGAAATTAAAGGTGTGTGCCACCAAGCCAGACTAGAATTTGTTTTTATATGTGTCGTAAAATTATTTCAAATTTGCTAGGATGTATCTCAGAATGTTTGTCTAGCATATAATAAGGGTCTGGATTCAAGCTTAGCACCACAATAAAAAAAGATTGCTTCAAATATTAGTAGACGATTTTGCTGTGTCATTTATTAAATGATCAGCTCTTATTTAATTAACAAACAACTGTCTTCATTAAATTCTTTTTTTTAGGATTTCCAAATCAGTTTATTCTTATTATCCTGACAGCTGGCATCATTAATACTTTAACAAAACCACTTAACATTAGCCAAATATCTAAGATACATGTACAAAAGATATACAAATTAAAAACATTTAAAAATCAATGGATACCATAATTTTGTCTGTGGCCATAACATCTACATTCAGAAATGATTGCGAAATTAAAACCCGAGATTAAAACTGTACAGCTCAGCCGGGCGTGGTGGCGCACGCCTTTAATCCTAGCACTTGGGTGGCAGAGGCAGGCGGATCTTTGTGAATTCAAGGCCAGCCTGGTCTACAGAGCAAGTTCCAGGACAGCTGGTTCTACAGGGAGACCCTGTTTCAAAAAAAAAGACCAAAAAAAAAAAAAAAAAAAAAAAAAACAAAAAAACTGTACAGCTCAAAGTGGATAAATTCCATTTTAGACAACAAAGGCAGTCCTTCAGTCTACATGTTTAGTGTCTCTGGAGGGTTGAGGAGAGAAACACCATGATACTTTGAATTTTTGTACTTCTCTCTTACTGACTGTTGGGCATGCTGTGGTGCTTTGAGGTAGGTCTGGTGAAGATCCATGAGACAGGGCTTAAGACTTTCCAGGGTACATCCAGTCTTTTGTACCAATGATTCAGGCCAGCTCTGTCTATGACAGTGTAGAGTGCTAAATGAAAGGCAGCTCCGGCAGCAAGTGATGGCAAATGCTTCAGGTGTGGGTTGGCACCTGTCACACTTAATTCTCCCCAAAACATTACTAAACTTTCAACTTTGCAGTTTGGAGGCTGTAGAAAGTATTGGGTAAGAAACTGATTTACTGTTGGCACAGCTAAGTCAAAAACAAGGACCTTGAGCACCAGGCACTCCATCCTCAGAACTTGCTTCTTGGAATAGGTGGCATCTATAATGTACACAAACTCTGCTACTTCTGGAGGATATATTTCTTCAAAATTTGAAGCTAGCAGCATAGCAGCCCACAAGCTGAAGCCTTCCTCTCAACACAGATATGGAAGAGAGCAATCGATCAATGTAATTCCCGGCTAGATGCATTTTTCATTCTGCAGCTTCTATTCTTCCCCCACTGGTCTCCATACTGTTGGTCATGTCTGGCTGCTTCTTCATACAGCCCACTTTCGGTTTACATTTAACCTCCCCTTCTCCCAAGGTATGTGTCAATATCCTCATGGTAGTCTGGTACTTCGTTAAAACCCAGTGGCTTTTCATCTTCCAAGACAATAGATACGTCCATAGCATGTGGTGATTCAAAACTACCACCCATTGGATAATCAAGAGGTGCCAGTGCTTTTCTTGCTCCAGGTCAAGCAACAGCTGCATTGAAGCCCAGGTCATCTTCCAACTGGGTTCCTTTACACTCCACTGTTCTCTTCTGAGTCTCTTCTGTTTCATCCAGATAAATAGTAAATTCATTGAATTCTTATGTATTAAGACCTATTTCCAAATTCCCTGCTCTGTTTCATTTATGTATTTCCCTATTAATATTGTCAACTTGATTTGATTCTAAAGCTTTTAAATTTTGTTCCGATAGCTAATGAGGCAAGTACCCTCTTATTAATCTTCTTTTGTACTATTTGATTCACTTTTCTTGGACATTTTTACTGTTCTCTATAACCTTTAAGGTACTTATGGATTCTTAATTGAATATTGTTTGGATTCTATGGGAATTTTACTAAAGTAAAACGCTAACTTTGAGGAAAATGTTATCATGTTATTTTCCAATCCAAGGACATAGTACATTTGAGAATTTGTTCAGACCGTGATTTATGATCCACAATAAGATGATTTATTTGGCAAAAAGACTCTATAGAAACTAATTAAAGTATATTTGAAAAATGTTTTTCAATGAAAATGAAAAATAAATGATTTATAGAATATACAGGGCTCAGGGTTGGAGAGATGGCTCAGTGGTTAAGAAAGCCAACTGCTCTTGCAGAGAACCGGGTTCGATTCCTAGCACCCACATGGTGGCTAAGAACCATCTTTAAGCTGGGAATGGTGGCACATGCCTTTGATCCTAGCACTCTGGAGGCAGAGTCAGGAGGATTTCTGTGAGCTCAATGCCAGCCTGGTCTACAGAGTAAGTTCCATATACATACAAAGGGAAGGGAAGGGGAGGGAAGGGGAGGGGAGGGAAGGGGAAGGGAAGGGAAGGGGAAGGGAAGGGAAGGGAAGGGAAGGGAAGGGAAGGGAAGGGAAGGGAAGGGAAGGGAAGGGAAGGGAAGGGAAGGGAAGGGAAGGGAAGGGAAGGGAAGGGAAGGGAGGGGAGGGGAGGGGAAGGGAAGGGAAGGGAAGGATGTGTGTGTGTGTGTGTGTGTGTGTGTGTGTGTGCAGGGCTCTTAAAATTAATGGGAATGATAAATAAAATCAAAAGAAAAATGGGCAAAGGACATACAGAAGAACGGAGAGATGCTCAAATACACACATACATATTTTCAAATCTTTTATTTATTATTAGATATTGGGGATTGAATCCAGGTCTCTCACTTGCTGGGCAAGCATCTACCAGCCTCATTTTCAAATCTTTGCAGCATTTCCCAACTTTTTCCACGTTTTCTCATCATCTTGAGCAGTGGCATTTTATGCTGGTATTTCTTTGTAGGGATTGCCTTCATTATTGTAGAATATTTTGCAAACTGTCTGGCTTTGTCTAGTAGAAGTTAATAGCACAACCCCCCAATTAGGACCATCAAAAATATCTCCAGATACTGGCAAACATCCCCTGTAAATAAAATCATTACAATTTGAGCACCACCAATTTCTACTTATTAGACAAGCTAAACATTCACTTTTGCAGCAAATCAAGTCCTTCTTGTCTGTCAACTATTTCTGGCTTCCTTTCTTCCTCCTAACAGAAGAAAATTCTGCCTTTAAAGGACTCATGTGATCATACCTGTAATCACAGATGTAGTGAAAACAAATACTCTCACATGTGGCTAGTGATTATAGCATTAGCTTTTGTAGCAAATAGCTGAGAAGCACCTACTGAAATTCTAAATATATATTCTTCAACGAGGTAATTCTATTCCTGGGAATAAATGCCACTAAGATGAAATTAAACATATATAAACATTTATTGTGCAATGACTTAATTGTTGCACCATTAGCAGGGACCCCAAACATTTGCATAAATGACTGCAAATAGGAAATGACTGAATAAATTATAGTATATCCACACAATGGATTGGTATGAAATTAGGAATGTACCTTATTGCATGGGATGTTTCACGCATTCTCTTTAGTGAGGAAAACAAGAACCAGAAAAGTATATAACATAACCCTACTTCTTTCAAAACACATGCCCCATTTACAAGCAGAGGATGACAATCTCTCAATGTTCTATTTACCCCCACTTCATAGGAGAACATAGTATCCAGAAATATATAGAGAACTCTTACAACTCAATGACAGAAAGACCAACCCAATTAAATAAGGGGCAAATAACTTGAATGGACATTTCCCCGGTGAAGATATAAACAGAAAATAAATACATGAAAAAGATGCTCAATTTTATCAGTTGTTAGGGAAATATAAATCCAAACCATGAGATACACTATCACACTTAGTGGTGGTGACTTTTGAGAAATGACAAAAAGCCCATTAGTATTTGCCAGGAGCTGGGAGTAAGGGATAGGTAGAGACTAACAGTAAGCTTGGACCGCCTTTCTAGAGGACCATGTTTTAGAACTAGAAAGAGCTGATGGTCCCACAATATTGGGAAGGTACTACCCTCACTGAGTTAAATGCTTCAATACAGCTTTGTGCTATGTGACCACTGCCTCAAATAGAAAACATATGCTCTCTGTCCACATTATCATGAACATGGCTGACTTCATCACATCTCAAAAGCTAAGTAAGGTTAGGCCCAGTTAATACCTGAACAAAAATCATATTGAAATATATTTATAGTCTTTACTACTGCATTAGCTACCTATTGTTGAAGATTCTCACAAGTGTAACATCTAAAAACAGTTACATCAGCCAAAATTCAGATGTTAACCAGACTCCTCTCTCAAGGCTCTAAAGAAAAACCCACTTCGAACTCTTTGAAATGCAGTTACTGTCTTTTTATTTTTTTCTGACTCGGGGTCTCACTAGGTATAACCACTCTATCCAGGAACTCTAAGTAGCTCCTGCTGGCCTTAAACTCGAAATGCTTTGCAAATGCTGGGATTACAAACCTTGCACTTCGAGGTTTTTAGTAGAGTTCACTTGCATGTGATTGTAGAACTGAGGTCTCTGCTTCCCTGCTGTCTGTCAGCCAGGAGCCAGATTCAATTTATAGGCTTCCCACATAAGTAGCTTTTCATCCTTCAAATGAAGCAGATTCCTTTTCTGCTTACCAGAAGGAGAAAACTCTAGGCTTATAAAGGGAACCCGTGATTAGATTAGGCTAGGGACACAATTCCACTGTTCCCATAAAATGTTACACTCACAGGAATATTATCTCATCTAATTCCCAGGTTTCATGCCACACACAAATGGGTGGAAATTTAATGAAGGCAAGGGTCATTTGGGTTCATTCTTTGAATTCTGCTTATCATAACCTCTGAACAGAAAAATAAGACATTTTCTGCTCTATTCAAGAAAAAAAAAAATGCTTGTTTATACCTAGCTTCATTGCAAAGAGAATTGGAAGTGCCTAGGTGATTTGTAGCAAGGATTGGTTAAAGGGCCTGTGATTTATGTGTGAAATGTTCAGGTTTCCAAGCCTCAGGCACAGGAAAGAAAGCTTCTTTTAGGAAGAGGGCATCTCCTTTTGAGGCCTCTCCTGCCTTGTTGGTTTGTTTTCCTTTCTTCCTTTCTCCTCTTCTGCTGAAACACTGCATGTATATCCAAAGCAACTACCTTGAGAACCGGGTGCTCTCTCTCATGTGATGATAAGCAGATATTACGATGCGAGTTTAGAGGAGTAGGTCATTGTATTTCATAGATTATCAATTCTAAAGATTTTTGTTTGTTTATTTGTTTCAGGGCCTTTGTTTTCGAGGATTATTTTGGTAGGTTAGAACTACTAATGCTACATTTTTAAATTGAACTTGGGGATTTTAAACAAGAATACACAAGCATACATGTGACCTTAAAACATTATATAGCCTGTGAGGTGTTAAGAGTAAAGAAAGCCGTAGTATGATTATGAAAACAGTTTTTGACCTTTCAGAAGGCTATGGGACCTCCAGGGCTTTCTGGAACATTCTTTGGAAAGACTCAGTGAAAGACATCCATTCCACACCGGATTTCCTCAGATTCGTCAACCGTGTTTTGTTGCATACACTCAAGCAGTCTTAGAGACATTTTGTCTTTACTAATATTTTCTTCCATCTCGCCTGCTAGTTTTTTGTTGCTTGTGCTTGCAGAAAGTGTGATTTGCTACAACAGGATGAAAACTGAGCTAGATGGATCATTAACACAAAAAAGCAAAAGAATTAAAAAATGTTCCTGTGGGCTTCTGACAGCATCTGTTACTGTACAAACACATACCATGAAGATTACTGTAGCCGTGCAACTTTATCTGCAGTAGGATTAGCAAGGAGTCAAGACTGTGAATCTAGCAAAAATAAAACTGAGGGAAATGAAAGCAAGCCTAGAGATTCTCATGTTTTGCCCTTGAAAACTATGCCAAGACCTCTTTTGTTGACGTTTTGTTTTTAGAGACTACATTGGTTATTCATGATTAATGATTCAGTGATTTCCACTTTCCTTTTAACTGGAAGATATACGGTAGTTGTTTGCCTATTCTGAGGGGAAATAAAGCAAAACTTTTTAATTGCGACTTAACCCTGGCCTTCTGTTTACTGACTAACACACTCTTGTTTACTCCGTTTGTATTAAAGCCCCAAACGCTCAGGGCGGTGATTTTCTAAGGCACAGGAATACAATTTATGAACACGGAAGCGGCTGAAGACCGCTTGGCATTCTCCCTCCTCAAGGTTAAAAGTTTGTTCTCCAGGTCACAGCGTCTCGGTCAGAAGTGCACACCAGAGGGCTGGCTGCTGAGATGCAGAACCCGTGATTGCTCTGCGCGCATCCGGGGATTTGGCTGCGGGGAGCGCTCTTGGCGCGTGGGAGGAAAGCGGAGGTGGAGGAGCCGACCAGCGAACTGACACTGGGGATCCTGCCGCCCCGACACGCCACAGCCAACACGCCACCGCCACCTGACCCGAGCCCTGGGAGCCCTGGGCCTCCAACCGCGCACGTCAGGGGCCTGGCGCGCCGCCGTGAGAACCGCTAACCAATGGTAGAGAAGTCAGGCTCCAGGCGTGCGCTGTGATTAGCTGTCTGCTGGAGGGGGCGGGGAGAGGCGGCTGGAGGGGCGGGGCTTGTTCGGTCTGCGCGCTGAGCTGGGCAGCTGAGGCGCCCGGCACCGGGCAGCAGTGGCGCAGGACAGCAACCGCTCAGGCCCTGTGGCGGGAAGCGGCGGCGGTGGCCCGGTCTGGCGCGACGGGGCGTCGAGCGCGGCGACAGGTGCCCGCGCCCGGGCTGCGGCCGATCGGCGCTCCAGTTGGCTGAAAGGAAGGAAGAGGCCGGGCTGCGTCCCCGCCTCTCCGCGCGCGGATGGAAGTGCCGGGCCCCGTGTCCCGGCGGGCGGCGGCGGCGGCGGCCACCGTGCTCCTGCGCACCGCGCGCGTCCCTCGCGAGTGCTGGTTCCTGCCCACCGCGCTGCTCTGCGCCTACGGCTTCTTCGCCAGCCTGCGGCCGTCCGAGCCCTTCCTTACGCCCTACCTGCTGGGGCCGGACAAGAACCTGACCAAGAGGGAGGTAGGCGTGGGGCGCGTGTGCCTGGCTCCTGGGGCAGCCGGAGCGGCGGCGTGCATGTATGTCTCAGGCCATATGTGAATGGAGTTGGATAGTGACTTAGCCCGACTCTGCTCGGACACGTCCATCAGGAACTTCGGGGGTCAGGGAGCAGTGTTTAGATAAAGCTGTGCTTTGGACAAGCTATAGGTTTAATATATGTATTCGTTAGTTCGGAATAGGCACTACTGCTTTTGTGAGTGTCAGCCCCTCCATTTCTGCACCCCCAGTTCCTTCCTATCCTCAACTTTATTTACCTTTGACAGGGTGGATATGCTGTTAAATAAGGACAAGACCACATCATCCTCATTTGGCTTTACTTTTTTAATTAGGTGAAGTTGGTTGTTTCCAAAGATATCTTGCCCTCCTCCATACCCCATCTCTTGGGATGAAAGCAGATGGTATCACATAATTCGCACTTCATTTTCTTGTACTGTGAATTGTTGCTTTACAGGTAATAGTTTTGTTCCTCACCCACAGGTGAAATTTTTGTGGGCTGTATTGCTCAGGGTAACTGAGCAGAGAACACATGGTCCATGACGCAGAAGTTCTTGCCCATTGATTTAAGATAAGGACTTGTAAGCGTAGTACTTTAGAAGGCATAGTGTACTTTAGGAATGTGCCTCTTATTGAAACACATTATCTCAAAACTTGGTCTTTTGCAATAAACCTTATATAAACCAAGAAAGAAAAGAACCCCAGATTGCTACCACAGAATTAAGATGATTTGGTATCTCTTCCTTGAATACCACAAAGTGTGAAAGCTGAGATCTGACTGCTATCAGCTGAGTGGGCACTGGATAACTGCTTTTCCCTATGTCTCTCTTTCCTACCACTCTGCCTCCATGCCCCGGTTGCTGTGAAATACTCCTCCCATTTAAACCTTACTCTTCCTGACATTGCCAGTCACCTCTTTGGAGTAGCAACCCAATAACCCGGCATAACAGGTCAGAGCAAGAGGTGGCATTCCCAGACTCATTTGCAGACTGGCAGGATATAGTTACTCACAGTCCAGTTCGATGTTGCAGTGTGCCATCATTTTCAAGGTCACTTGAGAAAGAATTGAGAGTCTGTGTTGATTCCCTGATTCTTTGATTATTTTGTCTTTTAGCAAAAGTACAGCAGACTTTTACCTAACATTAGATCACATTTCTTCATCTCATGGATCACATCACAGTTATTCATTTATCCATATGTATTTTGGTACCGTTTGAAACCAACAGTAAAAAGACCACCACTTAGGACCAGAATGATTTAACTAGAAGAAAATTACTACACTGATACAAGAAGGTGTAATTTTAGAGACCCAGAGCAACCACTGAAACTGAGGGGGATTGGGGGGAGCCCCTGGGGCAGAAATGCAACTGCCTGTGAGCAGCTGGTTATTAAAGTTTCATATGAACTCCCAGGGAGCTGCACAGTGTGTGTATCCTGCCTGATGGAGAAGCACATGAGGGAAACGTGCTCAGTGTTGATATTTGAAAGCTGATCTGTTTTGTCATGGGCTCTGGATCATGGGCTGCTGTTTGCTGTCATAATCACGAGTTCTGCCTTATCAGAAGGCCTTAAATATGTTCACCAGGCACAGTAAAGCAGGGATGCTAGGAGCAGTGTTTGTTGGTTGTGCAAGGATGCTTCTCTCAGTACAAATTAGATGAGAAGGCAAGAGTATTTGAAAAGAAGTGTGGTCTTGGGGGTGGGAGTGTCATTTCTGAGGATGGTAGAGTCCTGGCAGACTGTTGGTTGTGGGTGGTATGGCCCTTCTTACATATAGAGAAAGCTAAAAAAAAATCTAGTAACTGAAATAAATAGAAAACCTTGCTCTCCTTCAGGATTGCTTGTTTTCAGCAAACCATAGTCCATTACATTTGTGTTGAAGGCATTTCCCCTTTGAAGGCTCAGAACTGCCACATTGGATCATTGTAAACAGTTCGAAGATTACCTAAGTCCCCAAGGCAGAATTCCCTCTCTCTCCACTCTAAGAATTGGGGGGGGGGGGCGGCAGAATAATAACTCTTATAAAGTAGACCAGATTAAAATTAGACTATATTCCAGGAGTTGAAAACCAAACATTAAGAGGTATCTATCTATCATCTATTATCTATCTATCTATCTATCTACCTATCTATCAATCATCTATCTATCTATCTATCTATCTATCTATCTATCTATCATCTATCTATCTATCTATCCTCATGCCAAGGACTGAACCCAGGGTACAGTGTTACTGACTTGCCCAGGCTAGCCTTGCAATCCTGCTGCCTCAGCCTTCCAAACCTTTGCTCCCACACCCAGCAGAGCTCTCTATTTGGTAGTATTCTTGCCTCAGTCTCCCAAGTAGCTGGGATTATCGGCATGCACCTCCATACTCTTTTAAACTGATAAGGAATGGAGTTTATAGAATAAAAACTTGGCAGTTAACCATTTGAGGACAACTATTGTTAAGTTTAGTATTAGAGTGAAAATCAACTAGAGGTTTGATCTGAAAGAAGACAGGTGCTGAAAATGCTGAAAAAAACAATAGAGACAATTTTTAACGTTTTTATTAACATAGTAACTGCATATTTACTGGTGACTATGGTATTTCAGTATGTGCATACAGGATGCAATGATCAGATCAGAACAGTTAGCATTCCCCTCTTCTGATGTTTGGAGGCCTCAAGCTCCTCCTTTCCAGTTATTCATAAACTGTAATAGGTTGTTGTCAATACAGTCATCCCACTAAGGTGTGGAATGGACTGACTGCTTTGGTGCCTTTTACCTACATATAGAGAAAGCTGGGGCTGGAGAGATGGCCTAGCGGTTAAGAGTGCCGACCGCTCTTGCAGAGGACCCGGGTTCGATTCCCAGCACCCACATGGCGGCCGAGAACTGTCTGAAACTCCAATTCCAGGAGAACTCCAGTTCCAGGGGAATCCGACACCCTCTTCTGACCTCCGCAGCATTGCACGACACGGGTGCACAAACTTGCATGCAGACAGTACATTCATACACATACAGAAATAAATAAAATTAATAAAAAAAAGCTACATTTTGAAAAAAATCTCGTAACTAAAATAAATAGAAAACCTTGCTCTCCTTCAGGATTGCTTGTTTTCAGCAAGCCACAGTCAGTTACATTTGTGATGAAGGCATTTCCCCTTTGAAGACTCATCTACCCTCTGCCCCAGCCTAGGGTAGTCAACATTTGTCTTCCTGTGCCTGGATCGTTTAACCTAACATCTGTCTTTTAGTCCCATCCATGTTGCTGTGTCAGGGTTTCATTCACCTTTATGGTTGAATAATATTTCATTGTGTAGAGACCAAACTAGTAGAGAACATTTTTAAAGAAAAGGTTTGTTGGCCAATAGCTTTGTGGTATAGCACTGAGGAAAACATGTTAGGGAGTCTATAAAGGTGCGGAAACAAGGCCGAGTCAAACAGGAGACAGTTTTGAACTTCATAAATCTGAAGGAGAGTGGTGTCTCTGAAGCACAAGCAGAAAGGGAGAGAGGAGTTGTTACAGGGAACTCAGCTCGGAAGATCTCTGTAGGACAGGCTTCTTGCTGCACAGACTTCATCTCAAGGTCACGTTTGCTGGCTTTGGTTTTCTACTGAGGGACACAGAGACAACTTGTTTCTCATTTGTTAAAATTTATACATTTTGATTAAGAATCTTTTCTACAGTTCTTGATTATTCCTTCATGCATATATTCAGGTTGCAACATATTTCCTTATCAAGTGATTGACAAGCAGAAATTAGAACAAAATCATTAAACAGATCACTTATACAAGGACAATCAAAAATCAAGTATACAGTATATTTAAGAAATTAAGGGGTTACATTTTACTTTTATAGTTATGTGCCAGCTAGAGATTTTACAGTAATTGTTTATTCCTCTAAAACCTTAGGTGATTATCCATTTTACTTGTTGATGAATTAAGGTGTACTTGAAATTCAAGCAAAAAGTTGTTACTCTTGGCTTCAGAATGTCAAAAGCTAGTGTTGGGTTTATTCCATGGCAAAGTATTCATCCTGTGACTAAGGGTACCTTCCCAAATGATACTTAAGAAGGCTACTAACCCTGACATGGTATATTTGTGCTTGTAATCTCAATACTTGGGAGGCTGATGTAGGAGAAGTGAGAGTTCAAGGCCAGCCTGGGGTACATAGTAAAACCCTATTGTAAACAAACAGGTAATTGGAGCCACTGATCTAGACTTTGAATTGCTTACTTAAAAATTGACTGTGTGGTGGCATACACCCGTAATCCAGTACTGGAGATGCTAATGCAGGAGCATCACAGAAAGATTGAGGGCACTCTGGTCTGTGTAGTTAAGTTCCAGACCAGCGACCACAACTGCACAGCAAGACCCTGACTCAAACCCAAACTGGCCAACCAAACAAAAATACTTAAACCTTTAGGATCTTGCTAGGCAGTGAGCTCCTTATAAAAAAAGAGGGGAAATTACAGTGATTGTTACTGTAGGGCTGTGTATTTTTTTTCAGTTTTGTGTATGTGATGTGTGTATATTTACATGTTCATGGTGGTGGTGATGCATGTGGAGGCCTGAGGTCAGCATCGCATGTCTTCTTCAATTATTCTTGACCTTATTTCATATAGTCTCAGATGATCTGTCTTTTTACTTCAGTCTTCTAGTTTTTAGACTTGTGAAAAACAGTAAAATGAAGTAATTCATTATGTATGTATTCTTTCAATTGATCCTTGCCACAGACCACCTTGTGGCTTCTATTCTTCTTGTGCTGACAATAGAGATGAATTCTGAGGGGAACTAAAGAAACTTACCTATACACAGTCCCCTATCTACAACTTTTTTCCAGTTTATTAAACCAATGGAACCATATACATTCTTATTGCAGATTGTGAATTTTGATCTTTTCCTGAGCAGTTTGTGGTATGACATTGCATTGTAATGCTGGACAGTAGTAGTGATTCACAGCTCCCTGGAAGCCATACAGTCAAGAGGGGAAGTGATTGCTACTCTAGGGTATTCTGTATTGAATGCATTTTTTTCAGTTTTGAGTATGTGATGCATGTGTGTTTACATGTTTGTGGTGGTGGTGATGTATGTGGAGGCCTGAGGTCATCATCATGTGTCTTCTTCAATTATTCTCAACCTTATTTTTTGAGGCAGGTCTGTCACTGAACTTGCAGCTCACCAGTTCAGCTAGACTGGCTTGTTCAGTGAGCTGCAGGGAACCTCCTTCATGCTGGAATCACAGACTTGCTCCTCTGTGCCCAGATTTCTATGTGGGTGCTGAGGATCTGGATGCTGGTTGTCGTGCTTGCATGGCAAGCACTTTACTGAGCCACCTCTGTAGTCCAAATGCATTTTTGAAACTGTATGCTCAACTTAATAGAAATTCTGGGTGCACTCTTTCTGCTTTAAAGCCTATTTTAAACATTATTTATATTGTATCTCAGTTGAAAAGTAGTGCATTAAAAAGAAAATAGCAGTAAGTTCCACTGTACTATTACACAGAAGAGGGATTATAGTTAATCCATGTGTCATATAAATCAAAATATCTAAAGTAAGGATTATTATTGCTTCTATTACAAAGAAATGATAAATGTTTGAAATGATAAAATAACCTAAATATTCTGAGGTGAACATTGCAATATATACATCATATATACATGGATATACCAAGGTAGCATATTGTACCTCATAAATATGTAATAAAAATAATTATTAGATTAATTTTTAATTTGTAAAATGAAAAAAGTCTGCTTTATGTTATATAAGTAAGACAGACATAAATGTTGCCTATAATTCTACCACCTAGGGAGAGTTAGTTCATCAAGACATAGGAGAGATTTGCCCTCTTTACCTCTTCTACCCCAAAAGGAGCAAAACTTACAGAAACCTCACCATACACAGGGCTGGAACAGCAGCCTGCAATAGACTGCCAACACTTCTGTGGATGGCTCTACACCAATGCAGGGAAGAGCAGTGCTAATTGGACTGTGGATTACTTAAAAGAAGAGGAGGAGGGGGCTGGAGAGATGGCTCAGTGGTTAAGAGCACTGACTGCTCTTGCAGAGGACCCAGGTTTGATTTCCAGTACCCACATGGTGGCTAACAGTCATCTGTAACTCCAGTTTCAGAGGATCTGACACCTTCTTTAGACTTCCACAGGCATTGCATGGCACAGGTGCACTTACATATATGCAGGCCATATACTCATACACATAAAACAAAAATAGTAAGTAAAGAAGAGGAGGAGGAGGAGGAGGAGGAGAATGAGGAGGAGGAGAATGAGGAGGAGGAGGAGGAGGAGGAGGAGGAGGAGGAGGAGGAGGAGAAGTTGGAGGAAAGAAAAGGTGGGGAAGGGAAGAAATCATGAAGTTAGGGGGTCTGGAAGGAGTTGGAAGGGAAAATGGGTGTTATTTAGGATGTAAGTACTGGGGCTGGAGACATGGCCTAGTGGTTAAGAGCACCGACTGCTCTTGCAGAGGACCTGGGTTCTATCCCCAGCACCCACATGGCGGCTGAGAACCGTCTGTAACTCCAATTCCAGGAGAACTCCAATTCCAGAACTCCAGTTCTGACCTCCGCAGCATTGCACGACACGGGTGCACAAACATGCATGCAGACAGTACATTCATACACATACAGAAATAAAATTTAAAAAAAGGATGTAAGTAGTTTGTATACATGTATGAAATCACCAATGGATAAATAAAATTAGTTAAAATTTTAAAATGAGAATGGACAACTATTCAGTATTCAGACATTGATCATGTCTTCCAAACACTATGTCAGCTGTTAAAAAGTTATACAGTTGAATGCTGGGCCTACCTTTAAGTAATTTTAAAGGTGCTGGGCATGAGTGTGATGGTAGATGCCTCTAATCTCAACACATGAGAGGCTGAGATGGGGGAATCAAGAGGTCCAGGCTAGTTTGATCTACATAGTGAGTTTGAGTCCAGTCTGAGCTACATAGAGGACCCTGACTCTAAAGAAAGCAAAAATACCTCTTATAAGACAATGGTTCTAAACCCTGGTGCATATAAAAATCTCCTGTGAGATTTAGAAAAATTACTGTGGCTTGGTATTCAGCTTCTTTGGCTGTTTGGGAGATAGGCAGCTATGGTTATGAACCAGTGTTAGGAGTTAGGTGATATTGACCCAGAGCTCTCAAGAGAGATTGTGATACAAGTACCAACAGCTTCTGTGATGTTTTGCTGGTTAAAAAGTCTGAGTTACTCCTTGATGAATGGGGAGGATTTTATAAGGAATAAATAATGGAGCGGAGGTAGAAAAGGGTATTCCAGATGGTCATCTGCACTGTCGTGGCCAGTGCTTCTTTGCTTGATAAGGATGAGGTATTAGAAATGTTGGTACAGGGCTGGAGAGATGGCCTAGCGGTTAAGAGCGCCGACCACTCTTACAGAGGACCCGGGTTCGATCCCCAGCACCCATATGGCGTCTGAGAACTATCTGAAACTCCAATTCCAGGAGAACTCCAGTTCCAGGGGAATCTGACACCCTCTTCTGACCTCCGCGGCGTTGCACGACATGGGTGCACAGACTTGCATGCAGACAGTACATTCCTACACATACAGAAATAAATAAAATTAAAAAAAAAAAAGAAATGTTGGTACATGGTTTTATAAGAGTAAATTGTTATGGCCAGTCAGGTCTGTTGATCACTAATGAGCTTTTATTTCCTTTTTACTAGGTCTTCAATGAAATTTATCCAGTATGGACTTACTCTTACCTGGTGCTGCTGTTTCCTGTGTTCCTTGCCACAGACTACCTCCGTTACAAGCCGGTTGTTCTGCTGCAAGGACTCAGCCTTATTGTTACCTGGTTCATGCTGCTCTATGCCCAGGGACTCCTGGCCATTCAGTTCTTGGAATTCTTCTATGGCATCGCCACAGCCACTGAAATTGCCTATTACTCTTACATCTACAGTGTGGTTGACCTGGACATGTACCAGAAAGTCACAAGTTACTGTCGAAGTGCCACATTGGTGGGCTTCACAGTGGGCTCTGTCCTAGGACAAATCCTTGTCTCAGTGGCAGACTGGTCACTCTTCAGCCTGAATGTCATCTCTCTCACCTGTGTTTCTGTGGCTTTTGCTGTGGCCTGGTTTCTGCCTATGCCACAGAAGAGCCTCTTTTTTCACCATGTTCCTGCCTCCTGCCAGGGAGTGAATGGCATCAAGGTACAAAATGGTGGCATTGTTACTGGCACCCCAGCTTCTAGCCACCTGCCTGGATGGGAGGACATTGAGTCCAAAATCCCTCTAAATCTAAATGAGCCTCCCACAGAAGAACCAGTAAGTTGAACCTTAAATTGTTTGTAGTTAATATTTTGGGGAATAAATAATGACAACAAAACAGACAGGTAACCCCCTTTTGTTAGATCTTTTGTTCATTTGGATTTAGGTTTTATTTTGAGTTGTTCTATTGGTTCATTCATTCATTCATTAGGATGTAATTGATTTATGTGAGGGATATTAAATTTATTCTTAGCTTCCTGATCTCCAGAGTCAAAGCAGCATAAGATTATGTATCATGTCAGAGATATGCTGGCATGTTGTCTCCATTTTTCTGTCTCCACTTCTTGGCATACAAAGAAAGCACTCAGAGAACTTTTGTTGAAGAATAATGAAAAGTCCAGTTTATGTTTCATATCTGCTTCTAGGTTCTAAATTGAAGGTTAAAGTGTTTAAAGAGACAAAGTAATTTTCCCTTTTTTTTTTTTGCTAGAAATGATACTTATTTTTCAAATGATGCTTTATTATACTGGGGTAGTAATGAATACCACAAGGGAAGAGGATGACAGAAAAATTTAAGGTGTGATTGTAACACTGCCTCCTAGGAGAGGCATAACATTCAGAATAATGCACCCATTCTACAATGACCAGAAAGATGGAATGCCTCCTCACAGTTGTTTGTTCGTTTGTTTGTTTGTTTGTTGTTGTTTGACAGGGAAGAAGTAAAAACCCTTTTTACTCAGTTTTGGGTGTGATAGTTTATGTACAGAGTTCTGGGATTCTACAAAAAGCTTCTTGGAATTACTAAATGACAGTGTCAGAATAGAAAAATATAAATCATCTTTGTATTTCTATATATAAGCCACAAATGACCACAAACAGAAATTTAATAACTTAATTTACAGTAGCATCAATAAAGCCTTAATTTTTCACAGGCTAAGACCTAATATTGTTAGGACATTATTTCATTATAATTTGTTATGTAGATTCAGTGCTATCACTATCAAAATCCCAACAGACTTATTTTTCTTTTGATACAGAATTCATATGGAAATACAAAGGATTTAAAATACCCAATGAAACAATTTGGAAAAAGTGAAAAGTTTGGAGGACAGATAATAATAGCTGATTTCTTGAGTTGTACAGCTATAGTAGAAATGTGGTATTGATGTCAAAAAGGATCAATAGAGAATATCAAATATGTCAAGATGACTAGATAAAGAGTACAGATCTAGACCCATACATTTATAGACAACTGATTTTTGACAAAGATGTAAAGGCAATTTAGCAGAAATCACTAATGGTGCCAGTTCAATCAGATATCCATATGCAGAGAAAAAGAACTTTAATTCATTTATTTTTATAAGATAAAGGCATTTTTGTGGGAAGGGGTGGTGATGGGGTATATGTGTGTTTTGTTTTTGTTATTCTTGTCAGGTGCAAGATTGATTCCAATCACAATAAAATAGTAGTAGTTTTCCTGGACATGTTTGAAAATAAGCCTCTTAACATTCCTGCTTTGCATGTGGACTCTAAGGCTGAGCTACACAAGTTTTGTGTGCTGAAGAATAAAAAACTATCTTGACTCTAGCTGGAGTTAACCCAGTGGTATCAACCCAGTCTCTAATGTCCCTGTTGAAAATTACTCTCATGCCAGGCGTGATGGCTCGTGACTTTAATCCTAGCACTTGAGAGGCAAAGGCAGGTGGATTTCTGTGAGTTCAAGGCCAGCCTGCTCTACAGAATGAGTTCCAGGCCAGCTGGAACTATAGGGAGACCCTGTCTCAAAAATACAAAAAATAAATAAATAAATAAAAAAGAAAATTACTCTCTTGTCTACCCCCATACTTCATCTCAGGTAACTAGTTGGAATTTAGATTTTTGTCCAAGGACCCTGAGCCGCCCTCTATAGCCTGGGAAACACTTGTCCTGTAACTCACCCTTGACTACCCAGGGTATAGTTTTTGGTCAAAATGACCAGGGATTAAATATTGAAGAAATTTTGATTCTATCATAATTTGATCAGTGACACTGGAGAGTCCACGTAAGGTTGCCAGCAGGAGGAGGGGAGTCTAATCATCTAATCTCATGTAGTAGGAAAAATGTGGGCCTTTTTCTTGACCTCAAATGTGTGGCTTTAGCTATGCATGATATATCTAATGCTTACATAAGTATATGGTTTAATGTTAACATTTTTAGCTGTAGTTATAAAAATCTTTACAAACCAGTAAGTTTTGAAGTTTTTGGAAGGTGAATAAGAAACATAGTAGGAAAGAGTATTTCTTTTCATAACAACCAGTACATTCAAGTACATATATAAAATGTATAATAATAGAAATGAAAGCATTACAGCAAAATACTTTATCTTGATATATTCCATTTTATTTGCTTTATTATAATTCAGGTCGCTATGTACTAAATATTTTTATTGCCCTTTGGTAAGTTGTGGCTTACAGTTGCAATAACTTTTATACCAGTGGGAAGCTTATTTTTTTATAGCTAGCCAAAATATCAGTATTTTAGCTGGGCGTGGTGGCACACACCTTAATCACAGCACAGCTGGGTCAGGAAGATTGCAAATTCCAGGTCAACCTGGGCTACATTGCGAGACTGTTTTTGTTGTCTCAAAACAACAAAAACAAATTGAATGATGAAGAATTGGAAATTGTTAGATAGAAGTCATTTTACCACAGATCATAGAAGAGTAAGGGCCTCTTAAAGGCACCCTATCTCATTTATCCTCTCATTTACAGAGGTGATTATGGCCCAAGATTTTTTTTTTTTTTTTTTTTTTTTTCGAGACAGGGTCTCCCTGTAGCCCCAGCTGTCCTGGAACTCACTCTCTAGACCAGGCTGGCTTTGAACTCACAAAGATCCGCCTGCTTCTGCCTCCCAAGCGCCAGGATTAAAGGCGTGCGCCACCACGCCCAGCCATGGCCCAAGATTTTTAAGAAAAGATTAGTAACTTATGTATAAGTGCACAGATAACACTCCTATACATAACTTTTAAAAGCATACATAAAACTTGCTTCTCCCTGTACTCCATAAAATCTTTTTTTTTTTCCAGATGGAGGTATTCTTTTTATTTATTTATTTTTCCATTTTTAAATTTTATATTATTCCAAAATATTCATATATATACTCTACACATAAGTCAAAATTTAAAATTCTGAAAATAAACTATAGGTTGATTCCTAAACACATTTAGAGATTCATATTTTAACAGTAAATTTGCATGCAGGTATAAAGTCATGTAACTACATTCTTTTTGAACCAACCCAAATGCCCCTTAACTGATGACTGGATAACAAAAATGTGGTACATCTACACAATGGAGTTCTATGCAGCAGTAAAGAAAGATGACATCATGAGCTTTGCTGGTAAATGGATGGAACTCCATAAAATCTTTTACTACAGTGATGTCAGACTATCGAGTAGGCTACATTGTAGGCCAGTTAAGCTTTGTTTGGTTTCCTAAGCATCCTAGGCTCTGCACCTTGGCAGTTGGACAGTGTTTTGGCAGCTGTAACTGACTGGTCTTCAAATATTGTTGTTTTTCTGTAGAAAGATTAAAGTGAGGTCAGAAGATAGATAATTGGGATCACAGCCATTTTGAGTTAACAAAATGTGTTATCAAACTAAATCTTAGTTGTGGCAATTATCAAAGAATAGATAGGTGGCTTTATCTTGATTTACCAGAAAGGGGAAATTAAGTAGGAAGAATCAAAGTGATTGTCTTCTCGACTTCGAATTACCTTAGCATATCGTGAGCTCTTTATAGAGAGCCTGTTGCTTTGGGGAAAAGGTGGCTGATGTCGCTGGAAGGGCCATCAAAGCCAGAGACTCCCTTTCGCAGTCTAATCTGCTCCTATGCTTGGCGTGTAGGTGGAGCTGATGTATTTTGAGTTCCTCATTTATTAAAAGCTATTCAGTGGGGTGAGGCTAGAGTCATAGCTCAGTGTAAACCACTTGCCTAATATGTGTGGAGCCCTAGGTTTAAACCCTAGCACTGAAAAAAAAAAAAATCAGCTAGGTATGGTGGCACTTACTGTTATCCCATTACTCTAGAGATTGAGGTTGGAGGATTTCGGGTTCAAGGCCAGCCTGAGCTACATGATATGTTTCAAACTAAAATAAAACAAAATTCAAGTTAAACCACTCTTTCATCATAGAGACTGTCATGCCATTCAAACTTGATAATTCTCTTAATATGTCCATACTTTCTTGGTAAACCAAAACTTTTTTCTATTAGTAATCATTCCTAGCATGTGTGCATATTTGAGTCCTCTAACACAATGACAACAGCAGATTTAATGCTTCTACTTTGGTATTTAATAATGTCACTTCTAGGAGCAGGGAGCAGAGTGTTTTGAGGAAAAGAATTAACTTCAAATTATAATTCTAATGCTTCCTGAGGAGGTTATTTAATTCTGTTGGACTTGTCTTTCCTTATTCATGCATCTATATCTTGAGGGTTAAATGAGGGCATATTAAGGTTTCAGACGAGCATCATAGTAATTATTGTCATTAAACATGGATACTCAGGAACAGCTTTGTTCCTTTACTATAGAATGTCACTTGAGGTTACACATAATTCCCTCTCCCACCCAAAAGGGGAGAAATGTGCTTGCTAAGAAATACATAAATATATATATGCATATATATTGTACATTTATATATAATTTACGAGATAAGCTGTTGGTTTTTGCAAAGAAAAAGACATTTATGAAATAGAAAATTAATGTTTGAGCACTGTTCCCATTTGCTGTGTAGGAGCCCAAGGCAGACCGTCTCCGAGTGCTGAAGGTACTGTGGAATGACTTCTTGATCTGTTATTCCTCCCTCCCTCTGCTCTGCTGGTCCGTGTGGTGGGCCCTCTCTACCTGTGGCTATTTTCAAGTGGTGAACTACACACAGGGACTATGGGAGAAGGTGATGCCTTCTGAACATGCTGATATCTACAACGGTGGTGTGGAAGCTGTTTCAACCTTACTGGGTAAGCAGAGAGGGAGGGTGGAGAGAGTCCTCTGAGTTAAGCCAACTGTGGTCAGATTTAGTCTCCCCTTTCAATTTGAAGTAACCTAAAATAATTATTTGAGCTCTCATTTTTCTAAGTTAGAAAGAAAACTTGGATGTAATCAAGTGTTGGAGGACTATAACTGACAAACTTGAATTCCTTATAAATTTTAGAGAAACTCAATATATTAATTTTTCAGGTGTTTTCTTTGCATATCCAGTTTTTCTTACCTGTATACTTAGTGGTTTTGTCACTTTATGTGAATTTTAAGTAGCAGTGTATTATATATAGTATGAATATGTACTAAGCAGTATTTTGTGGACTTCATGCATATTAATTGTGTTCACCAAATCCCTGAGATGGGTGCAATTATTATTGTCATTGTACACTGGAAATTTTGGACAGATTAATAATATGCCTAAGATCATATGAGTGGTTCATAGTGAAGTCAGGATTGAAACTTGGGCAGAATGGCTTCAGAGCCTGTGTCCTTGATGAGACATTCTGTCCTTTTCTAATTTGTTGTCCTACCTCATAAGGTTATTGGAAGGTTCTCTGTAAGATCTGTAAACACTTATTAATTGTACCTGGCACGCAGAAAGCACTCCATATATTTTAGCTGTTATCATCATCATTACTTCACTAAAGGGCAGAGGAGCCCTTTTACATACCAGATTAGTTCTTGTTCTGAAGGGGAGACAACTCACCTTGCCATGCTGCCAAATCTGGTACAATGATTCTCTGTGACCCTAGCCAGTGCATCAGGCCAAGCAGTTATTTCCTTAGCAGTATCCCTGGGCCTGTACCCTCTGCATCTGTCTAATGGCCACCTGCCCTAATTCAATCTCCCATCATCCCAGTGGCTCCATATGATTCCATCAAGTTTAAAATTCTCCACTTGAGTGTCAAGTCCTTATTCTTGAGCTACTTAACTTATAAGTTTAAAGATGTTAAAATTTCATAATCGAAGCTAAATATTAAATGTATTGAAATAGTGTTTGTTTAGTTAAGTAACTATATTGCTTCTTTTGTTTTGTAGGTGCTATTGCTGTGTTTGCGGTCGGTTATATAAAAATATCCTGGTCCACTTGGGGAGAAATGACATTATCTCTGTGTTCTCTCCTGATTGCTGCCACAGTGTACATCATGGACACTGTGGAAAACATTTGGGTGTGCTATGCCTCCTATGTTGTCTTCAGAATCATCTACATGGTGCTCATCACCATAGCAACGTATGTATTTTGACTCAGAGAAGCCTTAGGAAAAGTTATGGCAAGATAAACTTGGATTTCTTTACAAACCAAGAAATAAAATTTCTAGTTAGGAGAGGATAATGAGAGAAGGCATTGGGTTGTATTTATATTGTCAGTTTTTCCAAGGAAATTTTTATCCAAAATTTCTTTTCTTTTTTTTTTTAATTTTTTTTACTATTTATTTATTTATTTATTTATTTATTTATTTATTTATTTATTTATGTGAATGTACTGTCTGCATGTAGGTTTGTTCATCCACGTCATGCAGTGCCCTGGAGTCAGAAGAGGGTGTCGGATTCCCCTGGAACTGGAGTTCTCCTGGAATTGGAGTTACAGTCGGTTCTCAGCTGCCAAGTGGGTGCTAGGGATCGACCCCAGGTCCTCTTACAAGAGCAGTCGGTGCTCTTAACTGCTAGGCCATCTCTCCAGCCCCCTTTTTTTTTTTTTGAGACAGGGTCTCCCTTTTTAGTACCAGCTGTCCTGGAGCTTCCTCTGAAGACCAGGCTGGCCTTGAACTCACAGAGATCCACCTGCCTCTGCCTCCTGAGTGCTGGAATTAAAGGTGTGCGCTACCATGCCTGGCAAAATTTTTTTTTTGTATGTGTATGAATGTACTGTCTGCATGTAGGTTTGTGTACCCGTGTCGTGCGATGCCGCACAGGTCAGAAGAGGGTGTTGGATTCCCCTGGAATTGGAGTTATAGATGGTTTTCAGCCGCCATGTGGGTGCTGGGGATTGAACCCAGGTCTTCTGCAAGAGCAGTCGGCACTCTCAACCGCTAGGCCATCTCCAGCCCCCTATTTTCTTGTTCTTATGATCCTACTCTGTTCAGATATTTGCATAAGATTTATATCATGTAGCCACAAAGTATTTTTCACTTTATTGGAAAGGGAATTGGCAGTAAAATAAGAAGTTCTGGTTCATATTTAAAGTAAAAATTTGTAACTGTCCAGGAGAAAATAATTGAGGTCTGTTCATTCTTTTTCTTTTATAAAGTTTTCAGATTGCTGCAAACCTCAGCATGGAACGCTATGCCCTTGTGTTTGGTGTGAACACTTTCATTGCCCTGGCACTGCAGACTGTCCTCACTCTAATTGTGGTAGATGCCAGTGTCCTTGGGTTAGAAATTACCACTCAGGTAAGATCTCTTCCTTGGCACTGAAGATGGTTTGATGTGATCTGGGTGACAGAAGTGGAGTGCGCTTGATGAAAACAAATTCAAACAGTGTGAACAGACACAAAGGAGGAAGTGTTCCCTCCTTCAGCCAGATCTACATTCTTAGTTCTTTTGTTATAGAGGATGTTTATATCATCAACTTTTGATGAGACCATTGAGCACGAGATCCTAGAGCATTTCTGAGTATAATTAACTAGCCTGGAGAAACTGTCTCAGCTGAGAGACAATTTTGAATCCCCTAACCTCTTCGGTCATTCCCAGTTTTGTTTGTTTTTTTCATGCTTTCTGCCTTGTATTGGCGATGGAACTCAGGTTCTCAAGCATGTTAGGCTCTACCTTTCAAGTAGCAATGATTGATTTTTTTTTTTTTAATTTAGTGTATACAAGTGTTTGGCCTCCATGTATAAGTGCACCATGTGCATGCAGTGCTTGTGGAGGCCAGAAGGTGTTAGGTCCCCTGGAACTAGAGTTACACATGGTTGTTAGCCACCATGTGGATGCTGGGAACCAAACCCACATTCTCTGAAAGAGCAGCATGTGATCTTAGCCACTGAGCCACCTCTCCAGCCCCAGTAACTCATTCTCAGTCAATACACCTGGAGTACTGTATAAGATGCCCGGCTTTATGGTACCTCATAGCTCTCTAAGCGTCCTTCCTTCTTTTTTTTCAATGTATATTTTTATTGAATTTTTGTGCACTCCACACTTTTTTTTGGTCTTTTTGAGACAGGGTCTCCCTTTATTTACTCCCAGCTGGTCTGGAACTCACTATAAAGACCAGGCTGGCTTTGAACTCACAGAGATCTACCTGCCTCTGCCTCCCAAGTACTGGGATTAAAGGCATGTGCCACCATGCCCATACAATAGTCCCCTAGCTGAACTTCCTCCATAGCCTGCCCACAGGATTTCTTAGCAACTTTAACCCAAATACCAAGTTAATGACTTGCTGTTAAGTGTCATTATGATTCTTAATATACGACTTATCAAGAAAACATGCAAAAACACTCAAAGTGAGTATTTTCATTCAGGAATTGTAGTTCTATATGGCCTCATTTATTATGATTTTATAGTGTAGCTAGAGTTTGCTATGTACTTTGGTAAAATGTACAAATGAATCAAGAAGTGACCACATAACTCCACATCCCACCCAAAAGATTCTTTTTCCATCATTCCTGAATTTCTGTTATTAACTGATACTTGACACACTAATTTTCCAGATACAAATACTTAATATGTTAGCATTGATGAACTTAGTTGTACTGAAGAGATTTATAAGAGAAACAATACAAATAAGTTATGTACTGAGTACCTTTATGTTCCAGGTGCTTTGTATAGAATATGGAAAGTTGTCAGGATTGGTTAACAAAGGAATGAATCTGGGAACTGTTAATAACTTGTTTAGGATCACATGATCAATATGTGGTAGGGGGGATTTAAGCCAACATCAGCCTAAGAGCTACTTGAGGTAGAGAATAAAGAATCATCCTATGGAGCTGGAGAGATGGCTCAGGAGTTAAGAGCACTGACTCTTAACTGGTTTCAATTCCCAGCACCCACATTTGGCTAAGAACCATCCATAACTCCAGTTTGAGGGGACTCTGACACCCTCTTCAGACCTCTCTGGGCATTGCACAGTACCAGTGCACTTATATATATGCAGGTAGTACACTCATAACACACACACACACACACACACACACACACCACACACACACACACACACACACCAAAAAAAGTAAAAAAAAAATCATCTTGCAAATTTTGTGAAAAAAGAATACCATTAAAGTTGAAGGAAATATGTATAACATTTAGAGTGGAAATTTGACAGCACATTATTGTAAAAGAGCTGATTTAAACCTGGAAGAATAACATTTTGTGGACTATGTAACAGCCATGAATTATTAATATCCTATCAAAATCTGTTCAAATTTGAAAGAATCTAGCTCAGGGATTTAGGATCGAACTATTTTATGTGAATCTGTTTGTAATTAGTAACTTATTTTAAGAAGAACTAAATGATGAAGATATTGATAAATACATATAGTCACATTAAAAACTTACGGAAGATGCTTCTCAAAAGAACCTTATAATGGAACACACTTGGCTTTCTACTGCCCTCTTCTGGGGGAATAGAAGCTCGTGGTCTTCAGAACTTGACCTGTTAGTCATGCCCACCTATCAGTTTCTGGATACAGACCATGACTCAGTTACAACAATAAAAGCACTAGTATCAACGACATTAGCACTGTGCCAGTAAACCCCATGTACATGATCTTGTTCACTTCCTCCAACAAGCCCTTAAAACAGGAATTGCTAGAAACTTGATTTTGTAAATAATGTCAAGACTCAGAGATTAAGTATCATATTTTTCTTTTCACTTTTTTATTGATGTGTGCCCACCCATGTGTATGCACATGTGTCTGTGTGTGAGTATATATGCACATGTGTGAGGGTGCCCGCAGAGATCAGAAAAGGCTGTCAGATCCCTTGCTACTAGAGTTACAGTTCTTGGTGAGCCATCTCATCTCACATGGGTGATGGCATCCACACTGCAGTCCTCATCACTGAGCAGCAAGTCTTCTTGATCACGCAGCCATCTCTCCAGCCTCAAGATGAATTATTTTCATGAAGGCCATAACTAGGAAGGATGCTGTCAGCCCTCACACTTAGCCAGCCAGGTTTCAGTGCTGTCCTGCTAGGTTGCCTCTTTCTTCAGTGTCTGGCACATAGTGTAAGCATGCAGTATTTTTGAAGAATTCTTATAAAATCCAGATATACCTTTAATTATGTAGAGTATGTTTACTCATATGGAACCAAGCACCTCATCTCTGGTTGGTAATTTCATGATTACTTTTCTTGTAGTTCCTGATCTATGCCAGTTACTTTGCACTCATCTCTGTGGTCTTCCTGGTTAGTGGTGTAGTCAGTATTGTGAAGAAATGTCGAAAACAGAAGGATCCAGGATCCAGTTCTCAAGCAACCCCTTCCTAGTATGCTGCTCAAGTGCCGCCTGTGAGCAAGAACTCTGCACAGCAACTGCCTGGATGTATTTAAAATTTTTTTAATGTTTAGAAAACTATTTATGAATGTGCATTTCCTGGCTTCAAAGCAGCCACTCAGCTACACCTTGTATTCCTGGAGTTAACATAATACTGTTGAGAGAAGCTAGAAGTAAAGCTTTTTTTCATGGATTATTTATGAGAGCTAATTTAAGGATGACTTTTTATAATTCAAGAATGAACTTGATTTTGGAAACCAAGTAATCAAGAGTAATCAAGCAGCATATCATGTTATATACTTGATTAGCATATGAGTTTGATGTTTTATAGGTCACATATGTCACATAGCCAGACCCTTGGTCTGGGGGGACCAGGGCTTCACAGAGGCCACAGGATGTTACAAGACGTGATAGAAGATTGTTCTGTCAGCACTTGCTTCGATCCAACTTCGTTTTAATTACTCTGTTACTCATGTGCGTTTGTATTTGTACAGATGAAAATTTTTCTATCACTGGCAATATTTGCTCTGGTTTAATGTTCTGTCCTATTAGGAGTGTCATTTTCTAGTTTTATTTTTTTAATTCATTGTATGAATGTTATTGGTTCCCATTTTGACCATTATGTATTTTTGAAAACTTTCTTTAGAAGTACATTTGTACACTGTTCATATGCTTCCCAGAGAAGCTCATTTCATCAGAAAAGAAGGCAAGTTTTAAAGCCTGCTAATAATCTTGAGTAAAGAGACCTAATCAGAAAACTTAAGGTAGATTTGCTCATCTTTAATCCTCAGTATGAAGGACCCTTAATTCCAAGTGAAGGAGTCATAGGCAGGTTAGAGATACTGTCAGGCCACTTTATATGTGCATGGCCTTTATTTCCAAAATAAAATGAAAATGTCTTTTCCTTTAGAATAACTTCATTCCCATTTACACCTTTCTTAGTATTTTGGCTTTTTTATTCAAGATGAAGGTGTCAGTAGAAGCTGGATTATTTCAATGCCTTTTTGCATAAATGGAGCCTCTTTTTAATTATTTCACTGGGGCAAGAACTGGGAGATTTGATTCCTTCATTTTGTACCTTGAATCTGCCTATTTCTAAGGGTAGATCATCTTGATATCTACTGAAAATTTGCTCCATTTCCACATTACTTGAAGGAGTTGTGTTCTATATGCATTAAATTCTGAGGACACTATATTTGTGAGACATGAAAACTTTCAAAGCCAACTTTGTTGCCTTACTGTGCAAATAATCTAGGTAGGTGCTTTTAATTCGAGTGTTACCTTTCTAAGATGGTGTAGCTAACAATGTGAATAGTACTGAGATCACAAAACTGGGGCCCGGGATAATGTTTGACGGTAGAGAGCTTGACTAATATGTGGAAGGCTCTAGGTCTGAGCACTAGCACTGCAGAAACAAAGTGGTAACTGACATATCGTTTGTTTTAAGCAGTAATCCTGGAGGAAATAGAGGGGAATAAGAATGGGGCATTTCTGTGCACCTTTCCTTATACTTAGGGGAAGGAAAAAAAAGAACACAAGAGGGAAGCGAAGTCATAGAATCAACCTCCACGTATATATTTTTTTCCTTTGTTTTCTTTTTGCTGTATAGGCAATTGGTTACCCAGAAATAAGGAAAGTTGCAGTTGAGGAATTTTAACCTTTGGTTTATTTAAATAAAACTGTATTATGGTACAATCAGATTGTTCATGTTACCAAAGCAATATTTCCCTGGGATTTAATTCACAGTTCATGGCATACAGTCTGATCCTTTTTATCTATTTAAATCAAGAATATGTTCACATCTATGTGGCCATATTTGTTGAATGCTGAATCCAATGTGCTGATTGTACTGTACTGTTTTGCAGAGAAGTGAAAAGTTTGTTATACTTTTTATTCAATTCTGTATAGATTATAAAATTATTTTTATCAAATAAATATTTTATAGTATATTTTCCCTTTTTAATCAAAATTATTTTGAGTTCATCTTCAGAAGGAGCTTTCCAACTATAATTTTTAAAAATTTTATTTATTTATATTTTATCTGTATGAATGTACTGTCTGCATGTAGGTTTGTGCACCCATGTCATGCAATGCGCAGAGGTCAGAAGAGGGTCTCGGATTCCCCTGGAACTGGAGTTAAAGACGGTTCATAGCCGCCATGTGGGTGCTGGGGATCAAACCCGGGTCCTCTACAAGAGCAGTTGTCGCTCTTAACCACTAGGCCATCTGTCTAGCCCCCCAACTGTAAATATCTTAACAATTTTTTCCTAGGACAATTTGCATATAAAGCTATCCTGTCTAACTTTCCTGCTTAACCTTTAGCCATCGCACTGATGGATCCGTCCACTGCTGTGCAGTCTTTTCACTCCTGTTATTTCTGCTGCTGTCCTCCTTCCTGCACGGCATTGCATATTCATTTTTCCTGGTGTTTATGTTGGCACCTCTCATCTATTTTTAAAGAATTCTTCTCTTTAGACATTAAGAAGACCTCCAGCCTCTTTGCTTATAAATGAAAAAAATGTTTTTTGTGGTCTTTTCGAGACAGGGTCTCCCTGTAGTCCCGGCTGGCCTGGAACTCACTTTGTAGACCAGGGTGGCCTTGAACTCACAAAGATCCACCTGCCTCTGCCTCCCGAGTGCTAGGATTAAAGGCATGCACCACCACACCCGGCTATAAATAAAATTTTAAAATAAAGGAAATTAAAGCTAAGACTGAAAGTCTTGTTTTGAATCTCCATAGCCTCTTTGTTCTAGAATATTCTGATGCCCAGACAAGCATCTTCTTTCCATCAATTGAGAATCTGCCATATATCAGAAATCAAATCAATTCCTGCTCACAGTATCCAAATGAATACTTTGCTTTTAATACACCATTCTAAAGCTTAAGAGACTTCATTGATTATCACCAAAAGCGGGAAATCTTTCACATATACAAACATCTTGGATACAGTTTTCTCTCTCTGCAGTTTTATCCCGTATCTTAGATGCCTTGTGTATTTATAAGCCTTTTGAACAAGGATTGTGCCTTTCGACATTTGTTGCAAAACAAATATCCTGGTATTATATGAAGACTAAAATATACAATAGTATTTGATAGAGTCAGCCACCTGCTAATATACAAGCTAAATGCCCATCATTTTATAAAAAGAACATCATAATAGAACATTAAGAGTAAAATGATAATGTGTAGTTACACTGGACACAAGGTATTGTGTTTGGATGATATGTATTTGTTTCACTTATGAAATCTTCACAGATAATAGATTATATTTGTTTTCCATTTGTTTAGTATGCTTTGCATTGGGAAGGATGAACACCTTTGATTCTTAAAAGAATCTTGTAATACTTGTTTTTCTTTTTCCTTCAGTAGTGCCATCAATGTCCATTCAAACTGTAGTCTTGTTTGGAAAGTCCTTTAAGCCCCTGTTCCATTATTTGCAAACAAGGTGATACAGGATTGTTAGGAAGATATGTGAGAATATATTTGAAAGAAAAATTATATCACAGGCACTGTTCTAGTTACATTTTGTTGTTGTTGTTGTTGTTGCTGCTGCTGCTGCTGCTGCTGCTGCTGCTGCTAAACACCATGACCAAAAGCAACCTGGTTAGGACAGGGTTTATTTGGCTTACACATCCTGATCACAATCCATCATTGAGGGAAGCCAGGGCAGGAACCTGGAGGCAGAACTGAAGCAGAGACCATGGAAGAACACTGGTCACTGGCTTGCAGCCCAGGCTTAGCTGCCCAGGGATGGCACTGCCCACAATGGGTTGGGTTCTTTTACATCAATTATTGATCAAGAAAATGTCCCACACAGACATGGCCATAGGTCAGTTGAATGGAAGCAATTCCTCATTTAAAGTTCCTTCTTCCCAGGTGTCTCTAGTTTCTGTCAGGTTGACAAAAACTAATGAGCACAGGCACTGAGTAAGTTGCTGAGAAAATGAATTTCTTATTTCTTCTCCATTTGCAATTAACTAGTAGCTGTCAGTTTCAAAACTGTTCTCAAAAGAAACTGACTTTCAATCAAACTGAAAATGATTAGAAGCTTTTCATACCATAAATTAGTTTTAATTCATATGTTGCAGCACTTCAGGAACACAGAGATAAAATCATGGTTCTTGTGTTCCTTCTCTCCCCGCTCCCAGAAATCAGGCCATACCCACACCTCTCAGAGAGAAATAAGCACACTGTGTAGTTGCACCCTGCCCCTGCAGCTGGAAGATAATTTTATGGTCTCACCCAGTACATGCTTGAGTGCCCCTTGGCATACAGATCAGGCCAGGCTAGATCCTGTGGTATGAAGCTTGCCTACTCCCTTAAAAAACCATAAGAGCGGGGCTGGAGAGATGGCCTAGCGGTTAAGAGCGCCAACCGCTCTTACAGAGGACCCGGGTTCGATCCCCAGCACCCACATGGTGGCGAGAACCGTCTGAAACTCCAATTCCAGGAGAACTCCAGTTCCAGGGGAATCTGAAACCCTCTTCTGACCTCCGCAGCATTGCACCACACGGGTGCACAAACTTGCATGCAGACAGTACATTCATACACATACAGAAATAAATAAAATTTAAAAAAACATAAGAGCAAGAAATCTCCTTTGTTCTATGGAACTGAAAGAATCTCTCTACCCCTTCAGGGCCCCCACCATACTTTACATGTGGCCATCTCTGCTAATGCGGCTCCTCTGGGCTTTGAGGGAGGGCTCTCCAAGGCCTCACTGTGTTCTCCATGGCCATGATACACTCTCTTTTCATGCAGTCCCACTTTGAGACCTGATCATGGCTGTGCACAGTTGTGAGTCTCTACTACTAAAGCTCATTCTGTATTGTCAGCTCCTTTCTACAAACCTGTTCTTTTACTAATATTCTCAAGGAACTTAAAATGTGTAATTCAAAGAAATACATAGAAAGAATAAGGTAGGTACACAATGGTGGTACAAGCTACTGTGTCAGGTACAATAAAGTAAAAGGTGGGTTAAGGAAGAGAACAAGAACACTGGGGAAATCACAAGTGGCTCCCTGAAGGAGCAAGCCATGCAGGATGGACAGGACTCGTTAATTTGGAGAAAAAAACTGTGTAGTGGAGAGACGATGTCAGATGGTGAGGTGAGGATTTTAACCCATCTGGACAAAGGGGTGGGGAGTTGGCAGAGAAGTTGAACAGCAGTGGACTCCAGATCACGTGGGCAGAGTAAGTTTTGAAGCCCAAAAAGTGAAGGGGAAAAATAAGGCAGTACTGTTAGCAAAGACTATGAAGTTGGAAAGATATTGGGGGCATTTGCTAAGGATTGCTCCAGATGGGGAGTAATGATTACACTCCCCTGTAAGAAATGTAACCTGCGGGGCTGGAGAGATAGCCTAGCGGTTAAGAGCACCGACGCTCTTGCAGAGGACCCGGGTTCGATTCCCCAGCACCCACATGGCGGCTAAGAACCGTCTGTAACTCCAATTCCGGGAGAACTCCAGTTCCAGGGGAATCCGAGACCCTCTTCTGACCTCCGCGGCATTGCACGACACGGGTGCACAGACCTGCATGCAGACAGTACATTCATACACATACAAAAAAAAATAAAAAAAAAAAAAAAAAAGAAATGTAACCTGGAAACATCAACTAGGTGCATTTTATTAGTAGATACAACCTAAAATTGTTAATTGCATTGCCATTGTAATTGGTTCACATGTTGGTAAAGAAGGTTCATTGTTACTTAATGGAATGTACTGATTCTAGGTTGGTACATGAACATTCTACAAGGTGTGCTCATATTTCAAAAGGTGGTATATGAAATTTAAGGCTTTCTCCAAATCACACATCCTGACGCATAGAAGCTAAGCTGGGGTTCTGATTCACGGGGGCAAAGTGAGGAAAACTACACGAACTGCAAAAGTGAATCTCAACGCCACATCCTTCCCAGCTGAGCCAGCAGCTAGCCGGGGGCTAGAGCTTGTCCTAGTCTGTGCTTGCTCCTTGGCTGCTTGCGGCCTCTCTCCTGTGGTAGCCCCTTTGTACCTCCCTCTTCCCCTGTGGGGTTCCCACCCACCTGCAGAAGCCGCTCTTCAGCCAGCAGGGGCAGCCAGGGCAGTACTGGCTTTGGTGAGCCGGTAACTGAAGTGCCAGCTAAGGGTGAAACTGACTTTTATGACGCTCTTCCAAAACACATCTTCGAGTGAAGGAAAGCCTCAGTTAATGTCAGTTTGGCATCTTTCTGTGGTATTTTAAACTTCCACAGTAATGAGCAGGAATCCATATATAACATCCTCAGAATTTTTTTTTTTTTTTACCAAATTGTCCTTCTTTAGGGGCTGGAGAGATAGCCTAGCGGTTAAGAGCACCGACTGCTCTTGCAGAGGACCCGGGTTCGATGGTCGGCACCCACATGGCGGCTAAGAACCATCTGTAACTCCAATTCCAGGAGAACTCCAGTTCCAGGAGAACTCCAGTTCCAGGGGAATCCGACACCCTCTTTTGACCTCTGTGGCATTGCACGACACGGGTGCACAAACCTACATGCAGATGGTACATTCATACACATACAAAAATAATAAATAAAAAAACCAAAAAAACCAAATTGTCCTTCTTTAAAATAAATGAGCCAAAAAAATAATAAAATAAATAAGTCAAAGGGGGTAATATAAGAGCTATTTCCAAAGAATAATCTTATTCTCCAGGAAAATCACAAGAGGAACCAAAACTAAAAATTCACCCCTCTGCTCAAATATTTAAAATCCAGCTCATCTGTTTAATTTTCTTATATTTTTTCCTACCTCTCTCTCTTGTCTTTCTTGTCTCTCTTCCCTCTCTCTTCTCCTTCCTCCCTCCCTCTCTCCCCCTTCCCAAAGTGTATGATTTGATCATCAACATTCCCTTCAGGATGATGCCCAAGCCCCCAAACTGGCTACTAACTCCCCATGTTCTGGGAGTGCTGACAAGAGTGGACCTTGAAGTCTAGATCAGCACTCAAAGATCTAGCACTTAGGAAAAAAAAAACTTCCTGGAATGTCTTGTATGTGGATGATTAAGAGACGACCAGCCAATGTGTTCATAGTGGGAAAACCATTCAAGCAATGAACAAAAGGCTTAAAGATTTTACAGCTCTTGCAATTAATTCCTGATTTCAGTTTTTGATCCTCACCTCCCCATTTAGGTATTTTCTCTGCATTTAGGTATTATAATAACCCATGCTTAATCATTCCTTCATACACATTTTATAAAAAGATATGACTGTGTGGGGCATAGTGGTACACTCAGGAGGCAGAGACAGACAGATCTCTGTGAGATCAAGGCCAGCCTGGTCTAAGCAAGGTCCAGGTCAGCTAGGGATATGGGGAAACCCTGTCTCAAAAAGACCAAAAAAAAAAATAATAATAATAATAAAAGAAAAGAAAAGGTATGACCATATTGGAGCATAGTAGAGCATTGCCTATAATCCCACCAACTGGAAGACAGAAGCATATGGATTAGCAGAAGTTCAAGGCCAACCTGCTCTACAGAGTATATTCCAGGACCTCCTGGCCTACAGAATGAGACTGTCTTTAAAGAAAAGATTCCAGCATTAAATGGGGTACAAATGGCTTTGTTTTAAAATGAGAACAATGAAACAACTTCCTGAGAATGGAAAACACCAGAAGTGGAGTTGAAATTGTTTCAAGAACATATGAATCATGCTCTACAAAAGGGCGTGCCAAATGCAGCAGCTCGAGTCTGCTGAGAAGCTACATACATTCTACAGATAGACATCTGAGTGAAGAAGAAGTACACCACTGCCACGTGGAGGTCAATCAGAGGTCCTTTACGTCAGACCCAACGTGCATGGAATGTCGCTTTCTCCTGAAGCCCTTGTTAGGACTGCAGGAACGTGTTTCCTCAGGCAACTATGCAAGGAGCATCGACCTCATGTGCTTTTAAATGTCTGCTAGTGCCAGCCAGAACTGAGGAGAGCTGCAAGGAGAGAATGGAAGGCAAAAAATGTGGAGGGTGGTGGGAAGGGATGAGGACAAAGTAAGAACAAAAGGGAGAGGTGACCTTGGGCACCATGTTTTTCATCTTGGAGTTCCTTGCTGTGTCAAGATGGAGAGGAAACAGCAGAAAGCTGGCCTTCCGTAGGAGTGCATATCCCATCCGCTCATTCTTCCGTGACACTGGAGGACCATTTAGTCCACATTAGATCAAGAAACAGTTGTGTAAAAATCTAGCAGCTTACAAAAAGATCCTTGTGCCATAGTTTGTATCCTTACAACCCCATCGCTACTGGATGGGTGCAGAGGCTGCCCTGCACTGGAAAGTCAAGAAGGGGATCCCCTGAGCAAGCTAGCTAGCCCAACCACCCGTGTAGGCAGCTCCAGGGTCAACCGAGAGACCCCGCTTCAATAAATGAGGTGGAGAGCCTCAAGAAAGACACTAACTCAACTCAGCCCTCCACAAGCATGTGCACATTGATGTACATCGGCACATACATGTGAATATGCATGTGCACATGCATATACCATAACACACACATACCGTAACACACATGCACATACCATAACACATGCACATACTATAACATGCACGCACATACAGGAACACACATGCACATACCATAACACATGCACATGAGATAAAAATACTAATTCTCAATTCAATGAATTTATCTTTTTTGTTTTGTGATTCTTGAAAATAATTTAATTTTTTACATTTATGTGTGTGTGTGCACATGTGCATGTGTGTGGGCAGATGCCCACAGAGTCCAGAAGAGGGTGTTGGATCCCGTGAAGGAGGAGTTATAATGGTTGTGTGCTGCTGACTGACCTGAGTGCTGGGAACCAAACTTGGGTCCTCTGGAAGAGCAGTATACCACCACATACCACATATATACACACACTACCACCTACATGGGAAGGTCAGGTGACAATCTGTGGGAGTCAGTTCTTTCCACCTGTGTAGGCCTTCAGTATGGAACTTGGGTCATCATTTTTACTGGCAAGCATCTTTACTCATTGCACCAAAAAATAATTTTTCCCAGAATTAGAACACATAAACCCACAAATTCCAAAAGTTCTTGTGGCCAATAGAAAACAGCGTGCTTGATAAAGAATGGAAGCAGACGATAGTTAAAATATTTTAGTTTAGGAAATTTTACAAAAACTTTCATAGAAACAATGTTGTTAGAAACCCTCCCAGAGCCATAAGTAAATCAATTAATAAATAAATGAATTGATTAAATCAATTTAATCTATCACATCAGTAGGCTAAAGAAGGAAAATTATATGATACCTACTTGTGTTACAAACTCTCAGCAACAGCTAGGAGTGGTGGTGCACATCTTTTTTTTTTTTTTTTTTTTTTTTTTTTTTTTTTTTTTTTTTTTTTTTTTTNTAATACAATTACCCTTGCAGCTCATTGGCAATTTGAGCTTTTTGTACTCCTTATAACAATGATAATTTAAATATAAGGGTTTGGAATAAAGAAATCTCTTTGCTTTTAGAAACTTGCATCACTTATTTTAGAAAAGATGTACCAGGGTAAAAAGTTATTTGAGAAATAAATGACAAATGTATTTTTTTTATGAGACAGGGTCTCCCTATAGCCCCAACTGGCTTGGAACTCACTCTGTAGATGAGGCTGGCCTTGAACTCACAGAGATCCGCCTGCCTCTGCCTCCCGAGTGCTGGGATTAAAGATGTGCACCATGGTGCACAGTGGCAGGACCAGGGAAGGAAAGTAGAGGTTTGGGTTTTATTCTAACAACACCTGAAAACCTAGAGAGGATATTATGACCTGACTTAGTTGTCTTTGTTGTTATTTTGAGATAGTCTGAGTATATAGCCCAGGCTAGCCTGAAACTCACACTCTTCACTCTTCTTGTCTTGGCCTACCAAGTTCAGGGATTTATAGGCCTGACTCATATTTTAAAGAGTATTCTGGCCATTGGCAGGAACTTCTCCATGTGGCTGTCTACAACCCTGGAACACTTTCACTCTCTGCATTTGGATACTAAGGACAAGATGTCCTCATGGTCAGCTAATGCCAAAGGCATTATGGTATCTAAGTTCAATAATGGTTTTAGATCATTATGGAAAGGTGTGAAAGCATTGACTGGAATAATTCAAAGCCAATGTTTTAACCATATGTAATTTAGAAGCAAAGTTTTTCAAAATTACTATTTGCAGGAAAATATGGCAGCATTTTCACACTTAAAAATGTGGTGGCACGTGCCTTTAATCCTAGCACTTGGGAGGGAGAGGCAGGCGGATCTTTGTGAGTTCAAGGCTAGCCTGGTCTACAGAGTAAGTTCCAGGACAGCTGGGGCTACAGGGAGACCCCTGTCTTGAAAAGACCAAAAAAATCTGAGATCTCCTGAGACCAGCTGAAGTGCAGGTACTAGGGCATGGGCTAAAGAGCACCCTCCCACCCCACCCCCACCAACTGGGATTATGAAGGCATCTGAAGGAGACAAGCAAAGCAAGCCTTCAACACAGTGAAGAGGCATTTAGGACTCACATTGGAATACAGGCAAGAAGAAGCCCATATGCAAGGAACATGAAGAAGAAACAACACAGGAAAGGGGCAGGATAATCCCGCACCAAGCTCTACCAACCCTGTGGAAGATTCCTACAGTCAGATCCCTCTGGGGATGCCCCAGGACACAGATATCAGAAACACAATTGGGAAATATTTAAAGAACTACAAGATTATAAAGAGCAAATCAAAGAATTAAGAAAAGAGAATGAAGAACTCAAGAAGGACCTAGAGAGAGAGAATGACAAACTCCGGAAGGAAGTAGAAACACTGAAAAGATCCCATGCTGAAAAAGATAAGGAAACCAACCATCAAAGCAAAGAGCTACAGGAAGAGATTGAGAAGCTACAAAAAGAAGTAGAAATACTAAAGAAATCAGAAGAGGAAATGAAAAAGGAAATCAAACACTCATCCAATCAAGAGGAAAGGAATGGAAAAGGCCTCAGAAGCAAAATGGAGGAAGCAAAACAAAGAATATCAGACCTGGAAGATAACACAGAACAACTAAAAACCTCAAGTAAAGATAATGAAAAATTTAAAAATACACAAAAGTGGAACAACCAGGAACTGTGGGACACTATGAAAAGATCAAACCTCTGCATCATTGGAATAGAGGAAGGAGAAGAATTCCAAGAGAATGGTATTGATCAGATCTTCAACAGAATAATAGATGAAAACTTCCCCAAACTAAAAAAGGACAAAGCAAAACAAATACAAGGATCACAGAGAACTCCAAGCAGACAAGATCAGAAAAGAAATTCTCCA
>VZQC01010683.1:1542826-1659021 GCA_009823505.1 Rhizomys pruinosus | reverse complement strand
CATCACTAATCATTAAGGAAATGCAAATCAAAACCACTTTAAGTTATCATCTTACTCCAATAAGATTGGCAAGGATCAAGAAAACAAATGATACCAAGTGCTGGAGAGGTTGTGGGGAAAGGGGAACACTCATCCACTGCTGGTGGGAATGTAAACTTGTGCAGCCACTATGGAAAGCAATGTGGAGAACCCTTGGAAGACTTGGAATGAACTTGCCAGCAGACCCAGCCATACAACTCCTAGGCATGTACCCTTAAGACTCACCCCACCGCAGAGACCCATGCATGGCCATGTTTATTTCAGCTCTCTTCACAATAACAAGGACCTGGAACCAACCCAAATGCCCCTCAACTGATGAGTGGATGGAGAAAATGTGGTACATCTACACAATGGAGTTCTATGCAGCAGTAAAGAAAGATGACATCATGAGCTTTGCAGGAAAATGGCTGGAGCTAGAGGACATCATGCTGAGTGAAGTAACACAGTCCCAGAAAACGAAACGACGAATGGTATCCCTCATCTGTGGATGCTAGTGCCAATTACCTACTTGTAAGTATTTCTTGTGCATGGCCCCTTGAGCTTTTGTTCAAAGCAGTTGGGAGTGATGCATATTGGAAACAACAATAACAACAACAACAGAAAGAACTGCATCAAAGAACTGACTGAAACAGTGAACTTCTGCTCAAAACAGTCAACTTCCACAGGAGAATATTGAGAAAGACTGAGAAAGAGATGAAAAGCATGTTTGGCAGAATGCATGAGCTCTGGTGGGGTGGGGGGATGGGGGGCATGGGTCTAGATTTGATAAAAAATATACATATAAATAAATAAATTAAAAAACAACCCAAAACCTTTTTTTTTTTAAAAATCCAAATCATCGGGCTGGAGAGATGGCCTAGCAGTTAAGAGCACCGACTGCTCTTGCAGAGGACCTGGGTTCGATCCCCAGCACCTACATGGCGGCTGAGAAGCATCCATAACTCCAATTTCAGGAGAACTCCAGTTCCAGGGGAATCTGAGTCCCTCTTCTGACCTCCCGCGGCTTTACATGACACGGATGCATAAACCTACATGCAGACAGTATATTTATACACATAAATAAATAAAAAAATCCAAATCATCGTATGTAACCACCATTAAGGAATCTGTGCACTGCAGTTAGTGCTCTCCTGCACTCAGAGACTCAACCCGCCTCTGCAGGATAAAACGGAATTGGGGGAAGGAGGATGGAGCAGCCGCCCACAGCCATCTGCTAACCTTATAGGCTAGTGGATGATTACATTTCTCTAGCCCACCCATTAGCACCCAATACCTACACCAGATAGGGAACTATTGATTCCACTGCTGGACCTCACAGACTGACACTTGATCAACTCTCCTCAGTCTTTTCCCACAGGCACAGACACACCACTCTTATCAGTCATCCAGCTGCTGGCTTGATGCTGGACTTCACAGCCTGGCACCTGGTAGGTTCTCCCCAGCCATTGCTAGCACTCAACACTCAAACACAAGCCTGATGGGCTTAAACTTACACACACATGGAAATAACGAATCTGGGAACCTTGTCAGGTGGTAATGGAGATTCAATTTACTGTATACAGTCCATCCTTTATATAGACAGAATGATGTTATATCTCAGGGCCCACTCAGAGACCCCCTGCACCATGCTCTGTAAATATCACAAGCTCTGTATCATGAGCCCTTCTCACCTGGGGGCAGGGGCAGGTGTGAACAACAGGCAGTCAATTTAAGACAATGCAGCCACAGGTGGCCTGCCTCTACCTACAGTCTACCATATCTTTGGTACAAAAAATATATCTTATCAAGGGATTGGGGGTGTGGTTTAGTGACAGAGTAACAGCCTAGGGTATTTGAGGCCCTGGCTTGATTCCCAGCAATACCACTAACACCACCACACACACACACACACACACACACACACACACACACACGCAGAGGCTACTGAAAGCCCTCTGAATATCACTATCACTCCATACTGAGACAGCTACTGGTCTCCCTGTAGCCCCAGCTGGTCTGAAACTCTCTATGTAGACCAGACTGTCCTGGATCTCACAGAGATCCATCTGCCTCTGGCTCCTGAATGCTGGGATTGATTAAAGTCAGGCACCACCAAGCTCATCTTTGATACACTTAATAAAAACATAAATTGAGGAGAGAGAGTAAGATGGCAAGTGCATTCTGAGCAGCTAAAACAAGGCTTGGGGAGGGGGACTTAGGGGCACCCAAGAGTATTGGGAAGTGTTGGAGGTGGTCCAAGTGCACCTGGATACTTAGTGACTGCAATTGGCTACAGACATGACCCCAGGGGATTGGGAGGCAGCAGGGATAACTCCACTGTTGACTGGCCCTCCCTCCCACTGGACCTGGGTACAGACCTTGACAGCTGGCTCTGGAGAACCAGTGGGAAGACCACAGGTGGCTTGAGCTGGTTCTCTGAGAACATCTCACTGGGTGGGTGATTGAGGTTTGCCCCACATTGGTGTGGGGGACTCCAACTGCATAGAAGTGGAGGTGCTGTGACCTTCCAGCCCACAAGACCAGAAGTGCCTGGAACCCTTGGGGTGAGGGTTCTGAAGGCTTGAGGGGTCCAGCTGGCTTGGGTGTTTCAAAGCTTTGGCCATTGGGTGAGCTATTTACCAGTTGGATAAGGGGTGTTGCTCTGTACAGTGTTAAGACAGAAGACAGATTTTGGAGCTTAAACTATCCACACCTGTATACCAATTAAGAGGTGAATAAAAACACCTGAAAAACATAACCAAGATCAGTCTTAGCTCAACAAAGGAACACTTAAGCGTCACATTAGAACCACAACCAACAAAAGCTGCCCAAATGTCTAAAGCTCAAAGAAAAAAATAACATAAAAAACCCTAATGAACCCCCAACAAATACTAGTAACCCTATTAAAGACCCTATAGTGAAGACTCCTTAGCTATATAACTCAGGATAAAGATCTTAAAAGAACAATTATAGGCAGGGCATGGTGGTGCACTCCTTTAATCCCAGCACTCAGAAGGCAGAGGCAGGCAGATCTTTGTGAGTTCAAAGCCAGCTTGGTCTACATAGTGAGTTCCAGGACAACTAGAGCTACAGAGATAGAAAATAGTATATCAAGATTAGAAGACAATTTGGAAGAACTGGTTAGATCAAGTAAAAATTATGAAAATTTTTTGAAAAACGACAAGAATGGAATAACAAGGAACTCTGGGACATTATGAAATGACCAAATTTGTGAATCATAGGGATAGAAGAGGAAGAAAATTCACAGGATATTGGTACTGCCCAGATTTTCAACAGAATTTTAGAGGAAAACTTTCCCAACTTAAAAAAAGAGCTACCTCAAAAGCTTCTGTACAGCAAAAGAAACAATCAGGGAAGTGAAGAGAAAACCCACAGAGTGGGAGGTGACAATTTACAAAAACATAGAGGGAATGAATACATTTCCTCCCTCCAGGATGTAATTTTGCCTTAGTCAAATAAAAAGCATTGGTGGATAAAGGCTTCAGTGCCAGTTCTGAGCTGCCCTGCCAGGAGCTGTTGGCCAGGGAGGTTCCAAAAGCTCCAAAACAAAGGCTATTTGCCTATAAATTAGGGCACACATAAGAAATGGACAGTATGATCCCATTGCTGAAGGTATGGCATGATATGAGCATGAAAATAATATGTTGAGATCCTGCACCACAAATCAACAGCTGACCTCCATGGTGTTAGAAAGCACTGTCCAGGCTGGAGAGATGGCCTAGCGGTTAAGAGCGCCGACTGCTCTTGCAGAGGACCCGGGTTCGATCCCCAGCACCCACGTGGCGGCCGAAAACCGTCTGAAACTCCAATTCCAGGAGAACTCCAGTTCCAGGGGAATCCGAGACCCTCTTCTGACCTCCGCGGCATTGCACGACACGGGTGCACAGACCTGCATGCAGACAGTACATTCATACATATACGGAAATAAATAAAATTAAATAAAAAAATTTAAAAAAAAGAAAGCACTGTCCAAACCACTAGAAAGAAATGGTCTCTGAAGCTTCTCAACAGACTTTTTGTGCTATACTTCTACATGTCAGAGAAGATGTAGTGCAATAATGGCAGCCTGATAAATGTGTACCCGGAAAGAAAAAAAAAACAACAATTTGATCTATGCCCTTCTGTCTGGTGGGGTATGACACACAACTGACACTGTAGCCTTGGTGCCTCCTAATGTTCATATTGAAAAGTTATTAGCATCCTTTTGTCAAAGAGTTATAATGCCCCAACCAAGACATCTCCAAGTTATGTCTGTACCCATAGAATAACTTGTTACAATTTTTAATATATATTATTTGTCTTTTATTACCAGAATTAAAAGGAGACTGCTAGATGACTCACCAGTCCATTGTAAACAGAACATGGACAGTCCCAAGAATTTGATGTGTCACCTCAAAAAGGAAAGAGAGGGAAAAGGGGAAAAAACTGGATCCTTTATCTCTCATTCTCTTTCACCTTCCCCTCCAAAGGCCAGGGACTCTCACAGAAGAGGTAGGCTCATCAGATTGTAAGGGCCAATAAGGGGGGATGAATTGTGAGATTACAGTAAAAACTAACTGGATTTTATTTTTTGCGTAAGCAAACCTCTTCAACTGGGCTTGGGGGTTGTATAGGATACTAGATGCTGATATAATTAGGCTGGTATGGACATTCCTCACATTCGTTGAAAATTATCAAGTTAAAAGAAAAAATATAAATTGAAAATTAATATAAAAGTCAATGCTAAGGCAACAGGTATTTTCCTAACAAATCTGTAATTTCTTCTTTCTGGTCACAAGAACTAGGTACTGGCCTTTATTTCTACAAATTCTACTGGGAACACATTGAATGAGTATATTTAACCACATGAAAATTTTATAGTAGTATATAGTTGTCAATAAACCAGAATGTCCTTTCTCTTTGTGAGATGATGGTGACATTAAAGACTATAAGTAAATGTGAATCTACAGAATTAATCTACATTAGTTCACACGTATTTATACATAACAGGGCACACTGAAGAACACTGGCCTCTACTCTAGCACTTCCAGTAAGCAAAGGCCAGTGTCACTCTTGTGAATAGTCATCAGTACTGTTTATATACCTTGCTAGTTTAGCCCCTTTGTTTTCTAATTAATATTGTTATTATTTTACTTTTATATTAAATATCCTTGTCTGGATATAACTAAAAACCAACTTCTGCTGTAAGTCTGAACAGAAAAAAAAAAAAAGAGGTACAAGCGAGCTTAGCAAGTCATATTCAGACATACGGATACATATTTTCAAAGAGAAATTATTTATTAGGCAATAAAATTCAACTTAATAAAATTCAACTAAGGGGCAGAGGTAAGCTCATCAGTGGGGCCTTGCGCTGAGTGCTGAGTCACTCTCCATCCGTTGGGAAGGTCTGAGATTAGGGCCACCCGCGGCCCCAAAGGGGCCTTCCCTGAGCCGGGAGAGTTCCCAGAGAGCAGGGCTCCACGCGGGGGCCGACCAGGCAGAAGCGACCGCGCTAAGGCCGGCGGATGTGCCCCCCCCCAGCCCCCCGCCCCGCGGCCGGAGTTTGGAACAGTTGGAACAGACTCACGTCCAACCGAGCGAGTTCAATGGCTGAGGTGAGGCACTTCAGGCTTCATAACCCAATTCAGACTACTCTCCCAAGCCTTAAAAAAAAAAAATTCAACTTAAATAGAGTGTTTCCCTGTTAACAATTTTAAAGGTTAATTATTTTGTTTTTTTTTTCCAAAGGATAAACTGATCATTTTTTTCTTTTCCATGATCATTTATTCCTATTGAATCCTTTTCTTCAGTTAAGGGTTGATCACAGAATTCCTAATCATATGTAAGTAAGCTAAAGCCTCTCAGCAGAAAATCCCTTTAATCTTCTGCCCTATGGGGCCTGCGCTGCCAGTCAAAAATGCTGAACATATGAAACGAGGGCTGAGCAAAGCTGCTGCACACGTGGAAGTAATTACCCTGCACACACTTTTTTACTTAGAGCATTCATTTTTAAGGACTGTATTGCTGGCCTATGAGCTAGAGTGAGTTGGTCCTGCCGCTATGGGTCCAAGACAAACTTAGTCCCCCAACCTCTGGTGTGACTCAGAAGGATAAATTATAAAAATAGATATTTGGGGGTTCTTTTGTGATTGTTAGGTATATTTTCATTATAATCATAATATGTCTGACATACGATACCTCATAATTTGTTTATTAATATATGTGATGTTTAATATTGTCGACTTGATTTAATTGAGACATGCCTAGGAAATTAGTAAAGCACAGCTCTGAGTTTGTCTGTGAGGGTGTTTATGAGAAGGAAAAGCCTGCCATGGATGTGAGCAGCCCCATCCAGGAAGCTGGGGACCTCGATGAATAGAAGGTGAAGGAGAAGGAACCTGTATAGAAACACCCCCTCCCCCACCGTCGCTTCTCGGCTATCATAGGTGAGGAATTTCCTCTCACACCCTTCTACCACGCTCTCCTACCTCACCATCAGGCCAGCTGACTCAGGGATGGTGCTTCTGGACCCGCCAGGCAAAAGAAGCCTTTCCTCCCTTGAAATTGACTGTACAATGTTTATTGTTTCTTGTTTTCTTTCCCAACTATCAAATTAGTTGAAGGCAATGGATATTTGAGGTTTGAAAATAATATTCCTTACATTTTAATTTACAAAATATACCAATTTGCATATATCAGTTTCAAATACAAATATAAAATCATTGTATCCCATAAAGGAATAGCATTAAAGGTTGAACATTATCAGTGTAAAATGTGGGGAAATTAAGCCGGCTTGAGCATCCTATCTAATTTCTTTCTTTTTTTTTTTTTTTTTTTTTTTTTTTTTTTTTTTTTTTTTTTTGATCTTTTTGAGACAGGGTCTCCCTGTAGCCCCAGCTATCCTGGAACTCACTCTGTAGACCAGGCTGGCCTTGAACTCACAAAGATCCGCCTGCCTCTGCCTCCCAAGTGCTAGGATTAAAGACGTGTGCCACCACGCCCGGCTCTAATTTCTTTCAAATATCACATTCTGTGTTCTAGACTGGGAACTCAGAAATTCGGGCTTATTAAAAGAAAGCCTGTTCTAGTTTGCTTTCGGTTGTTGTGACAAAACCCTGAGCAAAACCAACTTGGGGAGGAAAGGGTTTATTTCATCTTACAACTCCCAGGTTACAGTCCGTCACTGAGGGAAGTCAGAGCAGGAGCTCAAAGCAGGAAGAACATGGAGACCGGAACTGAAGTGGAGACCACAGAGGAACACTGCTCACAGGCTCGCCCCATCTCTCAGCCCAGGCCCAAGCTGCCCAGGGATGGTGACTCCCACAGGGGACAGAGCCCTCCTACATCAATTAACAATCAAGAAAGTGTCCCCTGAGATGTACCACAGGGCAAACTGATGGAGGAAATTCCTTAATTGAGGTTCCCTCTTCCTGATACAGGGGGAAATGGGGTTCCCTCTTAGGGCTCCTTAGTCTCATTAATGAAGTAATTAAAAATGGACTAAAGCAGGGCATGGTGGTGCACACCTTTAATCCCAGCACTCAGGAGGAGAGGCAGGCAGATCTCTGTGAGTTCAAGACCAGCCTGGTCTAGAGAGGGAGTTCCAGGACAGCTGGGGCTACAGGGAGACCTTGTCTCAAAAAAGACCAAAAAAAAAAAAAAAGGACTCAAGTGGAAAGTTAAGGACAATTTTATTTTAGTAGAGTTTAAAAGTAAAACCCTCCCTCCACCTTCTGATTTTAGAAAAAAAATAAAAGTAAAACCCTCAGGATAGGGAGCTATAAATGTCAGCAGCTGCTCTGAGGAGGAGAAAGGGGAGAGAAAGAAAACCAACCAACCAAACAACCAACAAAAAGCAGGCCATTTAAAGGTAGCGTGGTGGTCAGACACATAGTGGAGTAGCCAAGTGGGTAGGGGGTTCAGAGAATGACAAGGAAGCCCCAAACCCTGAGGCAGCCCAAAGTGCCAAGGGCAGTATGCATAGCTAAGAGATAGAAGGGAGACGTTATGCTTTTTTAAAGAATCCAGAAAGCCATCGAATTTATGAAGAGAGGGTCAGGTCTACAGTCAGCCAGAGCCAATAACTGCACCAGGGGGTCAGGGATTCTCCTCAGGAAAGCTCACCATCTCATAAAGTTATTCCAGCTCTGCCTGTAGCATGACTTAAGGGGAACCCACCTTCTTAGGGGTGGTCCCTTAGCCAAATAATTAACCTGCCCAAACTGGAATGGTATGTGTCCCCCCTGCCCTTCAGGGGCCTTTTGTGCTAATGTAACATTCCCAAGTGTGTTAACTTGACAGCCCAGATCAGTTATAACACAGCCAACACCAAAGGAATGTGAGAAGCTTAGGAATTTCATAGTACCTTTATATTCATGTTTTAAGCCTCTTGCCTTTGTTTTTTGCAACTGGACTCTAAGTGGCAGAGGTGTTCGGCTTCCAGAGCTTATAGTAGTTCACTACAAGTGTATAGAGTGGTGTTTGGCATATAAGTATTTACCTATTTGTTGATTTAGAATCTTTTTTTATAATATGCAAAATTGGAATATTTTCTGTAAAATATACTTTGAGCAGTTTTACAGGATACCCATATAGTCACATCTTCTCAGTTCTTCACACTTGACTTAACTAATTTTTCATTAAAAAAAAAAAATTAAAGGGCCAGAGAGGTGGCTCCATGGTTAAGAACACTGTCTGCTCTTGCAGAGGACATGGGTTTTGTTCCCAGCACCCACATGGTGGTTAACAACCATCTGTAACTACAGCTGGGGGGTCTGACACCCTCTTCTGATCTCCATAGGCATTGCATGACATGGGTTCACTTATATACATGTAGACAATATACATTTATATCCATAAAGAAATAAAAATAACAAAATATTTTTTAATTTTTTATTTATTTTTGTATGTGTATGAATGTACTGTCTGTATGTAGGTTTGTGCATCTGTGTTGTGCAATGCCGTGGAGGTCAGAAGAGGGTGTCAGATTCCCCTGGAACTGGAGTTTTCCTGGAATTAGAGTTACAGACGGTTCTTAGCCGCCATGTGGGTGCTGGGGATCAAACCCAGGCCCTCTGCAAGAGCAGTTGGTGCTCTTAACCGCTAGGCCATCTCTCCAGCCCCAGAAAATATTTTTAAAAACATTAAAAATATTTTTGTATGTACGAATGTCTTGCCTGTGTGTGTATGTATGTATGTATGTATGTATGCCACATGCCTGCAGTGCCCTTGGAAGACAGGAGAGGGCATCAGGTCCCCTGGAACTGGAGTTATAGACATTTCTGAGTTGCCCTATGGGTGCTAGGAACCCAACTTGTGTTCTCTGTGAGAGCAGCAAGTACTCTTACTGCTGAGCCATCTCTTAGGCCCTATTTTTCTTCTTTCCTTAAAATTTGCCCAATCTTACATTATTCTTTGTCTTGTGTAGTCATTTATTTATATATGGTATATAATGAATAAAAAACTGAAAATTGGGGAGGTATTACCTATTTCTGGGACATTATTTTAGAATATACACACTTAAATTTCATAGTTATAATTAATATTTAACAATAGACAGGGAAAACATATCACTACGTATACAAGCAGGAACATGTGAAGTCAATTTATGATAAACGAGTCATAAATTTTAACAATTTCTATTCCCTATAATCAAAATACAGTCACTTATTTACAATTAACATCGACAGAAAAGCCAATTCAAGTGAAAGATGCTGAAAGCAAATTCCTTTTCTTCACTACTTGGTTCTTCCTAAGTCAACCTGTTTTACATATCCTATATTATTACATTTCTCCTGCTAGTCAGCGCAGGTAGCCTAAGTGCACTCATCTCAGAGGAGAGGGAAGGGGACATTAAATGCCATACATGCATATGGAAGAGTGGTACCTTTACCTGCCAGACTCTAAAATGGCGGATCTCTGTGAGTTCAAGGCCAGCCTGGTCTACATAGCAAGCGCCAGGCCAGCTGGGACTAAAGGGAGACCCTGTCTCAAAAAGACCAAAAAAAAAAAGACCCACCCCCCAAAAAACCAAAACAAAATGTAACAGCCTTACACCATCATTTCTTCCTCACTTACTTGTGAATCTTATACTCCTGTGGTACTTTTGATTATTCAATTTATCAGTCTGTACTTTCTAAAATGGCCCAGTTTTGAAATGCATTCCTCCATAACTTTTAATCATCAAAATACCACTTTCTTCAGCAACTTTCACTCTCTTCATACAGTGTTACAAATAAACTATGAAATCGGTTCCATATATATATATATATATATATATATATAATTCATTTATTCACAATGAAAAGCTTATACATTTTACAATTAGTTCATTTCAATGATCTATTGGTCATGTGAACTCAATAAATATTCATTAGGCATTTAAAAGTCTATACAAGCTAGGTATATATAAATTTCTAAAATCAGTCTCTGCTTTTAGGGAACTCACAGTTTCATAGAAATGAAAGCAATGATAAACTTTCCCAGGGCAATGAGAAGTGAAAATGTTTATTTCTAGGTCATATTCAGTGTGTCTGCAACTGCTGAGAGGCTGCTCTGGGCAATGCATCGTAGATTTCATTTTATGCTGCTGCACCTCATTTTGTATGTTTTGAGTCAAACAAAACAGAAAACAAAACAAACAAACAAACAGACAAAAAGTCAATGCCGCCTGTTCTTCCCATAGGTCTTCGATGCCATGCACCGTTCTGACATAGTTCTTTTCATTCTTCAAAAGTTAGATCTGGCATCAACACTTTGCTGAAACCGTTATTTTGATCTCTTAATTCTCATCTGCCCCCTAAGATAAATGTGCATCTGTGTTTCACATCCCTCCTCCCTTTGTTAACATCCTAACATCTTTTGCAGTCCACACTCCAGGGGTCTGTCATTTCAATCTAAATGTTAGCTTGTTTTTCCTTGATCCATAAATAACACCTGGAGAAGGCAAGGAGAAAATTGTATTTGACCATTTTGATATATTTAAATGCTGGAACCGAAGTCCTGTTTTCTTTCATAACTCTTATGTAAATAAAAATTTGACTTGGGTCGGGCGTGATGGCGCAAGCCTTTAATCCTAGCACTTGGGAGACAGAGGCAGGCAGATCTCTGTGAGTTCAAGGCCAGCCTGGTCTACAGAGTGAGTTCCATCCAGGACAGCCAGAGCTACAGGGAGACCCTGTCTCAAAAAAGATCAAAAGAAGCTTTTTTTTTAAACTTGGGTTTTCTTTTTTTAAGCTGAGAGTCAGAAAACAGCAATAAACAATTTGCCACGTTATCTTCTAGTGAAAAAGTGAAAGGATTTTAAAAAATATTAACCGTAAAGAAAATGAATACAGAAATACACTTCTCTAAGTTTGGGCTGCAAATTCTAAATCTGGCTAGAGTTACACCAACGTGGAAAATTCACACCCAAGGTAGTTTCCTTTGCCAGTCCCTAATGCAGTGAGAGGCGTCAGGGTCGTCTCCATGGAGACCCTGGGCGCAGGTGCTTCCTGGCTGCCGGTTTGCGCCTGCGCGAGTTTACAAAGCTCTCCTAGTCAGAGGCCTGGATAAAGGACCAGGAGACGCGCCGTTGCCATGGCAGCCAAGTGCTGACTGCCTGAGGAGCGGGCCCTGGGTTGTCACCCTTGCTTGCTTATCCGAGCTTAGAAAGGAGGAGAGGAGAGCTCCCGTGGTCATCTCTGTGATCCCAGCTGCTGCATCTTCCACAGCCAGGAAGGGGACTTAGAGGGAGAGAAGGGAAAGACGGTGCGGTACAGAGCGGTGGGAGAGCGGGTGAAGGACCAACGTCTGGGATGGGTGGGAGGTGAGGTGGGTGGAGAATTAGAGAACTGTAAGTTGGCGCTGGATAAAACCAGGATGCTCCCAGCCAGGCACTGCAGGGAACCCTGGCTTAGCGTCGCTTCACTACGCACCAAGGAAACCCCTCTGAGGGCGGCTTAAACACTCTGAGTATTTGTCGTAGTATTTCCCCTCTCAGAGTTCTTGAATGTCAAAGGTAATAATTTCATCAGGGTGAAAAAAAATTCCCTTCTGAAATGCTAGCTTCCATAAGTAGAATATGTTATTCATGTAGTTGGTTTAAATTGGGATGCTCAATACAAATTCAAGTTATTACTAATGTTTCCTAAATATTATCGTCATACTTGATGAAAGATTATAATTGCTAAACATTAATTCCTAGCATCAGAGTCTTAGCAGGAAGAATGAGCCAGGTGTTTCCATAATATTCTGGATTTGTATTCCGTCCTTTATGGTTTTGCGTAAGTATTTAATTTATGTGAAAAGGCTTATGCTTTGAAGTTCTCTTGGTTCTTGGTGTTTTAGTAAAATGCTATGAAATAAGATTTGACTCAAGGAATAAGATTAAACTACTGTTGAATATTCTTAATCTTGGAAAAAAACTTACCACGTTCTGTGTACATATGCATTAGGTAAGTGACTCGCCGGAAGGTCTTCAGACATCTACCTACTCGGGATTTTTCACACACCTAAGAGCACTGCATTAATCTCTGCTGCTTATTACAGTTCACTATTGAGGGTAGGTTGATCTAAGTCGCTTACATAGATTTTAATTGATGATAAACTTTGAAATTTAAACGTGTGAAACTCACAGTAGTAAAATAGAAGTGTTATGTAATTTGGGGAGTGGAAAATGTAACTTTATGCTAGTGTGTTGACTTTTGGTATCAGATGGACAGTACCATGGTGATGAAGAATAGAAAAATGCAAGGGGTTGGATATCTTGTGACACATTTGAATAAAAATGCTTAAGGGGCTGGGTAACAGGAGTTTATGGTTTATGATGTTTGTTTTCAAGAGAACCAGTCGTTGAGGTTAGTTTAAAAGTTAGAGGAATTCAATTACACTTCTGATTTGATGCAACCTTATACCTTCTTTTCTTTTTAAATTATTATGTATTATATTAGTATGATTTTAGTAGCTCCTAATATGTCTGATGTTGTTTTATTTTTTATTTGTTATACTGATATTTTAATTTTGTAACTATTCCTTGTAAATAATGTATCATACCAAAGGCTTTATTTATGAGCTCAGAACTATGTTTATTATAAAAATGAGGGAAATCATTAATTAGTTGTAATGACCTTTTCTCCTAACAATAATATGAGTTAAACATCTTAAAATAAAACTTTCAATATCCCTTTTGTGAAAAGAACATTCATTGTGCCAAAGCATACTGACTGAAAAACAGTATTGTTTTTGCATGTATTTTATATGATACTAAGCTTTTTTAGTTTCTATCTTTCATGGTACCCATATTTTTAACTGGTAGGCATTCTGCTTAAGTAACTTAGCTGATCTGGGAAGCTACACATTTTTTTTTTTAAATTCACTCTGAGCTGGGTGTTGTGGCTGGTCTACACCTCGAGTTCCATGACAGCTGGGGCTACAGGGGGACCCTGTCTTGAAAAGACCAAAAAATTTAAAAAAAAATAGGGGGTTGGAGAGATAGCCTAGCGGTTAAGAGCACCAACTGCTCTTGCAGAGGACCCAGGTTCGATCCTCAGCACCCACATGGAGGCTAAGAACCGTCTGTAACTCCAATTCCAGGAGAACTGCAGTTCCAGGGGAATCCGAGACCCTCTTCTGACCTCTGTGGCATTGCACAACACGGGTGCACAAACCTACATGCAGACAATATATTCATACACATACAAAAATAAATAAAATTAAAACAAAATAAAAAATTTACTCTGAAATATTGATCTGTCTGAATCACCCCAAAATATTATTGCCTTCTATTTCTGATTAAGAAATTATTGACACTTTATCTTTGAGTTCTCCAAGAAGGACATTTGAAGAGATGACTCAGCCCTGGCAGGTCTATCAGAAGACTGGAGTTCAGTCTCCAGCACCTCACATGGTGGTGGCAGAGGCCGGCAGATCTCTGTGAGTTCAATGTCAGCCTGGTCTTCAGAGTGAGTTCCAGGCCAGCTGGGGCTATAGGGAGACCCCATCTCAAAAACAAAAGAAAAAAGAAGTAATATGCTTCAGCCTGGCATGGTGGCTAATGCCTTTAATTCCAGCACTCAGGAGGCAGAGGCAGGTGAATCTTTGTTAGATCAAGGCCAGTCTGATCTACATAATAAATTCTAGGCCAGCTGGGGCTACAAGGAGACCCTATCTGAAAAAGAAAATAATAGTATGTTTCATTTGTTTGGAAAGTCAGATGCACATGAAAAATTAAAAGGGGTATTGACTGATCGCAATTTTAATATAACTTCAAATTCATCCTTATAAAAATGACTGAATTTATATACCGTCTTTATTATTATTATTATTATTTTGGTCGGTCTTTTCGAGACAGGGTCTCCCTGTAGCCCCAGCTGTCCTGGAACTCACTCTGTAGACCAGGCTGGCCTTGAACTCACAAAGATCCACTTGCCTGTGCCTCCCAAGTGCTAAGATTAAAGGCATGTGCCACCACGCCCGGCTCTATATACCATCTTGGCAAACATTCTTTCATTTGACAATTCTTATCTACTGTCACTGTGTTCTTGACAGTATTTCATATCAAAAGTTGTTTTATTAGTGAAAATATATTTTATTTAGGATTGACAAAAATTTGACTTCTATAGAATTCCATATTCAATATAATTAAAAATTAGCTGTTACTTATTTAAAAGTTTTCAGATCACAAACTATAACTATACCACACAAATTACTAGAGGGTTGAGAAACTGAAGATGGAACTTGGTGTAATTTTTTATTTGAACACAAGAAAACAGAAGCAGCTAAAACTAAAACAAAGACAGAGCAAAACAAAAACCCAAACCGAGTTGCTAGCTCTGACCTGAGCCGAGTTTTAATATTTGGTCAGGAGATGGAGAAAATCTCTTTGTAAGCCCCCATTTTCTTAGCTACCTCAAAAATCTCATAGATTGCTTGGCGTGATGGCCTGCCTTTGGTCCCAGCACTCAGTGAGATCGTGGGTAGTTTGATCTGCAATAGAGAGTTCCAGGCCAGCTAGGGCTACAGGTAGTTTTGATCTCTGTGAGATTGTGGGTAATTTGATCTGCAATAGAGAGTTCCAGGCCAGCTAGGGTTACAGGGAAATTGTCTCAAAAAGACCAAAAAAAGAAAAAAATCTTATAGATTAGTGTTTAGGGAATTGGGGGGGGGGGAGGTAGAGTTGTTAAGAATGTCTACCTATGGAAATGTCTTGCTGCTATAGAGCATATATATATATATATATATATATATATGTTTATTCTGAATATTCCTTGTTATGCATTTCTATGTGTTAATTAGCTTTCTTGGAAAATTACATCTAAAGTGCTTTTTACTTTTATCTTTAAAAATCTTATAGCATTATTCTTTAACAGGTGGGAAAATGAATGAAAATAAAGAGATTGATTCAAAAGAAAGTGGAGAGTATGAAGATGACTTTGAAAAGGACCTGGAGTGGTTAATCAATGATAACGAAAACAGTGATGGCAGTCCAGGAGAGGTATATGTGAATTACCAGTGACATTTATAATTACATCAGTAAAGCGCTCTGCAGCTTTGAAGGTTTAACAATGTTATCTCATTTAAACCTCACAAGGTTTATTTGATGTGTATTGGACAAATAGCATCACCCTTACCTTGGAGATAAGAAGTAGAGATGTAAGACAGTATAAATACTATACTCTAGAGCTTGTGCGAATAGGAGAACAGGAATTAAGTTGCACTAAATAAAACTAATAATAATGAAATTTAACCTAAATAAGTGAAAACACAGTTAATTCCACTTTCTCCAAACCTGAGTAAAATCATGAGGCTTTACTTTTAATACAAATAAAACAAGGCAAATCTTTTTAAAATGTAATCTTTAAGCTAATAGTTGAAACTTTAAGACTGAATTCGTTCTTCAGAAGAATGGAGATAGAGAAAAATAAAAGCTCAATCTGAGCTAGGATATAGTTGGCAGAAGCACATTAACTGGGGTCATATGCTGTTTATCAGATATACAGAAGGGAAATTCAGAAAAATCAATCTGTTCTGGCTCAAGGTATGGCTGTCTTTTCTCTCTCTTTCCCCCTCTCTCCTTCCTCCCTCTCCTTCTTGTCTCCCTCTTTCTATACATATTCAATGTGTATGTATATTTATATATATTATGTGTATGTTAGTGTCAATAAGTGAAGAGTAATAAGGACCAAGATGGGGCTATTGAATTAGTGACTTTAAGAAGTATAATGATAGGAATGATAATATTCAGAGACCAAATTTAAGGCCATTCATAGAAATAAAGGCAGTAGGTTTTACAAACTTTCTTAACTCCATGTTGATTCCTTTTGTGATGTAGAAAACAAATGGAGTAGACAATATTTGAAAAAGACGGGGCTGGAGAGATGGCCTAGTGGTTAAGAGCACTGACTACCCTTGCAGAGGACCCAGGTTCGATCCCCAGTGCATCCACATGGCGGCTGAGAACCGTCTTTAACTCCAGTTTCCGGGGAATCCGATACCCTCTTCTGACCTCCAAGGCATTGCACGACATGGGTGCAAAAACCTACATGCAGACAGTACATTCATACACATATGAAAATAAATAAATAAATAAAAATTAAGAAAAAGAAAAAGACAAAAGAATCAAAAGTGAAGTTTTTCTGAGATGTCTTTAAAAGGAGAGTTTTATGCATCTTAACAGAAAAGTGTCCTGAATGAATGGAGGCAGAGATAACCTGAGTGCTAAGGTGGAGCCAAGGTCTCAAGGCTGGAATGACTCAGAATCTGACTGATGAAACTGAGAACCTGTCAGTTCACATTTTATTCACTTAGTAAATACCACCTCCTACCATATGTCAGAGGTGCTGGGAGAACAGGGATAGGGATCAAAGTGGGTCTTTAAATTTTTATACATTCCAGTGGATGATTACAACAGCCTCTTAGAAGAGTGATTGGAAAAGATGACAAAACTAGAGACAGGGGCTGGTGTGGTGGTGCACGCCTTTAATCCCAGCACTTGGAGGCAGAGAGAGGTGGATCTCTGTGAGTTCCAGGCCAGCCTGGTCTACATAGTGAGTTCTGGGTCAGCTGGGGCTATGAGGAGACCATTCTCAGACAAACAAATAAAATTAGAGATAGTAAGAGTTTCTGGGGAAAATTTCCATAAAAGTTCCATTTTAACTGAAGTTCTGGGTGTGTTGACACATTCCTGTATTACAAGCACTCAGGAGAATCACAAATCTCACACCAGTCTGGCCTGCATAGTGAGGCCATGTTAAAAAAAGGCGAGCAACAAAGGAGAACTCGTGAACTGATACTGCAGAAATAAGTCAGAGAATCAAATCAAATAGAAATGAAAACAGTTGTAATGCAGAGGTCTTTCTTAAATTGTAGCTATTTGAGCCAGGCGTGGTGGCGCACGCCTTTAATCCTAGCACTTGGGAGGCAGAGGCAGGTGGATCTTTGTGAGTTCAAGGCCAGCCTGGTCTACAGAGTGAGTTCCAGGACAGCTGGGGCTACAGGGAGACCCTGTCTTGAAAATATAAAAAAAAAAAAAAAAAAAAAAAATTGTAGCTATTTGGCAGACATTCAACAGCCAGGCTTGCTCACTGGCCTTTCACAGTGGTGTAGTAAAGGCTGTCAGAAAAGATGACTTTTGAGTAAACAGAGGAGCAATGCATTGAAGAGGGAAAGAGAGCAGCACAAAATCACGCCCACAGAACTTCATTAAGAGTGAAAGCATTGTCTTAGAAAGTGAAAGTGAGTAAAGTGCTTGGTAGGTGATGATATAAACATATGGGAAAGAGCCTAGGAAAGATGTCCTACAGAAATGGCTAGTACTGAGCAGGGTTTTGTTATGCATGTTGTTTGTATGAAATTATTTTTCTTTAATGTAAGGTCGAGTTATCCATGGTTGTCAGCTTGGATTTAATGGAAGCCTCTGAGGATGTTGGGAGAAAGAAAATCTGATATAGTTGTAAAACTTGACTTGGAACATATGAATGTCCTGTGAATGTTAAGAGCAACAATATTCTGAAAAGATTAAAAGAGCCTCATGACTAGGGTGTGACCAAAGGACTTGACCTTGCTTGGGGAGAGAGGCTCTTTTTGAAGAATGCAAGTGTTCTAAGGAAAAATGGTTTAGGAAATTCTCCTGAAAATATAAAGGGAGGAGAATGTTATAAGGGGAGACTTATTAAAATATTGTGCTATTGGTAATTACTTTTTAATGTACTATCATAAAAAATAAAAATTGTGACCGTGGCATTTAGCAACATTAAACTGCAACATTAAGGTTGAATTTTCCATGACATATTGTCGTGTATTTCTCTGAGGTGCTGATCAATATGGCTATAATACTTTGACTCAAGTGTAAGTAAGAACCACTTAAATTTCCCTGTTTATAAAATAAATCACATGAGCAGAAATCTACTTTGGATTGTCCCCATGGATAAATGAACAGTCTCAACTGCTGAAAAGTAGAATCTCATCTCTTTCTTTATAGACGGCTTGTAAGATGAAAGAAGATATTGACCAGGAATTAGAAGAGAATGAAATAGAGCATACCCAACAGCTCTCAGATCCAGATAAACCCCTAAAGGATGAGACTTCATCAAGAAGAAATGACTTCATTTCTGTTCCAAGTATTCAGCCTTTGGATCCCATATCAGATTCTGATAGTGAAAACTCTTCCCAGGATTCCAAAATAGAAAATCAGAAAGACTTTGATGAAGAAGAGGATGAGGAAGTAAAGAGATACATAACGGAGAAAATTATAGAAGCTAACAAGATTCTACAGAGTCAAGAGCCCGTGAATGATAAAAGGGAGAGAAAACTTAAGTTTAAGGATAAGTTAGTTGATCTGGAAGTCCCCCCATTGGAAGACAGTGATTCATGCAAAAATTACTCAGAAAATGAAAGTAATATGTCCGGAAAACTGTCACAGTTGTGTATTTCTGGTGAATTAGGACAAGAAAATGTGCTCCTGTCCCTAACTGATGGAGGCTGTGAAGAAAATGACAGGAAGATACTGGTAGAGCGAGATGGGAAGTTTGAGCTTCTCAATTTACAAGACATTGAGACTCAGGGTTTTTTGCCCCCTATTAATAATACTAATAGTGCAGAGAACGAACCTTCACAGTTGTCACCCAGATGTCCCAACCCATCTGCCAGTGTTGTCAAGAAAGAAGAGCCTGAAGCAAAGATTCATGCTGTCACTCTCTCGTCAACAGGTGAGCCTTTGGCTTATGTCCCTCAACCACCACCCAACCCCAAGATTCACTCAGGCTCTGCTGCCAACTCAAATCAAAATAGAAGACACAGGAGATCAAATTCCAGGATACAGTCTGCAGGTGTCTCTCCAGTGACCTCAACATACTGTCTTTCCCCACGACAGAAAGAACTTCAAAAACAGCTAGAACGAAAGAGAGAGAAGCTAAAAAGAGAGGTAAGGATGTACAAGTGGGCACTGCGTAGCAAGAGGAGCTTGTTTCCGTGTTTCATAAAGGTAGCAGGAACAGAAGTGGTTGCTGAAAAGCACTGGATGTTTTTGCCTGCTTTTCTCTTGTTCATTAATTGATTAAGTGATAAGAATGTGTATTCATGGACCACTGTGATTATCCTGATCCTTTCTTGCAAACATCACAAAGAATAGCAGAATGATCTTTATTGGAGCCTGAGGGGACCCCAGCGATGGCTTCATCAGATCCTTTCACTGTAAAGGTGAGCGGAGGAGAGAAATAAAATGAGGTAGGTGAAAATCAGATTTCACATGGGAAAAGGAAGGCACAAATTGTGAGCAACAGTGTAACTAGGATGATAATTTTTTTGTGCGAGTATGTGTGTGTGTGCGTGTATGTCTGTGTGTTTTGTGCGTCTTTCCTTGGTTTCAGGTTATTTTAGTTTTGGACTGAGAGTAGAGTCTGACCGAGGCTGTAGCTCAGTGGTATGTAGAATGGTTGCTCAGCATGCACAAAGCTCTTGATTCCATCACCACTGCTACAGATGGGCAGAGTAGAGCCTAATATTCCTAGTGAAATGTCTCCAGAGTTCCAAATGAAATCTCAAATGATAAGAACTCAGAGTAAGAAGTTAAATGCTTTGCCAAAGATGACAAAGCATAACCACAGAGGATTCTTACCCTGAGCTGCTAACTTGGTGCTATTTCTACTATGCTATGTTGTTACTCTCCAGTTTCTTTTTCTTTCTTTTTTTTTTTTTTTTTTTTTTTGGTCTTTTTGAGACAGGGTCTCCCTGTATCCCCAGCTGTACTGGAATTTGCTCTGTAGACCAGGCTGGCATTGAACTCACAAAGATCCGCCTGCCTCTGCCTCCCAAGTGCTAGGATTAAAGGCGTGTGCCACTAGGCCCCACACTCTCCAGTTTCTTTATAGTTCTATTGAACTGATTTAAGTGCCTTTCTTTCAACTTTATAACTTCTTTGTATAACCAATAACTGAGTGATTCAGGTATAAATTTATTTTTTCCTTAGTAGTTAACCAAATCTCCAAGTATGCTTCTGATAGCAAAAAAAAAAAAAGTTACTTTATGAACACAAACAACCTGAAAAACATTTTATTTATTTATTTTTTGGTATTTTTGAGGTATTTTTTGAGACAGGGCCCACTTTAGTCTCAGCTGTCCTCGAGCCCACTCTATGGACCAGGCTGGGCTTGAGCTCACAGAGATCTGCTTGCCTCTGCGTCCCAAGTGTTAGGATTAAAGGCATGCGCCACTACACCTGGCTGAAAAACATTTTATTTTTTATTTTTTTATTTTTATTTTTTGGTCTTTTTGGAGACAGGGTCTCCCTGTAGCCCCAGCTGTCCTGGAACTCACTCCGTAGACCAGGCTGGCCTTGAACTCACAAAGATCCACCTGTCTCTGCCTCCCAAGTGCTAGGATTAAAGGTGAGCTTGAAAAACACCTGGCTTGAAAAACATTTTAAGCAAAAATTTCAAACTCATATAAAACTCTTGTAATCCCATCATCAGATTCAGATGTCATTAAAATTTTGCATATTTTCTCCATCTCCATTTTATTTTTGAAGCCAAAGTATTTTATTTATTCATTTAATTATTAATTTAATTTTAATATTTTGCTGTGCTGATAGAAGCCAGAGTTGCACGTATACTAGGCAAGCACTCTGTCATGTAACTGCACTACTTTTCCAGCCATTGGCTGAAGCATTTTTAAGGCAAGACCTAGAGAGCAGATCATGTCTTTATCTATTAATACACATTTTTAAGTGATTGTGGTATTTTCCTCCATAACTATAATGATGCTCATATAAACTGACAAAACTACCAATAATGAAAAAATGTTCAAACTATTTATGGTGCTTCTAGAATGTAATTTTTCTTTGCATCATAATTGATTTAATAGCAAAAGGAAACTGGGAGTATGGGAGTAGAAGGAAGTTACAAATCATTCCCAGAGAATATGTGATGAACATCTGCTTTATTTCTAGTGTGTTTTTAGGCAAATCAGAGGCTCTGTATTTTATTTTATTATTATCATTATTATTATTATTATTAGTCTTTTTGAGACAGGGTCTCCTTGTGGCCCCAGCTGTCCTGGAACTCACTATGTAAACCAGGCTGGCCTTGAACTCAGAAAGATCCACCTGCCTCTGTCTCCAGAGTGCTGGGATTACAGGCATGCACCACTGCACATGGCATAGGCCTTGTATTTTAAAGAGGAGCAGTTTTCATTTGTAAAGTTTTAGAGGATGGGAATCCTAATTTCACATTTCAAAATCTATCTGTCCAATCCACATAGTGTTTTATTGAGCAAAAAAAAAAATCTCACATTTCAAAATCTATCTGTCCAATTCACGTAGTGTTTTATTGAGCAAAAAAAAAAATCTTTTCATATTCTCTTCACTAGGAAGAACAACGCAAAATAGAAGAAGAGAATGAAAAGAAAAAAGAGAACGACATGGTATTTAAAGCATGGCTGCAAAAGAAGCGAGAGCAAGTGCTGGAGATGAGGAGAGTTCAGAGAGCAAAGCAAATCGAAGACATGAACAGTAGAGTAAGATTTCTCCATGAAACCCAAGTACATTCAGATGTGAAAATTGATCTTATTTATGGAACAGAGTTTGAATATCAGACTAAGAACCCATAGAAGAAGTAAAAAAAAAGTCCAAAAACTACCCCTGTAGAAGGTGCCATTGAGCACATGACTCTGCAGTTTCTAAGCCCTGAAAAGATCAAATGATTCCCATTTTATTCAAAATTTCATAGCACAAAATACAGAATATTACTCATTTGTATTTTCAAGGTGTTGTAATTTTAATATTCAAAGAGGACAAACATATACACATACGTCCTCATGAACTTACAGACTAGTTTCACTTTAGACAGAAATTATATGTAAAATCACTCAAATTTAAAAGCACTAAATTACTATTTTTTATTGAAATAGAGGGGCTGGAGAGAGGGCTCAATGACTGAGTGCGTGCTGCTCTTCCAGGGGACCTGAGTTTGGTTCCCAGCACCCATATCAAGTGGCTGATAACCACCTATAACTCCAGTTCTAGGGGATCTGACACTAGGCCTTTTCAGGCACCCCTACACACATGTCTCTGCACACAGACAGACATGCATACATGTAAATAAAAATAAATCTTAAAGCTGAATCATTGAGAAAATACTTGGGAAAGTAACTAGTCATCTGTATCTTCACTGCTTGAAACCTATGTGTATACATACATACATGTATATGTAAATACATGTAATTTGACCTTCACTGCTTCTTGACTATTCTCCAGTGATGGCCATTTGTAAATGCATGGCACAGATCCATCCATAGCATATTGGTATTTATGTTTACATGTTTATGTCATAAAGTTCATTATGCATTTGTTTTCCCTCATCATGGATGTCTTCATGTACATTATGTTTAGATCTTACTTTCTTTTCAAATAAATACTTGGTATTCTACTGTTTATTTTTTTTAATTTTATTTATTTCCGTATGTGTACGAATGTATTGTCTGCATGCAAGTCTGTGCACCTGTGACGTGCAACGCCGCGGAGGTCAGAAGAGGGTGTCGGACTCCCCTGGAACTGGAGTTCTCCTGGAATTGGAGTTTCAGACGGCTCTCGGCCGCCATGTGGGTGCTGGGGATCGAACCCGGGTCCTCTGAGAGCGGTCGGCGCTCTTAACCGCTAGGCCATCTCTCCAGCCCGAGTATTCTACTGTTTAAACCATTCCTCACTGGTGGGTATTTAGCTTGGTTTCAATACTGTGCCATTAACAGTTTTGCAAAATAAAGATGTGTGTTATATGGAGGAACATCAGGACTTAGTGAGAAAGTTTCTGTAGAGTAGAATTTAAAACTTTCAAGTGTTAATTTTGTAATATGCAATGAGCCCCAAAAGTTTAAACTAATATACTATTCCTCTAACAGTGTGTGAAGTATTTACCACAACTTAGTTAACACTGTATGTGATTTATCTTCTTAAGTTTTCTTTAAATGAATAGCACACATCCTTGATTATGAGTACAGATTTGTGTATGTGTTTGAAATAGTTAAGAAATATACAAATACTGGCTTCTGTCCCTGGTACTTGGCACAGAGCGCCTAAGAGCGCTTGTACTTCCTTGTACTTAGGGATCCTAAGTGTGTCTTTTCTTCTACTATTTGGTCTTTGGCTCTGGTTGCTGACAGGGAGCTCGTACTTCCCCAGAATTTCCCAAGTGATAGGAGTCTTTTGTTCCAATGAGGTGACTCCTGTGGGCTTCTGGATGAACTTTGATCACTAGAAACACTAAACAGTAACTAAGAGTTTAGAATGCCCAGTTCCATCTTCAAAGAAAAGAAGAAGAGAGAGGCTAGAGACTGGGCTAATTATCCTTAAGTATGTGATAGAAGTCCTAAAAATGTTCCTGAGCTGTGCGGTTTGAAGAGCATCCAGGTTGTTAGACACATGGAACTGCCAGGAAGGCAGTGTGCCCTGTAGAGGGCATGAGTACTGCAAACCCCTTCTCACTTATCCTTACCTTTCCTTGTGAATGCTTACCTCTGACTGTTCATCTGCATTCTTCATTATATTCTCTCTCTTTTTTTTTTTTCATGTGTATGTAGAGCCATCTCTCCAGCCCGTTATTATATTTCTTTTCTTGTGGTTGTTGGATTTTGTTCTAGTTTGTTTTGAAACAGAATCTCATTATACAGCCCAAGTTAGCCCCCAAGAAATGGGGGAGGGGCGGCAAATATATCTTTTAAACAAGTATATCTTTTAAGTATATCTTTTTTTTTGAGACCGGGTCTCCCTGTAGCCCCTGCTGTCCTGGAACTCACTCTGTAGACCAGGCTGGCCTTGAACTCACAAAGATCTGCCTGCCTCTGCCTCCCGAGTGCTAGGATTAAAGGCATGTGCTACCACACCCGGCTCAAGTATACCTTTTAACTTATGAAGAACTTGATATCTTTCTGCCTTAGTCTCCTGGCTGCACCACCCACACCCAGCTCTATTCTGTTTTATTTTTATTCGTATGTCACAGAGCACATGTGGAGGTTAGAGGACAACTTTAGGGTGTTGATTCTTCCCTCCCAGCATGTGTGGCCTGGGATCAAACAGGTGGTTAGACTGCCAGCTGGCACCCTGGTTAACCACTGAGAAACTCAGCCATCCCTCTATTCTTTATTAACATAGTGAACTCTCAGATATGAGTGTTTCGCTTCTCTTAGTTCTGTTAATTGTTCTAGTAAATTAATTGAACCTAAAGAAGGGTCATGCACACTCATATAGCTGGCCAGTCAGAGGACAAATCAAAATCTGGGGCTTTTAGTTGGCATCTGATGGCTCTGTGGGTAAAGGTGCTTGCTGCCAAGCTGTAGGACATAAGTTTGATTCCCAGGAACCACATGGTGGAGGAAGAGAACCAGTTCCCTCCAGTTATCCTCTGACCTTGACATGCATGAGGTAGTCCATGTGTGCCCACATGCATGCACACAAACACCCACAAAATAAATAAAATGTAGACAAAATATGACAGCTATATTAATATCTAAGCACATCAATAGATGAATCAAAGAGAAGACTATACAATTATTTCTAAAGAAGTAGAAAAGGTATTTTGTTAATATTCAGTATAATTTATTTTAGAAATTCAGAATAAGATATATTATGAGCAGTGTGTTGGGAATGGTTGCATAGCAATTAAAGCTAGAAGCATGCAAGGCTTTCCTCCATAATGAAATAACTGTATTCTGCAACTTCTATCCAGGTCATTAAGAAAGGAAAGAAACCAAGGGTTTAGCAGAGTCTTTTACAGGATAAGTATACAAAAAAATCATAGCTTTCTTATATTCCAACAATAACCTCATAGAAAAATATGAATGGGGGAGATTAGGAATGTGTAAAACACTTTTAGCTAGACTAATATTTAAGACTTTTACAGAGAAAATAAAATTTGCAAGATTCTAAAAAGGTTTTTTTTTTTTTTTTTTTAGGACGGGGTCTCTCTAGGGCCGCAGCTGTTCTTTAACTCGCTATGTAGACCAGGTTGACCCCAATAGTGCTGAGATTAAAGGCATGCGATACCATCCCCAGTGAAAAAGAATATTTTAATAAATTTAAACATACATGTCTTATCTTGATGATTAGAATAACAATTATGAGTTCTTTAGCAAGTGAAGTATATATATTGAAATAATATATATGTACATGTATCTATGTTTCTACATGGATGGAGTAAATATTCTTAATGAGTTTTTCAAAATTTTTATCTCTAATGAAAATTCCATGAAAAGCCAATTAGAAATTTTGAAATTGTTAGTTATTTTTACTTTCAGTATTTATATTGTTAGAGCAAAAAACCTGTTTTCCAGTTAAAACAGTCGGGAAAGGAAATTAATAGTAAGCTGTACATAAGATGACCACAACATATAAAAAATTATGGGAGTTTTTAGAACCAAATAAATGCTAATTAAAGTTTCCATGTAGCCAGTAAAGCATTTTAACCATTGATTGTATGAAAAGTGCTGTCTCATGGACATGACTAAAACAGGAATAATCTCTGTCACAGTGCTCACGTTAAGTAGAGATTTAAAAAAATTAATTATAAAGGCTGGAGAGATAGTTTAGCAGTTGAGTGTGTGCTGCTCTTGCAAAGAACTATTTGGTGTTTGGTTCCTATCACCCACATCGGGTGACTCACACATGAGCACCTGGGCCAATCTGTGCATGGGTATGTGCCCCCCCAAATAAATCATAAAAAATTAAAATTATAAAATAAAATGTCAATTATAAGTAGTGATAAATTCTATGAAAAATAGGGATGTGAAATCATAATTGAAATTAAGTATATATTTACATAAAAATATACCCAGCCATAATTATAGTTTTGAACACAAATTTAGCAGTTAAGATGGACACTATTAAAAATGAAAATTTTAGAATTTAAAAGAAAGAAATAAATGTTGAATTATACATCTATAAACTGTGCTCCATGGAACTTCTTCAGGGATGATTTAAAGACCTCAGCCTACAAAGATTGCCTACACCAACCTTCCTTCCACCCTTTCTTTTATATGTTTACACCTTTTGGGAAAAAAATATTTGGCAAAGAGCTCAGTTTTGAAAACCATAGCTGTTATAGTTTCTTCATTTATTACTTTTCTCATTAAGACTTGGGGGGAGGTGATGCTGGAGGTCAATCTCAGGGCATTGAGCATGCTAGGGAGGTGCTCTACTCTTGAACTAGGTCCCCAGTTTTCTCAGAAGGCTGAAAGACATGAGTTCAGTGTTGTTTCCGTCCAGAACCATAATCAGCATTGTTGTCTGAAGAGTGATGCATTTTGGATTGGATTCTAGGAATTCAGCTAATGAGGTTGGAGTTGTGAAGAAATCGAATGAGACTTGTATTTCTGTAGGGTCTCATAGGGCCTTAAAATTAGTTTTAGTTTATGTAAATTGAGCAGACCTTATTTTTCCAATCAGCAGGTAAACAGAGACCCGCAACAAGCTTTTCAATTATGGCTTAAGAAAAAGCGTGAGGAGCAGATGAAAGAAAGGAAGACAGAAGAACTACGAAAGCAGGAGGAGTGTCTATTCTTCCTCAGGGGAACCGAGGGCCGAGAAAGGGCCTTCAAGCAGTAAGTTCAAAGTGGGTTGTTTTATTAAAGGCTAACCCGGTGTTATATTACTAATTCTGAGTGTAAAGATCTGAATTCATAAGTTCGACCCTAAGGAGGGTTGTAGAATAGAGAGTTTTGAGTTTACTTATATGCTTCCTCCCCTCCCTTCCCTCTCCCCCTCCCTCCCCTTCCCTCCTTTCTTCCCTCCTCCCTTTCTTCCTTTCTTCTTTCCTTCCTCTCTGTCTCAACCTTTTATTATAAGAGAAATAGTGAATGTACCTTGGGGAAAAGGAAAGTTTATATTTTCATCGTCTGGAAATAATTATGACTGTTAGCACTACAATGCTATTTTCTAAACATTTCTCTTTTTGTAAATTGTAAAGATATTTACAATTTAATATATATTGAGATAATACTATGCCTATTGTCTTATATTATTGATAATCTTATCTATTATCTAGCCCAAATCTATTTTTCCTTAACTGACCAAATTACAAGTAATTTGTGCATGACCATGAAAGTATGATTTTTTTTAAGAACCGTTTTTTAAATTCTAATAGTTTCTTATGTTTATTTCTAAAAAAAGAATATACATTCATGTGTATATACCCACATAAATATTTATATAATAGACATAGGTAGCTGGGCATGGTGGTGCATGCCTTAACCCCAGTACTTGGGAGGCAGAGGCAGGTGGATCTCTGCATGTTCAAGGCCAGCTTGGTCATAGTGAGTTCCAGACCAGGTGAGGCTACAGGGAGACCCTGTCTCAAAAACACACAAAAAAATAATAGATATATGTGTATAAAGTTATTTCCTATGTTCAGGCTGGAGAGATGGCTTAATGGTTAACACTGGCTGCTCTTACAGAGGACCTCAGTTTAGTTTCCAGCACCCACAGGTCAGCTAAAACCATTCATAACTCCAGTTCCAGGGGACCTGATACCCTCTTCTGACCTCTGAGGGCATTGCACAATGAGGGTACACTTACATACATGCAGGCAATACATTCATACACATAAAAAATAAAATATTAGCTGAGTGTGGTGGCACACACCTTTAATCCCAGCACTCAGGAGGCAGAGGGAGAGGCAGGTGGATCTCTGTTAGTTCAAGGCCAGCCTGGTATACATAGGGAGTTCTAGGCCAGGCGGGGCTATAGGGAGACCCTATCTCAAAAAGACAAATAAAATAAAATGTTAAAATATAATAGAGGATGTGAAATAATGAGGTCTAGAGGTAGGGAATGGGATGTGAATACATTGTGTGAAATTTTCAATGACTCAATAAAATATTCTTTTAAAATATCACATGTAAATTAAGAAGTATAAGAAATTTTTAGCTATCATAGAGATTCTTGTAATTACACATCCACTGTTCCTTCAGTGTCTTTATATTTTCTCATTTAGTTAACATTTCTGGACTTCAAGAAAAAGATTATCATGATTCATTTAGAATAGACAAAACATTTTAGTTAAAAGCAACAAATTAGGGCTGGAGAGATGGCTCAGTAGGTAAAGCTGCCAAGACTGGCCACCTGAGTTTGACCAGTGGAAACCCACATGATGGAGGGAGAGAACTGACTCCTGAACATTTTCCTCTGGCCACCACATGTGCACTCTGACACATGTATGCAGTTACCCTCAACCCCAATAAATAAATAACATACCAAAAAGTAATAAATTCTACTTTCTTATATTGGTTGGATTTCTGAATCTTGGCTCTGATTGAGCACAGTTCTGAATGTTATCAAAGGAGAAACTGGGTGTGGTGGCTTAGAGGATCCCAGCACTTAGAAGGTGGAGGCAAAATGGTTGATGGGAGTTCAAGGTCACCCAGGGCTAAGGAGTGAGTTCTAGAGCAGAGCAGCTGGGCCTTCCGTGAAGACTGTGTTTCATAAGAGCTAAAAAAAAAAAAGTGTTTTTGTTATTTCAAAGCCAGTTAGGTGTTGGTCTCATCATGAGACAAACATCTGATACTCAGCATAAACTATTCTTTCTTGGGTAAGCCTGGGGTATAAGCCTGGAGCTTATTTAGTTAATACTTAGTAATTTGCATTGTGACAGTGTTCCATTGTAAAAAAAAAAAAATGATCATTTTTCTAATTTCCTACCTGAGAATCCTATTATATGATCCCACATCTGATTTTTCTTCTTTCTACAGATGGCTAAAAAGGAAACAGATAGAAAAAATAGCAGAGCAACAGGCTATCAAAGAGCGAGCTAGACAGCTCCGACTGGAAGCATGGTGGTCCAAGCGGTTACAGCAGAACAACTTCTACAGCATGCCAGGAGCTAGAGCCTTCCGCTTCACTGACCCCTACAACTGAAGGGATCCGCTCTAGCTTCACTTGGCAGCTGCTGTCAACAGAGTTCTGGATATCATTTCCTGCAGTCCCCGTGCTTGAGTAAAACACTAAAAATTATGGAAATTGTATCTTTCAGTGATGTTGACAGTGAGTCTATATTTGTTTTCACTCTAACAAATAAACGTCTCACATAGTGTTGGAATGTGTTCTGCTATCTCTCAGTCCATGTAAGAAATGGAGCAATGTAAGTGCTTTTTGTTCGATTTCTATATTATTTTATTAACATTTCTATATGGAAAACACACAAGAAAGGGACACATTTGTTTATAGTTGCTTTTATTATCATTTACAATATGCAGCAGGAGGCTCACTGGGTTAAATAAAGCATTTGCACCAAGCCTGGGACCCTTGTGGTGGAAGTCAAGAACCATCTCCAGCAAGCTGTCCTCTGATCTCCTCACAGGTGTGGGGCCACACTAGTGCCATATATACAACCCCCAAATATACCAAAACTAAACATTAAAATTCTGCAGTAGAACATTTTATAAAACTTGAGAAGTGACTCCCTAAGTGGTTTTCATGGCTTTATACAAAATCATTTATGTTGAATTTGAATTTTAATAGTGGCAGTAAGCTAAACAATAATGTAGCCTAATTTCACTTGTTATACCTTAAAAAGACATAGTATATCTTTTCTATACCTCATTCTATTTGTGCATAAAATATGCATAATAGCACTTTAGGCATATTTGAAAATTAGCTAGTTTCCAGTTGAGCTGATAATGTGTCTGGTGTTTAAATCCTTTTCATAAATAATACAATGTTAACTCCATTTATCTACAAGAAAAAAGAAGACTGGAGATATAAGCAATTTGCTCACATAGACTTTGGTAATGGTTATAAGAATTAGACAACACAGCCAGCCATCCCAGCACTCAGGAGGCAGAGGCAGGAGGATCTCTGTGAGTTCAAGAGCAGCCTGGTCTACATAGTGAGTTCCAGGCCATCTGGGGCTACAGGGAGACCCTGTCTCAAAAAGACCAGAAAAAAAAAATTAGAAAATGCAGATTTGAGTCACCCTGTCTTACTTGACTGTTATTTTGTTTCAAGATAAACTCTCTGTGAGTTCAGGCTGACTGTGAACTTAGGACCCTCCTAGCTCTGCCTCCCAAGCACTGGACTCCAGGTGTGGATACCACACATGGCCTCTCTCTGCTTTTACAGCACTTTGGCCATATACCAGGCAATTTTTAATTTTTACTTATGTGTATGGATGTATTGGCTACATGTGTGTAAGTGCACCCATGTCATGCAGTGCCCACAGACATCAGAAGAGGGAGTTGGATCTCCTGGAACTAGAGTTACTGGTGGTTGTTAGCTGTCATGTGGGTGCTGGGAATAGAACCCAAGTCCTCTGCAAGATCAGCCAGTGCTGTAACTGCTGAGCCATCTCTCCAGCCCCCAAGATTGTTCTATGATTTTAGAAAGCAAAACTGAACACAGAATGAGGCACACTGCCAGAAGACTGATGAACAGGAGCACATGTGGAAATTTAGGACTCCTTACCTGTCCTCATGTGAAGTAAATATTTAATGTTTTAAGGAAAGGATACATTTTAATCTTAGAAATGGGAAAAGGCAAAACTGGGGTCATATGAAGCAGAATGTTAGGTTGGATGATGACATAAAACTTGTGATGATAAAACACAAGCACATATGGTGGGACATGAATATTATGATACAGAATAGCTGGAGAAAGGTAAAAAATGAGGTGCCAAAAGGTTTCCCTCTAACTCTTACTGAGGTGAAATTGACGTAACTTAAAGGTAATCATGTTTGTGTTATGATTCAGTCGTATGTAGATTATTCATGTCGTTCTACAATTCTCTGTGTGCCTGGTACGTCTTCATTCCACAGGCCATCCAGGCTGGAGGCAGCTGCTTCCGGCCCTTCCCTCCGGTGTGTCTTTGGAGCAGATGCTGTACTGTCTGTCCATATGAACTTGGCTACTGTCAACATTACATGTAAATGAAGGCATGATCTTTTGTGTGCTACTTCTGTTACTCAGCATGCCACATGTCAAAACTCAGTTCTTTTCTATGGCATGGGTAACACATGTATACATGTTCATGGGTCCATCAGCTGGGTACTGACATCCTTGTGTCCGTGGTGAGCAATGCTCCTGTGAGCAGCATCTGTGTAGTGTTTGGGGATATGTTTTAATCCACTTGCAAGGTTGAGACCTTGCAAGGGAGCTGCCCTGCAGTACAGCTCTCCAGCAGCAAATATGAGAAACCACGAGGTGATTTCCCCAGCAGTCACTCCATGACTCAAGGAGCTTCCAGGTTCTACACAATTGCACAGATAAATGTGATTTGCATATTCATAAACTTTGTGTTCACTGGCCATCTGCACATCTGCTTTGTGGAATGAAGATATACGTCATTAGCTTCATAAATTTTACTTTTTACTGAGAATTTCACACATGTACAATGTGTTTGATCAGGTCTACATCACAGATACACCCAATGTCCATGTTCCCTGTCCCCTCTAACTCCTCCATGTCCCTCCATGTCCCCTCTAACTCCTCCATGTCCTCTCTAACTCCTCTATGTCCCTCCATGTCCCCTCTAACTCCATGTCCTAACTCCTCCATGTCCCCTGTAACTCCTCTATGTCCCCTGTAACTCCTCCATGTCCCCTCTAACTCTAATGCACAAATTGTCTACTTCCTTTTTCAAATACGGGTTTCTTTTGTTCTTTTGGATGCAATTATAAACGGCGTTGTACTGGGGGGCATACAGACATATTTGCTGTGCACCTACCTGGACTGTGACTTCACTGAATTTATCAAACCTAACAGATGTTTTGTGAATTACTTGGAATCTTCATATAGGATCATGTTATCAATTGTTTTACTTTTTGGTCTCTAAATTCGATGACTTCTTTTGCCAACTGTTTTGGCTCAAATTCCTATTATCATGTAATGTTGAGCAGCAGTAGTAAAAGGGAGCATCCCAAGCTTTTTGTTCATTTGAAGTGGAAAGCTTTTATATTATGAAGATAGTAATATACTTGACTATACTTAGGAATTCTATTCCTCCTCCCCTCATTCTCTGCTCTAATTATTATATATGTGTTTAATTAATTTAGTCTTTTTGAGTCAGGGTCTCCCTTTAGTCCCAGCTAGCCTGGAACTATGTAGACCAGGTTGGCCTTGAATTCAGAGATCTGCTTGACTGCCTCCTGAGTCCTGGGATTAAAGGCATGAGCCATCACGCCTGGCTATTATTAATTTTCTTATGTTTAAATTCCCATGAATCCCTGAGAAAGTTCTTTTTATACTGTCTAATCCCTTTACTATGCAGTTGCATTTGGCCTCATGTTTAATGGAGGATTTTTTAATCGATAAGATGCATCAGTCTGCATTTTTTCTTGTGGTCTTTATCTAGCTTTGATAGTAGACTAGCCCTTGTAATACACAATTAGTCCTCTTCTGTTTTTTTTTTTAAAGACAAAGCTTGTTGCTATTTATTTCTCATTTGGTCCTAAACTTTTCTTGAAGAGTTTTAAAGACTTTTGGCAGCAGCCTTTGGAACAGCAGAATGGAACCGAAGTACAGAATTCCTGTCTCCTTCCCGCACTTCCCCATGTGGCTACACATTAGGTGTCTGCCTGTTTTCAAAGAACTAACTTTTGAGTGCTGATGTTCCCCATTGTTTAATTTTCATTTTGTTTATTTCCACTTTGATGTTAAGTTCCTCCTTCTGCAAGCTTTAGACTTATTTGTTCTTTTTCTAGTTCCCTAATGTATGCTGTTGTGTAGTCACTTTGAGATTTCTTCACCAACTGCTGCCTTTATTACTCTTACCAATACATTCGTGTGCCACTAATTTGTATATGACAAACACCATGTACACATTATATATTAGCATATTTTGTACATATAAACTTTTGACCATATATACTTTTTTAGTTTATTATGACAAAATATAAAATTTTCCATTTTAACTTTTTTTTTTTTTGGTCTTTTTGAGACAGGGTCTCCCTGTAGCCCCAGCTGTCCTGGAACCCTCTAGGAGCAACTAAGAGCAATGGTTGGTATTTACTCATGCAATGTCAATAGCGAATTTATAGGACATAAGCATTACAAATCTTGAAAAAAAATATATAATCAGTGGCATGGAGTATACTGACAGCATTATGCAGCAATTGCTACTGTTCGCATTGGAAGTTCATCACCTCGAACTGAGACTTTGCACATAATACATGCTATTCTGCCCTGCCACAGGCCTCTGTGTAGGTGCTGAGAATAGAACCCAGGTCCTCTGTAAGAGCAGTCAGTGCTCTTACCACTGAACCATCTCTTCAGCCCTCTAAGTTCTTTGGGCATCTGCCTAGAAGTAGAATTGATGGGCGTGGCATGTTACTTTTTTTCCAGAGGAATTTCCAGTCTTTAATAGGTGTTTATCATTTTTCACTCCTACTGGTAAAGCACAAGGGTCCTAAATTTCCTCATGTTTGCCAACAGTTGCTGTTTTCCTTTTTTTTTTCTTCATTTTATTGATTTCTGTATGTGTATGAATGTACTGTCTGCATGCAGGTTTGTGCACCCGTGTCGTGCAATGCTGCAGAGGTCAGAAGTGGGTGTCGGATTCCAAATTTCGTTTGCCAACAGTTGCTGTTTTCCTTTTTTTTTTTTTTTCCATTTTATTTATTTCTGTATGTGTATGAATGTACTGTCTGCATGCAAGTTTGTGCACCCGTGTCATGCAATGCCGCGGAGGTCAGAAGAGGGTGTTGGATTCCCCTGGAACTGGAGTTCTGGAATTGGAGTTTCAGACGGTTCTCGGCCGCCATGTGGGTGCTGGGGATCAAACCCAGGTCCTCTGTAAGAGCGGTTGGCACTCTTAACCGCTAGGCCATCTCTCCAGCCTGTTTTCCTTTTTTAACAGCCATCCTACTGTTTATGAAAATGCTAATGATTTGTATTTCCTTAATGATTACTGATGTTGAGAATCTTCTGATGTTTATTGGTTAGTTGTGTGTAAATGTATACACACATATGTATGTTTTAGAGGTATATTTAAATAATCTGCCCACTTTGTGTGTAAGCTTAGGTGCTCTATGTACAGGTTCATGCAGGTGTCCAGGTGTATATGGAGGGCAGAGGTCTATGTGCTGGGGGTCTTCCTGGATCACTCTCTGCCTTGCCTTATCTTTTGTCAGGATCTCTCACTGAACCTGGAGCTATCAACTTGGCTAAGCTGAACTGTGTTACTGAGGTTAAGGAGTTCCAGGGATCCAGCCGTCTGCTCCCATAGGGTTACAGATGTGCACTGCTATACCCAGCTCTCATGTGGGTGCTGGGAATCTGGACTCAGGTCCTCATCTGTGTGGCAGGTGTTTTAAAGACTGAGGTATCTCCCATCCCCTGCCCATTTTGTACTGGGTAGTTTTGGTTACTGAGTTATAGTTCTTCATGTAACCTAGACATTTTTAAGATATATGATTTGCCATTTTTTCCCATCCTATTCTTGGAGTTGCTTTTTTTCTGTGTACTCTGATGCATGGAAGTTTTAAATTATGTCTAATTTTTTTAATTTACTGAGCTTTTAATGAGATATCCAAGAACTCAATGTCAAATCCAATAACAAAGATTTCCCTGTTTTCTTCTAAGGGTTTTAGAATATGTAACTTGGCAGGAAAGAGAAGGTGAAGAATCACCTGTGAATAGTAAAAGCCATATGAAGATTGGGGACAAAGCACTTTATTCTGGAAGGAAAAGCAACATCCACAACAAGAAAGTAGAGAGATTTATTTCCACTTGAAAGTATAAATATAACTGAGATAAGTCAGACAACAAACAAAACAAAAAAATCCCTTACAATGACACTAAAGTGTATTCTTATTCGATCGGATTTGCCTTTTGAAGGTTCTCTGATAGGCGCTGCTTCAACTACCTTGGATAAACTTGATAGTTTTTGAAGAGACACAATTTTCTAAGTATTTTTAAAGGCCAATAAAAGAGTATCTTACAATAAATACATCATCATAACAGTATATTATACATATAAATACATATAAATTGATGGATCTTTTTCTAAATGTTCTGGAAACTCATTTCCCCTTCATATATTGTAAATGTCAAACTAGATATGCCTCTTGTCGAATTAGTAGTTTTGAATAGTCAAACTATTCAGTAGTTTCTTTTACATAGTCAAACTGCATACACTGAGAATACAGAATACCTTACAAAAAAAAAAAGAAAAAAAAAAAAAAGAAAAGAAAGAAAGAAAGAAAAAGAACCCAGCATGCAAGCATGTTTTGTTTAAGTATTTGCAGTGTGGCTATAAAATTTTGTTTTTCACTAATAAATTAGTTTAAAAACACTAATCTTTTTACCTTGGTGTTTTATTGTTTCATTCTTTCTTTCAAGAAAAGATCTCACTATGTAGCCCTGGTTGGCCTTAAACTCAGAGACCTGCCTGTCTCTCCCTCCTAAGTGCTGGGATTAAAGCCATAAGCCGCCATGCCCAGCTACCCTAGTGTTTCTGAAAGCTTCTTTTGTATCCACAATGTGACCATAAAAGGAATGCAAATCCCCTATTCCTATACTCCCAGTTATTACATTATACTAAGACCCAGAAAAACTTGTTCAAAAAAAAAAGAATGGGCTTTGTTAGCCATACTCCAAACTCTTGCTGCAGAGCAGAGCAGAAGCAGCTTAGATAACAGTAAATAAATGGATGCTCAGAACCTGAACTCGTGGTTGTAGGCTGCTTGTTTTTGTTTTAATGCACCAAAATGAAATCTCTTCATGTAAAATGTAAAACAAGAGAAATAATTTAGACCTAAAGTACTTATAAAATCTTAGTCTTTCAGCACATTGTGTATTGCCCAGGAAATATTTTCTACTTTAAATATATCTATACATTTCCATTTTTTTTTTACCCTGAGATATTTATTAAGAAAAAGTAATCTGGAATCCAGTACATGAAATATTTTTGCAGATATATAACATATAAAGATGAACTGGTTTTATTTCTAGAATTAAAGGACCCCACATCCTAAATAATAATGACTCTTGGGTAATAAGCATAGCTCCAATACAGTACATATTAAAGAGCAATAAGTTCTCCGTGGCAATGATTACAGCAATTAAAAGTTATATTTTCATATCTTGTATAGGGATGGAAACGTCCAATATTTTTCTTTGTAGCAAGTAACGTGGTTGAAGATTCAGAAAATGGGTTACCAGGTGAGCTTTCTGTACAGGTAACTGGATCCAAAATATGTAGAACCTAAGAAAAATAAGAGGTGATGTCAGATGTATGGAGTGTGCACTGTAAAGTCTTTGGTTTCACTGACGTAGAACTACCTATGAAGTTGCATATGTTCATATGGAGCTATCTTTAAAAATAAGATTTCTACAGGGAGACCCTGTCTCAAAAAGACCAAAAAAAAAAAAAAAAAGATTTGAATGAGGAGTGAATTTGTTTCTTCTTCCAAAATGCTGTAAATTTAGCAATGATGCCTAGTTATGACATTACCCTAACCTACTCTATTTTAGCAATGATGAGACTAAATGGTCTATTTTGGATATTGTTGGGAGGAATAAAAACAGAAATTCGGTTATGTGAATTCTTATATCAATTTTCATTTTTTTCTTAGCCAATTTTTATTGAAGCTCTGTGCATTTCATACAAAATTATAAGTCAAATCTAGACCTGTGCTCTCCTCTCTGCCCCCACCTCACCAGAGCTCATGCAGTCTGCCAAAAATGTTTTTCATCTTTTTCTCAGTCTCTCTGAAAATTCTCACTGCAGAAGTTTACTGTTTTGAGCAGAAGTTCACGGTTTCAGTCAGTTCTTTGACCCAGTCTTTTCTGTTGTTGTTATTCCTTCCAATATGCATCATTCCAATATATGCATATATGCATGCTACATATATCATAGGTTTTAGCATCTTCAGCTTAGGATTTTTTTTTTCTTTATTAGGCTGAAAGATGTCATGTTTGAAGGCTCCTCCTTGGCAAGCCCACACCACTATCAGTCCTGCCCTTGTGTTCCACACTGGGGTTTTCCCTTCTCATGGTCACCAAATGAGGTCCAGTAAGTGCCACGTCCTGTCTTGATCTTCCTGTACTGGTCTTCGTGATACAGCCTGGGTAGTCCAACAATGGCAGTCTATATTCCGAGGAGGCTGAAACCTCAGTAGTAGCTCAGTCCACAAGCTGGATGTCTCAGCAGTCCCCGCCTGGCACTGAAGGTTTGGAGAATTCTTGGAGAGACATGAGTCTTCAGTCCATATTGGAAGATTGCAAAGCTGTGTCTTATGTCTTTGAAGGATGGCAAAAGCAGTGGCAGCCACAGGGTAGCTGCACTTGCCAGTAAGACAGGCAAAATGACTGGGTTTTTTTGTTGTTGTTGTTTTACTTTTTGTCTTTTTACTAAGATCTCAAGTTTTATACCTGAAGTACAATTTCTCAGGACTTACTATGTATATACTTCTGGTTATACTTTCCTTTTGGATGTTTAAGGCCACACAGCCTAGATTAACCAAGGTTTTTGTTTTCTCAAGGTCAGTTGAGGATCTGGTCCTCAAGGATCACTCAGGTATTTTGGGGGGAGCCCCTGTCTCCTTTTGGCTTTTCATTTACCAGTTCCATCCACTTGAGGACAAAGTCAGGTCTTGCTAGACCAGGCTTCCCTTTTTGATGCATGAGCAGACTTTCCTCTTTATAAACCTAACAATGGCTCAAGTCCATTAGTGGATCTCCAAGACTTCCCTGCACAGGAAGACTGGTGACTGACATTTGTAGGACACTTCAAGAGATGCCCCCATGCATAGTCTCCTGGGACTTAGTTGACCTCTGAGGGCAAGGAACAAAGTTATCCCTTAAGACCCTCGGCCAAATTTGTATGGGCATTAAGTATGGTCGTTAAGCATCCAGAAAGGCTAAGTTACACCAGCCTGAAACTTTTAACTACTCTATAATATTTTAGAAAAGGCTTGGACAAAAGCTCAAGCAGCCTTGTATAAGAAATACTAAGAAGCACTCCCATAAAATAAATACTGTAGTTAGACATAATGTCATGACAAACTAGTTTTTTCCAAATTCCTTCGATCTTATATTACTCTAAAACATGCATACATATCCTCCATCCATATACCAAAAATTCCTAAGTCTGAAAATAAATGGCAGCTTAGTTCTAGAAGCTGTTAAGGGATTCACAATATAAGAGCACAGTTGTTTTCAGATCACATTAACATTGCTCAGTTTGCCATACAATTAGGTAATTGGTGCTAGCATCCAGAGATGAGGGACACCATTTGTTGTTTGTTTTTCTGGGACTGTTACTTCACTCAGCATGATCTCTTCTAGCTCCATCCATTTACCTGCAAAGTTCATGATGTCACCTTTCTTTACCACTGCATAGAACTTCATTGTGTAGATGTACCACATTTTCTCTATCCACTCGTCAGCTGAAGGGCACTTGGGTTGGTTCCAGCTCTTCACTATTGTGAAGAGAGCTGCAATAAACATGTCTGTGCATGTATCTCTGCAGTAAGAATTAGTAAGATGAGTCTTGTGGGTACATACCCAGGAGTGGTATGACTGGGTCAGGTGGCAAGTTCATTCCAAGTCTTCCAAGGATTCTCCACACTGCTTTCCATAGTGGCTGAGTTTACATTCCCACCAGCAGTGGATGAGTGTTCCCCTTTCCCCACAACCTCTCCAGCACTGGGTATCATTTGTTTTCTTGATCCTAGCCATCCTTACTGGAGTGACATGATATCTTAAACTGGTTTTAATTTGCATTTCCTTAATTATTAGCGATGTTGAACACTTTTTAAGATGTTTCTCAGCCATCTCTAATTCCTCACTTGTGAAGTCTCTGTTCAGCTCTTTGCTCCATCTTTTGAGTGGGTCATTTGTTTTCTTTCTTCTTTGTTTTTGGAGTAGTTTATATATTCTGGAAATCAATGCTTTGTCAGATGTATCTGCGGTGAAGGCTTCCTACCACTCTGTGGGTTTTCTCTTCACTTCCTTAATTATTTATTTTGATGTACATAAGTTTTTGAGTTTAATGAGGTCCCATTTGTCAATCTTCCTGTGCAGCTGCTGTCTGATTTAGAAAATCTTTTCCTATGCCTATGTCTTATAGGCTGCTGCCAACTTTTTCTTCTATCACCTTCAGAATTTTGGGTTTCACGTTGAGGTCTTTGATCCATTTGGAGTTGACTTTTGTACAGGGTGGGAGGGGTTTAACTTTATTCTACTTTTCATTCAACTGCTTCTAGCAGGATTCTGCCCTCATCTATGGTTGTGCTGAAGGATTCTGCCCTCATCTGTGGTTGTGCTGAAGGATTCTGCCCTCATCTGTGGATGTGCTGAAGGATTCTGCCCTCATCTGTGGTTGTGCTGAAGGATTCTGCCCTCATCTGTGGTTGTGCTGAAGGATTCTGCCCTCATCTGTGGCTGTGCTGAAGAATTCTGCCCTCATCTGTGGATGTCCTAAAGGATTCTGCCCTCATCTGTGGATGTCCTGAAGGATTCTGCCCTCATCTGTGGATGTGCTGAAGGGTTCTGCCCTCATCTGTGGATGTCCTGAAGGATTCTGCCCTCATCTGTGGATGTCCTGAAGGATTCTGCCCTCATCTGTGGATGTACTGAAGGATTCTGCCCTCATCTGTGGATGTGCTGAAGGATTCTGTCTTTGTCTGTTGTTGTGCTGAAGGATTCTGCCCTCATCTGTGGATGTGCTGAAGGATTCTGCCCTCATCTGTGGATGTGCTGCTATTTCAGTGTTTGACCATTTTTTATTTATGGTAAAAGAAATGGTCCTTAACATCTCTTTCTAAAATGACGTATTTTATGCTAACAACCATGCTCACAATACTGTGTTCTCTCATATCTTCCTCTGTTCTGGCTTTGCCTATTGTTTCCTCTACTGATACTTGAAACAGAATGCCTTGGGTTGAATTAATAACCTTTTTGGTTCACATCTCTTATTTCTCATGTACAGATTCTCAAACTAATTATCATATTAAGAAGAGTTATATTTCAAAGGAGATAAGCACTGCAATTGGAAAGAGATTCTGAAAGAAACAAAGGGGTCAATTTCCCTCTCTTATATAATGACTTATTCAAAGGTACTTTCAGGCATGTTTCTCCAGCTCCATACATATATGGGTCCCAAATTTGTATAGGACTGTAAGTAGTTGGTCTGTTTTGATTCTGTAGTGTTCAGCATAGTCCCATCTATATGTGGGAATCAAATAATTTCTTCGCTCAAAAGTAACCTATTTAGCTTACTAATGATTGTTAAATTAAAAATTATTCAGTTATTTTTATAAGAAAATGAATATAAAGAAATGATTATAAATTTTAAATTAGCTAAAAAAAAAAGTAATTCTTTCAAAACAATTAGATTTTTCTCCTCAGAACAGAGTAGTAATATTAGAGAAATTTAGGGGTCAGAGGAGAAATTTCCTCTAAGATCAAAACATGAGAAACAAGTTTAGGTTCTATATTTCAAAACCCTCTTCAAAAGATGCAAGTATATCATGTACCTTTTAAGTAAGGGAATAATAAAATCTCACAGCTCACAAAACACATTCCACAGATCACAGAAAGGAAAAATACACTACCTTTTCAGCCATTTTCTCAGCTGGAGTACTGCAGAATTCAACTGTTGCTGGAGTCTTTTGACTGCTAATGTTGACATTTCCTAGAAGATGAGAATTTACTGCTTTTGCCAACTTGTGATTTGTTAGTGCTAGTTCTGCTGTGCTGTGGGGCTGTGTGCTGGGCAAGTATGTCTGCTCTCTTCCCCACTGTAAGGAGACCAAGAGCTCCTCCAAAAACCTACACAGAACACATATGAACAGTGAAAACTGTGAGAAGACAAAACATAACATCTGTAAGCCTTCTGAAATCATGTAAACATAACATCTGTAAGTCTTCTGAAACCATGTAAACATAACATCTGTAAGCCTTCGAAATCATATAAACATAACATCTGTAAGACTTCTGAAATCATGTAAACATCACATCTGTAAGACTTCTGAAATCATGTAAACATAACATCTGTAAGCCTTCCGAAATCATGTAAACATAACATCTGTAAGCCTTCTGAAATCATGTAAACATCTGTAAGCCTTCCGAAATCATGTAAACATAACATCTGTAAGCCTTCCGAAATCATGTAAACATAATATCTGTAAGCCTTCTGAAATCAGATAAACATAACATCTGTAAGCCTTCTGAAATCAAGTAAACACAACATCTATAAGCCTTCTGAAATCATGTAAACATAACATCTGTAAGCCTTCTGAAATCATGTAAACATAACATCTGTAAGCCTTCCTGAAATCAGTATACATTAACATCTCTCGTTAAGCCTTCGTTTATAATCATGTATACAAAACATCTGTAAGCCTTCTGAAATCATGTAAACATAACATCTGTAAGCCTTCTGAAATCCTGTAAAATCCTTCTCTTGTATCTTTTTCAGAATCCAAGGAATCAGGACATCTGGTCATGTAAGTTAGACAATACTACCAGGTTGTTACCTGGAAATCATCTAACAAGTACAACATTTTGATACAATTGAATTGTAGTATAGAAATGAGTGATACTGTGCATTTCAGAGATTTTGCCCTCACTGATATCTGGAGGCTAAGTGAACCTACAATACCTGGAATTAATCCTACTTGGTAAAAGAGTATAAACCATTTTCTTTCTGTACTGTCAGATTTGACTCACTAAAATTCTATTGAAAAACACGTCTGTAGTTTTTTGTTATTATTCTGTTTTTTTTTTTTTATTCCAAATAATGTCAAAAAAGAATAAGACTGTCATGGTGGCTACACATTTATATCCCAGCACTAGGGATGCAAGGAGGTGATCTCTTGTGAGCTCAAGGTCAGCCTGTTCTATATAGTAAGTTTCAAGGCTAGGCTGGTGGCAGAAGTGAGACCCTGTCACAAAAAAAAAACAAAAAAAAAAAAAAAAAAAATTTGTAATTAATTTGGTGTAAAATTAGGTTTCTTTCCTCCTTACACAGTGCTCAGTGAAATCCATATAGGCCACAATTTTCTTCACGAGCTGGTTTTTAACACATTCGAATGCTTTAATAGGCTAGAGCTATTTAGCTATATATCTGTTCTTGAGAAACCTTTGGTAATTTGTCTTCTGTGTCACTGAATTTACTGGCTAGAGCTGTAATATTCCATAGCTATGTTTGCTATGTCTATTCAGTCTACAGTGACTACTTTTCATTTGTGAGACTTAATGTGCATCTCATTTTCTCATTAGACTGGATAGACATTTCTGACTACTTTTAAAAAAAGCATCATTTATAAAATTATATTAACTCTCATCTTTAATATTCTTTTTTTCTTCTGCTTAATTTGGGTTTAATCTGCTTTCTGTATTTCTTGAAGGAACCTAAAATACTGAGACCTTTCTTATTTCCCCAAATAAGACTTGTTTTGATGACAGGATTTCACAATACTGCTTAGACTTGCTTGGAATTCTAGATTTGCAGCTTTGCCTCGTGTGCTGTGGATTACCAGGTATGTTATGTGCCACTGGCAGCCCCAAGTAAGCATTTCCCTCGACACTGTCTTAGTTGCCTCCACACAAATTTTGATATTCAATACATTGTGCTTTATCTTCTGAGTCCTCATATAATTTATTGGTAATGATTCAACTACACAAAGGTATAAAAAAATCCGTTTAAGAAACATTGCTTTTCTTTTGATTATCAGCTTGTTACCTCTAGAATGTAGGCTTTGAAAAGAAGCTCTATTACTATAAAAAGTCTTGTGATCTTGTGAGTTCAAGCCAGCCCTGGTTTACAGAGTGAGTTCCAGGACAGCTGGGCTACAGGGAGACCCTGTCTCCAAAAACACAAAAAAAAAAAAAAAAAAAAAAAAAAAAAAAGTCTTCGAAAGGCTCTTCCATAGGAAAACTAAGTACACCATTTGGCTTCTACCAGAAGCACCCACAACTACCATAACCAAGAACTGTTTTTAAATACAGAAATACCTTCTATATTTTTAGGGTTTCTTCCTGTCAGGGTATCTATTTTAAAGTATAATTTAGAGTATACATTCACATGAGGGGACACAAACACACACACACACACACACACACACACACACACACACACACACAAATAAAAAAAAACAACAACAAAAAACGAACACAGAACCTTTCACAATAATGATTGCAGAAGCCAAGAGAGTTCAGAATATAAATAAGTGCCATACTTCTGAGTAGCCATCATTTCCTGACGAAACTGCTCCCGTTCGCTCAAGAGATCTTGTATAGCACTTTGGGCGTCTCGGTTCTGACGTAGTAAAACTGCTCTTGAGTTGGTTAATTCATCTGCCATTACCCTGAAAAAGATGAAAATCTTACATACAAATTCCCTGACAATAACACAGCATAGAGAAGTTAATATACTACTTTGTGATTGATACTCAAAAGCTAACAAATAGATTTAACTGCTTTGTAGTTTTCAAAGTTTAACTGAAAATACGTTAACATGTAGAGAGCTTGGTTAATCGGACTCAGCCAAAATACTTATTAAATGACAGAAAGCAAGCATATAACTTTTCTAGATAGTGACTTCTGAATTTACACCAATGCCACTCTAAATTAACAACTTGAAATTATTTAATGCTTGTAAATACAAAAAAAAATTTTTGAGGGGGAAGCAAAAAAAAAAAAAAGTTATTTTTTTTCCCACGGCTCAATTACAGGTTGCTCCCAGAACAAAATTAATATTGAAAACATTCTGTAAAAGGAAACGGCATGCTCATTATTTCTTTATATAAAACCAGTAAAATCTCTGTGGCTAAGAGCAAATGCAACCAACAAAGATCCTTGTAGACTACAGAGAGGACTTAAGTATATTCCAATGTAAAAGTGTGTGGAAAAAATTAATTTATGGGATGTATTTATTAAAAGGAATCATTTAATTCAAAGCTTTCTATACCTTGCTTTTAACTAGATAAATGAAGGACTTTATTATATTCAACTACTAGAAAGTATTCTACATATTGGTATACAAAGAAGAGATTTTGTAAAAACTTATTCATAACCAGTGGTTCTTAAGTTATAGCTTAGAGACCTGTGGTGTTTTGTAAGAAATCTCCAGATGATTCAATTTAAATCAAATTATTAAACATATTCAATATGAAGACCTGTTGCTAAACAGATACACATCCAGGAATTGTCCCCGTTAACTCCAAAAGTTGAGAGAAGGGACAGATAGACAAGAAACAATGACACAACAGTTTCCCAATCTCCAGTGGGTTCAAAGGCCTGGATTATGGCCTTGTGCTTTTCACATGTGTCAGGGAGTAGCCTCATGGAATATGTCATAAAATGACCCAGTTTCCTTTTTATGTATGGGAAGAAGGTTAAGAAGCTCTATTAGATAAAAGTATTATGAGAACAGAGCATGTTGGGTGAAGAACACTGTCCTACAAAGCAGGAACAATGCTTGCATTCTCCAGGTAGGAGGTATAGGGGGAGGTTCTAGTCTTGCCTTTTGTGACTTACTATTTCAGGTGTTTGAATTTACAGTTTTGTTTTGGTTTTAAACACTGTAGTAGGAATGATTTCTGGAATGAAGGAGGACCATTTCATCACTTCTTTATGAGAAACTGTGTGACCATTCATAGGGAGAGAGTTGCATATTAAATAATGTACGAAGTACTCTGATGATCTTAAAGAGATGTTTACACTATTGCTTTGTTATTATGAGCCAAAAATCTGATAGAATAAACAGTATGGAAGGAAATACTATTTGCAATAGAAAAATACCTGCTTGCAAGGAATTTACTTCTCCACACATCACACTGTATTGACATACGTTCCAACTGCTCAGAAAGCTGAGTTGTGTTTCGACCCAGGGCTTCATTTTCTAAAATAAGCTGATTCTTCTCCCGGGCTAGACGTTCAAAGTGATACTGAAGATCGTCGCCAACAGAAGCTATCAGCAACTTTTTAAGTTCACGATTTACCTAGAATGGAAGACACCTCTAAAATGATAAGCTGAGGAAATGTCACTGACCTCAATGTAACAAAAGTAATGAAGGAAAAACTGTTTCTGTGTTATTTAGATCACCATTAAAGTGTCTATCAAAAGTGGTATTAAATATTGGTTGTGTGACATACACATTTTATTTCTACAAACATGATAATAAACTGAGCTTCTGTAATAACAGAAGAAATCAAATAACACGAAAATGAAATAGTCCCAGTAAACATTTAAAAGAGGAAAAAAATTAAGTAGCAAAAATATATGACAGAGAATGCTTGATATGTTTTGTTTTTTCTTTAAGATTTATAAACTAATCTGTTTGCCCTATGACCTTTACTTCTAAAATTTAAGAAAAGTAATCAGGCTATCTGTACGTACTCCCAACCAATGTCCTGGCGTGGTGTATGGTGTATGTGGTGTATGTCACTGGTGTGGTGTATGGTGCAGCCTGGAAGAACACTGCTGCTATTAACTGTAAAATTATGTGGCGATACGGGAAAATGTTAACAACTGAAAAATATGGGTAATAAAACAAAATGAATCCAATATGGATAGTGATGCAGTTACATTTGGACAGTGTAATTATAACTGGCACTATTTTTACTGTGTTCTTTTCAAAATTTTTATTTTTTAAAACATTTTCTGTATTTGTGTGTGGTGTGTATGCGTGCGTGCATGCACGTGTGACACGCCCGGTGTCCCTAGCACTCTCTGTCTTATTTCCCTGAGGCAGGGTTTCCCACTGACACTGCAGCTTGGCTGGAGGCCAGCGAGCCCAGTGAGCCCAGCGAGCCCAGTGAGCCCAGCGAGCCCAGTGAGCCCAGCGAGCCCAGCAATCCTTTGTTCCCAGTCTCTGCACAGGGGTCAGAGATGTGCATGGCCGTGCTGGGCTTTCTACTTGGTTCTGGGGATCTGAATTCAAGACCTCATGTCTGTACAGCAGAGCTACTCTTCCCCACTTAGCCATCCTCCCAGCTCCCTCTTTCTCCTTCCATATTTTCTAAAATGTTTACAAATAAATATGCACCACTTTGTATAGAGATTGAAGATAAATGAAAATGTATCACTATATTCATTAAAAAAATTTTGGATAAGAATCGCTAACCATGGTGTCACAAACACTATCAATTTCCAAAAGGATGTACATGTAGTTCCGGGCCAAGGAGATGGCTCAGTGAGTAAAGAGATCTCTGTGTAAACTTGACCAATTTTAAAGCGGTACAGTTGAACACCATCGATTCTTATTCATTTGTATGAAAACACAATAATAACTTATTCGCCACTGTTCTGTATACATAGGCAAAAATACTTGGAGCAGATTCTTTTTTTTTTCCAAAGCCAATTTTGGAGCAGATTCTTAAAATAAGGACTAACAACCTATCAATTTCAAAGACTGATTTGGTCAGTTGACAGTTTATAAATGTGACCCACTTCTATAACTTATAGGTGGTCTTATCTCTAGCACCTCAACTTCTAGTAGGTTTACAGCATGAGTTTTCATCATAAACTCTCCCTAGACGCTCTAAGACAGATTGAGATATTTAAGAGCAAGCATTTTAGAGAAATGTCAACCTATGATAAATGACAAGAAATGATATTTTCTAATACACAGGATTTAAAGGTCCAGATGGAAACAGTATTTGCTGAAGTATTAAGGCTCTTACCTCGGTCTGTACTCTGAGCTGGTTTGAAAGGCCTTCTTTGTCCTGCAGTAACCTCCTTTCAGAATTCTTAAGCTTTTCTAAAACATTCTTTACTTCTGAGAGTTCCTTCCTAGGTTCTGTAACTCCCTCTGACTGGCTGAGTTCTCCTTTATGAAAACCCAGAGACTTAACCTTTGTATTTTTGCTAGGGGTATCATGAGTTATAGCAGCCTTGGGAACAAATATTCTCACAGCTTCAACTTCCACTGCTTTTTCAGTAAGAATCTTCCCTAGCTGAAGAACTCCTGGGCTCTCCGAGGGAACTTTCTTCCGTGGACTCTGAAGGACACGTGGCTTTGTGGGCAGGACTCCAGAGGTGACTTCAACAGACTTGGGGGGGTCCTCAGTCTCCATTCCATCTCCTGCTCCTCGGACTGGGGGTGAAGTGATGGCAACTAACACAGAGAAGGCAAAACACAAACTTACCAAAAGAAATGTTAAGAAAATACCAACACTGCTTGGTCCTATGTTCAAAATTATTCATACAAAATGGAATGGAAAAGGACAACTCAGAAAAAGTTAATTTCTAAAGTAATCATGTGTTAACAAGAGATGGATAAAGTCTTATTGGCTTAAATTTTCCTTAAGTAAATGGCTTCTTTCTTGGAAGAAAATTCAAGAGAATTTGTTTCAGACTTCCCTTTCTTAATATAATCCTAGGTAAATAACCTAGTCATCTACTAATTTCTATATCCTGATAAGTGAAATGGAACTCCTAATAACCACACCACAGGACTGTGAAGAGAAGCAATGTAACAACATAAAGCCCTGGCACATAGTAGACAATAATGCTAAATAGAAATAAGTATCAGCTATATATACAAATATTTGAAACTACTACCTCAAAATATATTCATCTGTTTTCATGTTTTACATAGGGGTAGAAGAGAACATTATGTATGTTACACTGGAAAACTAATTAGAAAGATTCAATCTTATTCTTATTCCTGAAGGTTATGTCCAGATTAAACCAGTAAAACTACATTATGTTGTCAGACTAAACTTCCTGAGGGCTCACTTTTACCATATTTACATTATCTTTTTGGTATCCTATTCCCTGTAGTGGCTTTCAACTTGTTTTATGTGCATTATTTTTCTAGGAAAGTAGCTTGTAAGCACTATCAACAGACAGAGAAATAACAATAAACTCATGATGGTCAGAAAAGGTAATAAGGAGGGAGGATGACCACCCAGGCCAGTAGCAACAGTTCAAATGATGTCATAGACAGCAAACAGTGTCAGGTGACTAATGTAGGCATTCTGTGAGGCACTGGGGACCACTGTGCATAAGAAGCTTACTAGAAGACAGAGAACACATATACAAAAGACAAAATGGGGGCCAGAAGTGTGTAGTGGCAGAGCGCATGTGTAATATGAGCAACGTCCTGGGTTCAACTGCCTACACCATAAAAAATAATAAAAGGACAAGCTATTAACATGTAATATAGAGCAAACAGAAATTAGTGGTATAAAAAATTTCTATATATGGGGCAGGAGAGATGACTTAGCAGTTAAGAGCACTGGGTACTCCTGCAGAGGACCAGGGTTTGGTTCCCAGCACCCACGTGGCAGCTAACAAATATCTGTAACTCCAGTTCCAGGGGATCCAACCCCCTCTTCTCACCTCTGTGGGCATTGCATGACAGGTGCACTTACACACATGCAGGCAATATACTTATATACATAAAATAAAAATAACAAAATACTTAAAAACTTTACATCTCATTTTTTACAGTAACATAACTCCTAACTGGTCTTTAGTAAGTTCATTAGCATAACCAAATCATGAGTATTTACACATAAAATACACATATATTTGTAAATAATGCAAAGCCCTAAAACAAAAATCTGAATGAAACTCTTAAGAAAAGCTAGACTGTGGGCTGGAGAGATGGCCTAGCGGTTAAGAGCGCCAACCACTCTTGCAGAAGACCCGGGTTCGATCCCCAGCACCCACATGGCGGCCGAGAACCGTCTGAAACTCCAATTCCAGGAGAACTCCAGTTCCAGGGGAATCCGAGACCCTCTTCTGACCTCCACGGCATTGCATGACATGGGTGTACAGACTTGCATGCAGACAGTACATTCATACACATACAGAAATAAATAAAATTAAAAAAAAATTAAAAAAAAAATAAGAAAAGCTAGACTGAACACTTCCTGGACTTCTTGGAAAGCCTGAGCATGAGGCAGAGCAGGGTCCCAGGGGCATGTAGCCAGAGCCACCATCCCAAGAGTACTGACCCTCATGTAATGCTTCTCCCATCCAGACGTTTGGTTCTGCTTGGCATAAGAAGGGAGAAAGAAATCATGTCTTATGCAGGTTGTATGGATGTTCTATAGGGTTCTACAAACCTGGCTGGAAATGGTTATCTTATAGTTTAAGAATTATGCTGGGCGTGGTGGCACATGCCTTTAATCCCAGCACTCAGGAGGCAGAGGCAGGTGGATCTCTGTGAGTTCAAGGCCAGCCTAGTCTACATAGTGAGTTCTAGGACAGCTGAGGCTACAGGGAGACCCTGTCTCAAAAAGACAAAACAAAATAAAATAACAACAACAACAACAACAACAACAAAACAAAACAAAATAATTAGGATACACAATCAGGAAAAGCAAGAAAAAGAAAAAGCTAATGTTGTTGGTGTGATGGTGCATGCCTTTAATCCCAACACTCGGGAGGCAGAGGCAGGTGGATCTCTGTGAGTCCCAGCCCAGCTTGGTCTGCAGAGTAAGTTCCAGGCCAGCTGGGGCTACAAGGAGAATCTGTCTCAAAAAAGACAAAAAGTTAAAGTTAATGTGGGCCAAGTGTGGTGGTACATGCCTTTAGTTCCAGCACTTGGCAGAGGCAAGCAGATCTCTGTGAGATCAAGGCCAGCCTGGTTTACACAGCAAGTTCCAGGTGATGCTGGAAGAGAAGCCTTAGCAGGGTAAGAGCACTGGCTGCTCTTCCAGAGGACCTGGGTTCAGTTCCCAGCACCCAAATGGTGGCTAACAGCTATCCAGTTCTTGGGGATCTAACGTCCTCTTTGGCATCTGTGGGCAGAGCAAGCATAGGTGACTTACAGGCAGGCAAACAATCATACACATTCTCAGTACTCATATGGTGGCTAACAACTGTCTGTAACTCCAGTTCTAGGGGAATCCAATGCTCTCTTCTGACCTCCATGGGCATTGCACGACACAGGTACACTTACATACATACATGTAGGCAATGCACTGATACACATAAAATAAAGTAATAAATATTTTTTATTTTTATTTATTTTTTGGATAACTGTATTTATAATTTTTATTTGCCATTTGGAGCTAAAATGTTAAATCGCAGCAGTTTTGACAACTACATTTAAACCATATAAACAAGTTTTCTTTTCTCTAAGAAATAATAGCTATATTATATTATCACATTTAACATTTGGATGGGACACTAAAATTGTACATAATATTCGTTTATACTCAAGTGATGACTATTGAAGTTGTTCCAATATGACCTTTATTTTTTTCTCTTTTATTTCTTTATTGTTAAGGGATTCTACAATATAATAACACAGTTATTTTCAGATAACATTGATGTTACTCAGTTTGCCCTACAATTAAGTAATTGGTGCATTTTGCAAATATCTTTGTCCAAATTTTGAACAATCCAAGGTTCCCATAGTCCAGTTGGAGATGCTTGTATGCACAGGCATGTTGGTCAATTAGCAGTACAGTCTATATTGCTGTAGTGTCATGATTCACCCCTATCTCTCCGCAGCCCTTACATTCTACCATGCCTCCTCTTCCATAATTTGTTCCCTAGGCTTTGGGAAAGGGGCACAAGTGGGTGAGAAGCAAAACAGTCTACTTTCTCTGGAGATGTCATTTTGGACTCTAGTCTGTTCAGGTTGTTCCCCTTCATGGGTTGACAGCTTATCCAGTGATACCTTTTTAGTCATACTAACAAAGCACAAGCAATTGGATGTACAGGCATTTAAGCAGTACTAGTTATAAATATTTTTTTTAAAAGACAGCATCATTTACCAATTACCATTCTACTTAGACTTTATCCTTATAATGATGTGTTAAAAAGTTTTATGCCTGCACATTTTTCTCAAATTTTGAATTATTTCAAATAAACTTCTATCTGGGTGTAATGGTACATGCCTATAATCTCAGCACCTGGGAGTCTGAAACAGAATATTGAGTTTAAAGCCATCCAATGCATACAGGGAGACCTGTCTCAAAAACAAACATTCCTCTGACCCCCAATTAAAAACAAACAAACAAACAAACAAACAAACAAACAAACAAGAACAGAGAGAGCACATGTGAGGCCCTGGGCCGGATTTCCAGCAGCACAAAACCAAAGCAAACCAAACCAAATCACATAAATTTGCAAGCATAGAATTTATGGGTTGGGAGAAGCTCTGTATTGTCAAACAGCCTTTCAAAATCATTCTACTAATCAGTAGATCTATTTCTTGTACCTTAATTTTTTTTCCTTTTGTATACTCAACATATAACAATTAATACAATAATTAAAAATAATTAAAAGTAAGTAGGAATACACATGAAGTATTTAGAATGGCTGCAGACAGAGTAAGCATTCATTACATGTTAGGTCCAATTATTATTTTATAAAACCTAATAAACTTTTGATGTTGGTAATACAGAGAACATATGCTTAGTATTATAAAATACATTCAAATTTCCATTCTTCTATGCTAGTGTTAACATTGTATCCCTGGAATATAAGACACTTTCCACTTAATAGATTTCTTTTGTTCTAATTGTTCTTGGGTATGAAGCAATGTATTGGGACGTGAATGATATCAAACAGAAGACAGGAAGACATTTGTGGGTATAGTCTGTATTCTACCTCACAAAAGATTTTACATCAGGATGAACAAGTGTCATTTCAAAATGACATGCAAATTAAGATGCTCTAATTATTGTCTTGGTACTAATTTTCAAAACGAGCAAAGGAAAATTTCAGAAAGCAAGACAAAGGGCTTGGCACTGAGACATGCTTTATATTGTAGCACATTTACAACACACAATGAGAATGTTCACAAACCCTTTTAAAATAAACAATTACCCTCATGCTTTATTTGTTTATAAAACAGAGACTCACTATGTAGCTTAGGCTGGCTCAGAACTTGCTAGGTAGAGCAGGCTGACCTGATCTGGAGCTCTTCCTGCCTTACTATGTAGCTCAGGCTGGCCCAGAACTTGCTAGGTAGAGCAGGCTGACCTGATCTGGAGCTCTTCCTAGCCTCACTATGTAGCTCAGGCTGGCCCAGAACTTGCTAGGTAGAGCAGACTGACCTGATCTGGAGCTCTTCCTAGCCTCACTATGTAGCTCAGGCTGGCCCAGAACTTGCTAGGTAGAGCAGGTTGACCTGATCTGGAGCTCTTCCTGCCTCCACCTCCTGGTGTGACCCCATCATGGACTTGTTTTCAGGTTCTTAAAATTTGGTTGTAAGTTTGATGTATTTTTCATTTTGGTAATTGTCTTGTCTTATTGCTGGCATTTAAGTATATGAGTGTTTTGCCTGAATATATGTAAGTGCACTTACATTGCCTGCAGAGGTCAGAAGAGGGCATTGGATCCCCTGGAGTTAAGAGTTATGGATGCGGGGCTGGAGAGATGGCCTAGCGGTTAAGAGCGCTGACCGCTCTTACAGAGGACCCGGGTTCGATCCCCAGCACCCACATGGCGGCCGAGAGCCGTCTGAAACTCCAATTCCAGGAGAACTCCAGCTCCAGGGGAATCTGAGACCCTCTTCTGACCTCCGTGGCATCGCACGACACGGGTGCACAGACCTGCATGCAGACAGTACATTGATACACATACAGAAATAAAAAAAAAAAAAAAAAAAAAGAGTTATGGATGCCTGTTAGCCACCATCTGGGGATTGGGAACAGAGCCCAGGTCCTCTGCAAGAGTGGCCAGTGCTTTTAAATGCTGAGCCATCTCTACAGCCCCACATTAAAGAAGAAATATACAATCATACATTGATTATAGATTAAGAAAAAAATAAAATACCACTAAAGTCATGCTATTCAGGCACAAAGAGGCTGATCAAACAATAAACAGGTTTGATACTACAGTCCTGGTTTATAATAGATTGGTAGACAAATTATATTTGAGGTGAGATTTTAAGTAATGCTATGTAAAGAAAAATATTAAGTAAAGAAATTTTAAGTAATAAGGATTTAAGAATAAATTTCAAAATTTGTTAACTTTAAGGCAAAGACACATTAATGGGTATTTGACAGAAATCTCTTTTCAAACAAAACACGTCACAAAATTCCATTCAAGAAGCTCAATCTAGCATGGTGTGGTAGTGAACGGTTTTAATTCCAGCACTTGAGAACTCGGTAGGCAGAGGCAGGTACACAGATCTGTGTGAGATTGAGGCTATACTGGTGTACAAAGCAAGTGTAGCAAGACACTGTTTCAAAAAAACAAAACAAAAACAAACAACAAAAAAGAGGTTCAACTAACTTGTTTCAACTCTAGTTTATTCTTAACTTTATTTAAACTGTTGTACTTACTAAGAGTTTGTGGCTGTCAAAGCTGTCAACTATGAGGGCAGCTTCCTCAGGAACAGCTCATCAGGTCTGGCAAATGTGTGGGAGAGCAGGCAAAGCTAGGGCTTTGCATTTTCTCACTCAGTAGCTTACCTTTCATGACTCTCTTTTTCCCTGTGACACATGTAGAAACCTTTATTACATCTGTGCTGGGCAATCCAGGGCACATTCATGAATGATTACTTCCTTTCAAGAAGGAAGTACCAGCTCCATAATGATGAGTGATGCTGAGGATGGCAAAACACCAATCCCCCTGATTCTGCACTCTTGGAAGGGAAGCAGCAATCCTTATATTAGTCCAACTTACTTCCACCTGTGACTACTTACCAATAAACTGAAACAAAACTAAGGCTTATGGCTTATTTATATTGACTTTCCCATGGACTGATGATCTATAGAAACAACAAAGTCACTAGCTTAACACTCTAGATAGCAGTTGGCAAACTTTTTCTGTAAATGGCCAAAGGGTAAGTAGTTCAGGCTTTCAGAGTAATGAGGTTAAAATTAGGGATACTTGTTAGATACTAGTATAAGAAGGGATACTTTTTTTAATTGATGAAAACATTTTTGGTAATGTAGGAGCAGTAAAAAAAATAATTGTCTTATTCTTTTTCTTTCCTCAGTCTTATTCTTGATAACACTTGATTTATATGGGATTCATTCAGTACTGTTCATGATTATCAAACTCTTTGAAAATAGTTTCAGGAGACCTGAGGGCCACTACTTTATCAATCCTTGTTCTAAATTACAGAAATAGAAATGATATAATTTCATAGGCTGTCACTGAACAAATATTTCCTTTATTAATAACAGTAAATCTATGGACACAGGAACCACAAGTCAGCATGACTGAGTGGTGGGCAGAACACCAAACTCATGATTCAAATGATATTAAGACCATATACTGCCATTCATGATGAACCTTAGACAAATCATTGAACTCTGCCTGCTGTCTGTCCCTTGGAGCTCTCAGAATAACGTAAATACTACATTACCATATTAGACAAATTTGTTTCTCTTGCAAACTAGACAGCTGGAAGCTACTTCAGTTGGTGGCATCCCTACTCCGTGCATTAACAGCTAAGGAGATGTGCTGAATAAATGCTCTCTTCAGTGCAACCTCTACACACAGGATGAATGCATCTCTCAACTCTCAACAGAGAAGGTTCCTTACTGCAGCATATGGTGATTAACACAGAACCTACAATTCGCCAATGTGCAGAGAACAAGAAGGTATAGAGTGCTTATCCTTGAACAGGACACTTACACCAAGCCTCTGTCACCCACGGGTTAAGGAGAGCAGGCAGACAGGTTGTAAGAGCCAGAGAGGGTGGATGAGCACAAGGAAAGAGTCTTCCAGACAGCTGGTCATGTACTCCCATGAACTCACAGAACAGAAACAGCACAGACACAGGGAAGTGGGTGAGAAATCCCAACCCAACCTAAGGAACTGATGAGGCCTGCTGGGAGGGGTCCCCAAATGTCCTTCAGTACGGACCCATACTGAAGCACATTTGGGGACACAAATCAGACTCTGTAGGACACAGACACACATGCACGCACACACACACATACATATGAGAGTACATTAAATTGGGTGGGGCAATGGGGAAAGTACAGATAAGGGAGAGAGGGGATCTAAACAAAAAGTGAATGAAACGCTCAGTGAAATTTATCAACGTGTAACATTTACCTAAATTTCATTTAAACATTTAGTGACTAATTTTTACTCATTATTATTTTACTTTATGAGTGTATTGTCTACATGTGTCTAAGTGCACCCATGTCATACAATTGTCAGAGGAGGGAGGAGTTGGACCCACTGGAACTAGAGTTACAGATGGTTGTTAGCTGCCATGTGGGTGTTGGGAACCAAACCTGGGTCCTCAGCAAGAGTAGCCAGTGCTCTTAACTGCTGAGCCATCTCTCCAGTGACTAATTTTGGAAAAACAACTTATTTCACCTCTACACTAAATCATTAATTCCTAACTCTAAAGCAGGTGAAAACCAAAAAACAAAACAGTGATGTAATGGACTTCATGTTAAAGATTTTCTAAAGGTAGAGCAGGACACGAGTATTAAATATTACAGAGAAGACAAGTGAAGCAGGTGACTGCTGTACGTGCTGAGCTATGGGCAGAACTGTCCCACCAGATACTCATCATGTTCAAGTTCTCACTTCTAGTACTTCAGAATGAGACCTTCACTGCAAATGTAAGTAGTTAAGATTAAACCATTTAGGACCCAATAGCATTAACTGGACTATCTGGGGGATTGAAAAATATTTTATTTTTATTTTACATGTATGAGTGTATTGCCTGCATGCGTGTAAGTGCACTCATGTCATACAATGCCCAAAGAGTCAGAAGAAGGTATCAGATCCCCTGGAACTGGAGTTATGGACAATTGTTAGCTGCCATGTGGGTGCTGGGAACTGAACCACAGACCTCTGCAGCCAGTGGTCTTTACTGCTGAGCCATCTCTCCAGCCCCATGACTAATCCTTTTTTTTTTTTTTTTTATAAAGAGGAGAAAATTGGATTAAAAAAATACACACAAGAAGAATGTCATGTGAACACGAAGATGTGGTTCACTTAAAAGCTAAGAAGCACCAAAGACTGAGAGCAAATCAGAAGCTAGGAAAAGTTCTAGTAGATTCCTCATGTTTTCAGAGGGAGTATGGCCTTGCTGGTCTTCAGAACTGTGAGGTAGTAAGTTTCTGTTGTTTAAGCCACACAATTTGAGGTACCTTGTTCAGCAGCCCTAGCACATGAATACACCAATCCATGCCTTTGAAATCTGCTAGTTGCTTATCTATTAAATCTTCATAATGTTTTTATTCATACTTATTTAAAACTTAATCTTCTCCTGGATATGGAATACAGATGTAAACTTTTTACCCTACATGTTTAAAAATGACTAGTCATCTAAAAATACTAATGATGGTAATATTTAATTGTATAGGAATAATGAAATGTAAATTCTGCACTACAAATAAACATGAAGAGATCTGAGACAAATGATTCCCAAAGAAAGCACGTGATTTAGTCACCTGGTTAAAACACTCCTTTTTATGAAAAATTTCATACTTTAAAAAAAATCATAATTAAAATAAGAACACTTACCTTTGGTTTCTAAACTTTTAAGAGTAGTCATTTTTTCTCGTAATTAATCAAAGTGCACTCTAAGATCTCCACTGAAGAAACCTAGAAATATACACATATGAAAGAATTAAAGCAAAATATGCATTGGGTGCCTCTACTTTAAAAGTTATGTTTTTATTTTTTTATTTTTTGTTTTTTCTTGAGACAGGGACTCCTTGTAGCCTCAGGCTGGCCTAGAACTCACTATGTAGGGCTGGCCTCTGCCTACCAAATGCTGGGATTAAACACATGTGCCACCAAGCCCAGCTCTAAAAAACAAACTAACAAACAAACAAACAAAGATGTTTTCATTGTTTCTGTTTTTAGTAGCCAGTCGTTTAGAAAGGGAAGTGTTCATTAGCCCATTCTCACAGGTATTGACATGTCTACTAAATGTTTCAAAAACTTAGACATAATTTTAAGTACTGTTTCAACATCCTCATTAGGTAAAAAGTTGTCAGAAATCTGTTCAGAAAATTAGTACACAAATAACACTCAAGTACTGTAAACACCACTGAGGTTACTGCAAGTGCTTTGTAAAGCACTGATATGGCAACAGAAATTTAAAACAATTGACATGTGTGTACATATGTGTTCACACTATATATATTAGAGAGGAGGTTCGGTTTAGATGAGGCAAAAACATAAGATAACAATGTGCACTTTTTTGATAAAATTAAGAGTAGTTCTTAAAACACACGCAGGATATATGCTAAGATTCAAATGACCAAAAACAATTGACATGTGTGTACATATGTGTTCACACTATATATATTAGAGAGGAGGTTCGGTTTAGATGAGGCAAAAACATAAGATAACAATGTGCACTTTTTTGATAAAATTAAGAGTAGTTCTTAAAACACACGCAGGATATATGCTAAGATTCAAATGACCAGAATACGAGAAGGAAGGCTGTATTAATTCAACATTAACCTGATACATTGTATAGCCGATGACAAGCTGCTTCACACGCACACACACAAATACTTGCTCAGTATCAGGCAGGACTCAGTACACAGGGTAGCTTCCAGAACATCCCAAATACTTGCTCTGAGAACCTATCCCTAGACTCTTTCCAAGAGCAAGCTGCGCCAAACGTCAGAAACTCCCCTGGAGGATGTTCTGCCCGCAGGCTTCTCCCTAGACTCTTTCCAAGAGCAAGCTGCGCTAAACGTCAGAAACTCCCCTGGAGGATGTTCTGCCCGCAGGCTTCACAGCGAGGGTCGGTCGGTCACCAAACACCCGGAGAAGATGCGAGAGCGGTGGACGGATCTGGAGGCAGGCATAGGGTCAGCTGCACCCCCTGTCCCGCGGAGTCCCAGCCCAAGTTCGTCAGAGTCTACAACAGTCTCTAATCCGCACACGAACGGCCTCCCAGCTCCTGCCCCCAGCCGCAGGCTCGCAGGCCGGCCCGGGACGTACCTCTAGGCTCTTCCTCCCCGGATTCCAGGCAGCTTCGCTTCCTGGCGCCCCAGCTCCGCAGGACCTGGCCAACTCAGAAACTTCCCTTCGAGCCGCCCCGCCCCGCCCCGCTGTCCTTCCGTACACCTAGCTGCTCGCTCACCAGCACTTCCGATTACGCAGGAGTTCGTTTCCGTAATGTGTCAAGGAAAAGGACCAGCACTCGGTTAAACTGCAGACACAGACACATAGGCACTGCTAGGTGACAACTGGGCAAGTGAAGTACAACGATACCTACTTAAAAAAATACCAAAATTTGGATCTTGGCTTGAACTTCCGGGTCACTGGTCAACCGAACGGAAGTGGACACGTTGGAAGGAGGAAGATGGAGTCTCGTTGCCCCGGGCGATGGCTGTAGGTGAAGGGGCGGAGCTACGCGCCCTCAGCCACTAGAGACGAGGCGGCGTCCTGCGCATGCTCTGGGAGTGGGCGGGGATCCGTTGCCAGAGTAACCGGATGCTGGTTTTGACTGTAGTTTTCCTGTCCAAAGAAACCTGTTTCCTGTGCTGAGATCCAGAAACCATGGTGAGTTCCCCGGGAGGCCAGGAGAAAGGCTGCAGAGTCTTGGGTGCTAGAGTCCATTGGGCGGATGTGCACTCTGGCGTCCCTGCCCCTCCCTCCTCCTGCCTTTTCCCGCCTGTGCTCAGTTCCCACAGTCTCCTTGCTCGCCCTGTCTCTTGCCGCATCCTGAATTCCACTTTAGTGCTACTTAGTTCTCCAGCTAGAGTGTAACAAGAAGTAAAAGGATAAGATAAAGTATTAAGGACATAAGGTGAGGCTTTATTTAGAACAAGCAGTTTGTATGTTTTCATTTTTTAAGCTTGCAGCTTCATAATATAATAGTGGTGATGAGTCAACACCGACCTCAATCCGAATCTCTCAGAAGTACTGGGGACTGCTCCTCCCAAGTGGAGGAGTTCTGCAGTGCACCTTTGATCAAGACCATCTAATAATGTGCGCTGGCTCAGCTTTTAGCAATTGAATAGTTCCTAGGTCTGTGCTTTTTAGCAGGTATGCCTGTTGGGATTACTTGGAGTGGTTCTGCAATTCACTTGCATCACCATAAATTCTGACAGAATAGGAATGGGCCTTTGTCTTTGCATTAAAAACTTAATTTTATTCTTTTAATTTAAAATTTTATTTATTATTATTATTTTTTTTTGTTAATTTTATTTATTTCTGTATGTGTATGAATGTACTGTCTGCATGCAAGTCTGTGCACCCGTGTCGTGCAACGCCGCGGAGGTCAGAAGAGGGTCTCGGATTCCCCTGGAACTGGAGTTCTCCTGGAATTGGAGCTTCAGACGGTTCTCAGCCGCCATGTGGGTGCTGGGGATCGAACCCGGGTCCTCTGTAAGAGCGGTCGGCGCTCCTTTTTTTTTTTTTTTTTATTATTTTTTTGAGAGAGGGTTTCACTATGTAGTCCTGCCTAGCCTGGAATTTACTTTGAAGGTCAGACTGGCTTCAAACCTCAGAGATCCATCTGCCTCTGCTGGGATTAAAGGAATGGCCCACCTCCTGCCCCTATTTTCACTTTATGCTTATAAGTGCTTTTCCTGTATGTATGCGCATCTGGTATATGTGCAGTGCCCTTGGAGGGCAAAAGAGGGAGACAGCCCCATGTGAGCTGGGAATCAAACAGGTTTCTTTGCAAGAGCAGCACATCCTCTTAAGCATTTTTTAAAATTTTTTATTTATTTATTTATTTTATTTATATTATTTATATTTATTATATTATTTATTATTCGGCTATCATGTGGGCATAGCTCAGGCCTGAGGCTGCCAGAATGAGGTACAGGGATAGCTGGAGGCGGCCTAGATAGGGGCAAATCCTGCGCAGGTGTACTGAGTGCGGCCCATGTTTGTGGCAAAGCCGCGGAGGTCAGAAGAGGGGGGTGTCGGACTCCCCTGGAATGGAGTTCTCTCCTGGAATTGGAGTTACGGATGTTTTCTCAGCCGCCAATGTGGTGCGGGGGATCGACCCGGGTTCTCTGCAAGGCAGTCGGTACTCTTAACCGCTAGGGCCATCTCTCCGCAGCCCCCTCATATGCATTTTTTTTTTATTTTTTTTATTTTTTTTTTAAAATTTTTTTTTTATAATTTTATTTAACATTTTGGCCTGTGTTGCATGTACTGTCTGCATGCAAGTCTGTGCACCCGTGTCGTGCAACGCCGCGGAGGTCAGAAGAGGGTCTCGGATTCCCCTGGAACTGGAGTTCTCCTGGAATTGGAGTTTTAGACGGTTCTCGGCCGCCATGTGGGTGCTGGGGATCGAACCCGGGTCCTCTGTAAGAGCGGTCGGCGCTCTTAACCGCTAGGCCATCTCTCCAGCCCGCATTTTTAATAAGCCTGTCAGTGATCTTAATTCATCCAGTGCTTCAGCACAGAGTTCTAATGAACTCAATGACCAGGTCTTCTCAGTGCTTAAGGATTGAGATAGCAAGATATCACCTTCAGATGGGTATATAGCAACAGATCCCTAAGTACCACTCTTTAATCCCCATTCATTCAGTTGTCTTTTTTGTTATCTAATCTGTAACAAAATTGCCTTGTTTCCTACAGAGACCTTTTCAAATCTTACTTCCACAAAGCCTGTGGCCCCTCTTTTTTTACCTCTCTAGACACAATCTAATGGACAATTTTGTCAATAACGTCATCCACTGTTGAGAGATAATCTGCCCATTTTTGCTCTTGATCCCATTTGCTCCCATATTTTTTTTCTTTGCTATGCTTTCTACCTCTTCTTCCCCAGATCATTCTCAGTTCCTATCATACATCCTAAGAAAGTTAAATTCAGCAAAAACAAGTCCTCTTGTTTGTGTTTGCTGTTTTCCCAGTCCTCCCATGTGCTTGGAAGCATGGGATTTTTCCTTGCATAGACTTTTATTTTATTTTTTTATTTTTTTATTTTTTATTTTTTGGTCTTTTTAAAAGTATTCTTATTTATTATTTTTATGTGTATGAGTGTTTTACCTGCATGTATGTAAGTGCATCCATGTTGTGCAATGCCTGAAGAGGTCAGAAGAAGGCATCAGATCCCTTGTACCTAGAGTAGCTGCCATTGTGGGTGCTGGGAATTGAACCCAGGTCTTCTGCAAGAGCAGTCAGTGCTCTTAACCACTGAACCATCTCTTCAGCTCCCTTGTATTTGATTTTACCCATTTTCTTTCATCTCCAAAATTCTGTCATCCAGCTTTGTTGCTCTTATGTGTGATTCTAATGGCTCTGTACATTCCGCAGTTCTCAACACTTGCTTTAGTTAGCCTCCCTTTGACAACTGAACTTCATGAGCATTCATTTCCTGCCTTTTTAAAAAAATTTTATTTATTTTTGTATGTGTATGAATGTACTGTCTGCATGTAGGTTGGTGCAACCGTGTCATGCAGTGCCGCGGAGGTCAGAAGAGGGCGTCGGATTCCCCTGGAACTGGAGTTAAAGACGGTTCTCAGCCACCATGTGGGTGCTGGGGATCGAACCCGGTCCTCTGCAAGAGCAGTTGGCGCTCTTAACCACTAGGCCATCTCTCCAGCCCCTCATTTCCTGCCTTTTAAATGTTCTCTAGGATACACTATTTAAGTCTTTAGCTCCTTAGTCTACACATGTTCCTATGGTGATTTTGTCCACACCTACACATTCTACTAGTACCTATGACTTTACTCCTTGAATTCTAGTTTATGTGCTTCCTGGATATTTGTATGTAGGTAAAATAATTCAAAGATCCCTCAACGTCACGATTACCCAATATTCCTTTTGGTTTTTCCTTTTTAAATTATGTTCTTTAAAATAGCACCAATCTATAACTGAAATGAGAAATCAGAATTATCCAGACAGTGGGTATACCAGTCAGTGGGTATAGTGCTAGAGCACTTGTCTACTATGTTAGGATTTTTTTTTTTTTGAGTCAGGGTCTCCCTTTAGCCCCAGCTGTCCTGGAACTCACTAGGTAGATCAGGCTGGCCTTGAACTCACAGTGATCTGCCTGCCTTCGCCTCCCAAGTGCTGGAATTAAAGGCATGCGCCACTATGCCCAGTGTATGTAAGGATTTCTTTTCTTCTCTTAATTTTTTTATTGAGCTTTTGTGCATTTCATATAATATTTCTTAATCAAGTTTATGCCCTTCCCCCATCCATGCCCCACCCCCTACTCATTCATTCTGCTTTACATGTTAAGTCCTGTCTTGTATCTTTTTCTCAAGTCTTTTTTTTTTGAAAAACTTTTTTGATGCAGCAGTTTCCTGTTTGGGTAAGTTCTTTGGGCAAGTCTTTCTATTGCTGTTGTTCCCTTAAAAATTTTTTTTTCTTCAAAGAGTTCTGGGATCACCAGCTCCATCTCAGGGTCTTGAGTGCTGGGATCATGGGCTCCATCTCAGTGTCTTGAGTCCTGGAATCACAAGCTCCATCTCAGAATCTTGAGTGCTGGGATCACCAGCTCCATCTTGGAGTTTTGACTTCTGGGATCCCGGGGTCCATCTCAGCATCTTGAGTCCTAGAATCACAGGCTTCAAAAAGTTCTGGGATCACCAGCTCCATCGTGGTGTCTTGAGTGCTGGGATCATGTGTTTCATCTCAACGTCTTGAGTGCTGGATCCTGGGCTCCATCTTGGCATCCCGAGTGCTGGGATCCCAGGCTCCATCTCAGCGTCTTGAGTCCTGGGATCACGGGTTTCATCTCAAGGATTTTTTTATATTCTGGTCTGGTAATTCTCTGTTTTCTCTGCCTCTGAAGGAATTTTCTAAGAGTCTGATGATGTTACCTCTATTATAAAACTAGACTCCCCTTTCCCTACAGTAGAGTGTCTCAAAAAGCATACAAGAGCTTCTCTTTTGTGTTTGCCTTTCAAAGATACTATTAGGGTCTTGTCTTTTATTGACCATTCTAAGAAGCATCAAACCAGCAGTGTGTCTCTCTCCCCTACTTCACACTTTCTGTCCCTTCTACCTTTGTTCCTATTGGCTCAATATACTCCAGGTGATCCCCTCAAATCTGTCTGTTAGGTCGATGGGCATCACTTCTCTAATGCTTTACCCCTTACTCAAAGAGAGTTGATTTTGTGCTGTGTGCGTGTGTGTGTGTGTGTGTGTGTGTGTGTGTGTGTGTGTGTGTATTGGGTGGATGCATGTGCCTGCCAAAGAACAATATAGAATGTTGTACTATTCCTCTCCCTCTGTGTTTCTCTCTCTCTCTACATTTCAATCAGAAGGTTGCAAAAGCCATTATAAAAGTAATTGGAGTAGAGTTATACTATTTAGAAGTCACTGACTTATGAGACTAGGAAGATAGTTCCATGGGTAAAGTGCTTGCTCCACAAGCATGAGGACCTGAGTTTAGATCTCCAGCACGTATGTAAAATCCAGGCATGGCGGTACACCTATAGCCCAGCACTGGGGGTGAAGGAGACTGATGGATCCCTGGAGCTAGCTAGCCAACAAGGCTATCTGAACTGGCAAGTTCCAGGTTTCACTCATGAGGGTCTGGCTCAGAAAATAAGGTGGGGAGTAATGGAGGAAGGCATGTGATCCTGACCTCTGGCTTTCAAAGAGAATGAAAACAAATCATTCACCTGTTCAGTGGTGTAGGGAGGTGAAGCCAGCATTTGCGGAATGCTGGGTTTGGGGGTTTGCTGTGCATTTTGTCCTTTGGACTCCCCAGCAATGCTGGGATCTCAGTTCACTGAACCCTTCCTCCAGCTCCTGTTCTGTACTTTCCCCCCCATACCCTTCCTACCCTTTCCCTGGTTGGAGTTGCTGTTGATGACCAGAATTGGGTGGCCCTTGAGGCTCTTCTGAGAAACAGACTTTAGGATTGAGGCCTGAATCACTACAAAATGGCTTGGCATCTTTTGGGAATTGTGGGATAATGTGAGAAAAGAGTTGAGACTGGGTATTTGGGGTGGTGCAGAGGTGGCTGCAGTTGGAAATATGGTGGTAAATAGCATGGGATGTGTTTTAGAGCAGTTGCAGAGGCTAGCCAGTTTCATGATCTTTTTATTTAGATTGAGTGTATATGTAGATGGTATATCCAGGATTGTGATGTAAAGTACATTTCTTTCTGTTACTCATGCTCCATGAAAATCAAGATTTGAGCTGGGCATGGTGGCACATGCACCTTTAATCCTAGCACTCAGGGGGCAGAGGCAGGCAGATCTCTGTGAGTTCAAGGCCAGCTTGGTCTACATAGCGAGTTCCAGGCCAGCTAGGACTACAAGGAGACCCTGTCTCAAAAAAGACAAAAAGAAAAAAGAAAAAGAAAGAAATAAAAGAAAACCAAGATTTGGTGTACTTTGAAGAATATACATTTTAAAGTCAAAATGGTGTAACTCTCCAGGCATGCAGATTCCTCTCCAGGCATGCAGATTTCCTCTCCAGGCATGCAGAGTCCTCTCTAGGCATGCAGATTCTTCTCCAGGCATGCAGATTCCTCTCCAGGCATGCAGATTCCTCTCCAGGCACGCAGATTCCTCTCCAGGCACGCAGATTCCTCTCCAGGCATGCAGATTCCTCTCCAGGCACACAGATTCCTCTCCAGGCATGAAGATTTTTCTTCTCTTTTTTTCCTGCCCCAGTGACACACTCTAACCATTTAAGTTAGCTATATTATTGTCCAATTTTCTGAACATTGAAAAATTGCTTTTATACATTAAATTCCTGTTTTCTCACTTTCCTCTATAAATTCATTTTCCTAATAGAAAAAGTAAAAGGCCAGAAAAAAGAGAGGAGAGGAAGAGCAATAGCAGGCCTAGGTCCTGAGTCCAAGTTCAAGAACCTGTATGGTTTGGGGGTATAGGGACAGTGAAACATACCTGATGTGTTTTATCAGGCATTACCCATAAGGTCTGTGAATTTCTACTCAGTTTTAAGGGAGTAATTGTGAATATTTACTTTTGTAGCTTGTAGTTTTATGACTTTGTGTCAGTTACTGATTATGAAAGTACAATTAGACCATTTAGACTTCCACAGTTTCTTGCTACTTAGCATCAGAAACATTGCTTTGAAGAAACTTAAATTTCCTCCTCTTGTGTCAAGTACAGCTCTATCAAGGATGCCAATCATCTGTTGTTAAGTAACTCACTGCATTTTACCACATGCATCCAAATTCATAAAAGATAATATTTTCCTTATTTTCTAAATGCTTTTAATAATTTTGTTTTTTTAAATGCAAAGATGGAATAACTTCTGTAATATAAACAAACCACCCTCCAGCCTTAAAGGTAATAATGGCTTTTAGATTTTTTTCCCTGCTTTTCAGTGCTCTTCACACATAGGCTATATCATGTGCTACTGGAACAAAAATTATTTGGAATACTAGGATTATACACAGGGCACAAGCTCTTCAATTGTCTGCTTTTCTGTTGAGTTCTTGCAGTAAGATATATATCTGAGACAAAGAGGAGACAAAATTTCTCTCTTTAAGCAGAAATAACACAGATCTTTTTGTTTAAGAAGCTCACAGTATTGAGGGAAGAAAGAAGGCACAAATGACTAGACAGAAGACTAAAAGAAATTCAGTTTTCTCATTTTTAAAATAAGGGTGATGCAAATTTTAGCCTTTTAATAGAAATATTTTTATGGTAAATGATAAAATTATATTCATATATACCATACACATGTAAATCTTAGCTGATATTGCTGCTACTATTTCACCTTTTGTTACATTTGTTCTTTGACAGTTTCATACATATATGTGGTGCTTTCTGATTACTGCCACCCTTATCTCCCTTCTGCCACTTATTACCCTCTCCTAGTCCTTTCACCACATTCATGTCTTTTTTTTTTTTTTTGTGATCCACTGAGTTGAACCAGAGCTATTTGTGTGATCACAAGTTTGAAACTATTCATTGGAGCTCATCAATGGATAAACAATTGAAGACAAAGGCTGCTCCTGCCAGAACCCATAAGTAGCCCATAGCTCATCAGGGAGGGGTGCAGCCACTTGGGCCCTCTCCCATCCATGGTTGCCTATTGACAGGTGCAGTCTTGTGCAGGCCCATTGCAGATATGCGATCCTTACTGCATTGACTGAGTCATGTGTAGAATATAGCATTTCACGGGTCTTCTCCCTGTCTTTGGTTCTTCTTTCTCTTCTGCCCCCTATCCCATATTGTTCCCTGAGCCCTACAGGGTATGATATTAATGTCCTATTTAGGCCTGAGGACTTGTCTGCCACTTATCTTTAGCACCTTTAGCAGCCATGAGTCTTGGCATTCACTGACATTCATTGTAAAGAGGATTTATCTTATTAAGATGGAGAGCAGCATTTGTGTATGGGTATAAACTTAAGCATTTAGAAGGCAACTCTGGCAACTGTTGACTTAGCTAAGCAACAGTAGTAAATTTCCTTCTAGGTATAAAACCTCCTCAGCCATGCATTTTTCTTTTCTTTTTCACTGTGCCTGGAGGTACTGCAATACCAGGTCGATGCATGGAGTGGATGGAGCGAGCTCCTATTCCAACTCCTACTTCCAAAAATCCATTTAATGTATTGTCCTCGTATAGAGGACTTATCAGATTTTAAACTGATAAGAACAGATACTACACTTGATCTTAGCTGAAAGGCCTAGAAGCAATGACCATGCATTTTTTAACTGGATTTATAGTACCAGGCATAAATTCTCTATTGTGGAGCAAGCCTCAGAGCCAATAAGAGAAAGTGCTTGGTTGCCCCCATAACAGTCATGCCACTATTGCACCAATGGGCACATCTTACCTGTCAGGTTGGTATTGGAGTTCATAGGGTTCTCAATGGTTAAGACCATTGGTTATTTTTCTTCCTTGCAATCCTCAAAGCCAATAAGAGAAAGTGCTTGGTTGCCCCCATAACAGCCATGCCACTATTGCACCAAGGGGCACATTTTACCTGTCAGGTTGGTATTACAGTTCATAGGGTTCTCAGTGGGTAAGACCACTGATTACTTTTCTTCCTTGGAAGCCTGCATTGTACCTTCCAGCACTGTGAAAAGTAGCCAACAGGGATGAAGCTTCTAGCTTAGTTGCAGTTTTATTTCTATCTTGCACCCAATGTGTATGATGCCTTCAGCAGTATGGTCTTATCAACTAGTTCTGGTGGGCAGCCAAGAGGAATGACAAGAACTTATATTGATTTAGGAGCCTCTGGGGTCTCCCTGGCCAACAACTCATAAGGAGGCATCCCACATCTGACTGGACTTTTAATAACTCCATGGAGGAACACAGAGCTATGATGAATCACTATGACACGATATTAGTTATTTGTTTACTTTCGTTTCAGTGATGGAGACCAAACTCATAGCCTTGCACTTACTAGGCAAACACTCTATTACTGAGTTAAATCCCCAGTCCAAGAAATGTTAATTAGCCAGGCCTGGTGGCACATGCCTTTAATCCTAGTACTTGGGAAGCAGAGTGGATCTTTGTGAATTCAAGGCCAGCCTGTTCTTCAGACTAAGTTCCAGGACAGCTGGGGCTGCAGGGAGGCCCTGTCTTGAAAAGACCAAAAAATTTTTTTTAATTAAAAATAATCAAGTTAGTTAACTTTATAGCTTTTTCTGGCTGTTTTTATCCACTGAGCTTTGTGCTTTAACACATGAATATGTAAAAATCCAGAGTGAAACTTATGCATTTTAATATCAGCATTAAGTTCATAAATTTACAAGAAGGCATTTGGAGACAGTAGGAAGCCATGTCATTTTGGTTCATTGCTAGGGTTCAGCCTTGTATCTTGTACAATGAAGCACTTAACAGACTCTGTTTTGTCCTTTCTATTAAATATTTTTGCTCATTGACTCCTTTTATGAGTTTTGAATGAGGACAAAATATAGATTCTGTGTCCATTGGAAAGTGCTTTTATATATGCTATATATAAAACACTCCTTTTTTGAGACATAATCTCTCTGTGTAGTACAGGCTGACCTCCTTGGCTCAAGCAATCTTCTTTGCTCAGACTTTTTAAGTAGCAGCTATTATACCAGGCTGACATAATTTTGAAGCAAATTCTTTGTGGGTTAGCATTTTGAGATACAAAGCTTTAAGAGTTTGCATCTGTTTGAGATTTACATACACTCAGCCACCCTTGCACTTCCTTTACCTGAAATGTTCTTCATTGCTTCCCACCTGTGCTTTCATGATTCCTCATCAGGCAGGACATCCTTGTCCACTCTTCTAAGTAGCATCCTTAGTTCTTTGCTGTCCTCTTTACCCTTTCTCATTTTAGTGCCTGACAAAAGCATTGCAAGATAGTGCCTGATATTTCATAATTTTTCTATTTTTTTTTGTTTTGTTTTGTTTTTGGTCTTTTTGAGACAGGGTCTCCCTTTAGTCCCAGCTGACCTGGAGCTCGCTATGTAGACCAGGCTGGCTTTGAACTCACAGAGATTCACCTGCCTCTGCCTCCCAAGTGCTAGGATTAAAGGCATGCGCCACCACACCTGGCCATAATTTTTTCATTTTTTTATGGCAGTTAAAAAGTCTTAAGTAATCCATGGTGTCTTTGAAGGTGGCCATTGAAAATATGGAGAAAATAGATCTAAACTGATAGCAAGAAGAAAAGATAAGTATCCAAGGAAGTAGAATGCTCTAAAAAGATAGTTGAAAAGAAAGGAAGATAACTTTCTAGCTCTATCCTTTCTAGTCACTTGCTAGAATATAGGATGGAAAACCTTTCTGATGAAGCTCTACCACTACCATAGAAAAATACAGAATTCTACATCAAAAGCAGCAGATGTATATTCTAAGAGACGTGTGGTTTCATTCATGAGCAATCATTTAAAAGCTTGGTGAGATTAATCCATGAGCTGAAAAAAATGATTTTACATGCACACAATACACATAACAGCATGTTCTCATGCTCTCTGTCTCTCTCTCTCTCTTCAGATAAATCTTTTTTATTTAAGTCATGAAGTTAGTCTTGAAATCATAATATTTAAAAACCATCAGTTTTACTAGTTTAAAACTTGTATATAATTAATTGACTAGACATTAGAAAGCAGGTTAAGATAATTGATCTTCACTCATCTTCCATTACAATGGCTGTTTGAACCTTACAATTTTGTCGGTAGCTAAAAGACAAGTCTTCAAACTTACATGAGGCTGACCTGGGGAAATGATAAAAGAATTCAGATTAGATCCTTTTTTTTCTTAAAATATTTTTTGATTGATTTATTTTTATTTTATGTGCCTAAGTACTATGCCTGTATATATGTATGTATATGTATATATGTAAGTGCTGCTACCGTGTTGTACCTGCAGAAGTCAGAAGAAGGTGTTGGATTTCCTGGAACTGGAGTTACAGACAGTTGTTAGCCGCCATGTGGGTGCTGGGAACTGAACTGGGTCCTCTGCAAAAGCAGCCATGCTTTTGTTTAAAATTTTTTATCCAACATTGTTTTATTGAAGCTCTGTGGACTTCATACAAAGCACCCATTGTAAGGACTTTTGACCACTGAGCCTCTCTGGACCCTAGATCTTTTTTGATAAATGTAAGAGATTAGTAAGAAATGAAGTTGTTGGGGGCTGGAGAGATGGCCTAGTGGTTAAGAGCACCGACCACTCTTACAGAGGACCCGGGTTCGATCCCCAGCACCCACATGGCGGCCGAGAACCGTCTGAAACTCCAATTCCAGGAGAACTCCAGTTCCAGGGGAATCAGACACCCTCTTCTGACCTCTACGGCATTGCACGACATGGGTGCACAAACCTGCATGCAGACAGTACATTCATACATATACAGAAATAAATAAAAAAATTAAAAAAAAAAAGAAATGAAGTTGTTGTCCTGGCCTGGCACATGCTACCTTTAATTAAAGCAATTACAATAGTTGTGAATTGTGTGAAGGAATATGTTAAAATAAAAAAAGAAACTACTAAGTATGAATCAGAATGGGAAACTTCCTGCTCCTAATAGCTAATCTGTGCCAGCAATTAAACTGAACCATTTGTTCAGTTTTCACATACAGAAATAGTCCTAGTTCTTGTCAGTACTCAAAGTTATGCTGCTAGATAGTGACAGGACCTGGGTTTGAACATTTTAATTTTAGCCTTCCTGTGTTGTTTCTGATGTGCTACAATTAAGGCTAAGATATTTAATTTTTGTTTTGTTTTATGTGGCTAGACAAAGAAACTTTAACTTCTTATTTTTAAAATCTTTCATTTGTGTAGGAAATGACTGGCACAAATTTGTTTTTAAGAAATCTTTATTTACATGGTACTGTTCAACTAGGGCCTTTGCAGATTCCTTTGATCCAATGTATAACTGCAGGACTAAACTGATGCGTGTTGTGAAGTGGTTGCGTAACCAGACATGTTGACATGTTGAAACTTCATTGGACATTAGGTGGCACTCCTCCATCATCGGATGATGCTCTTTCAGGAAAATATGTTTTTTATGTATTTTATTCTATGATTATTAATTTTAGTCACATTGATGTGCCATATAATGGCATTCATGTAGAAACTCCAGAACTTATATTATCACAGATTATTTTTCATAAAGTGAAAGATACACTTTTTCCTCTCAAACTAAAATAAAACAATATAAACTATAAATCTTTCTGTTGGATTTAACTCGAAAATGCCAGTTTTGGGAATCTGTTATGCTACTACAATATTGTTTGATTTACTGAAAAAAAAATCCAACATTAAAGCTTGAAAATAATACATGAGTTACATGAGACAATATAGTAAATGCTTTCCAAAGAAAAGGAAAAACAATGCTTACATATATCTCCTCAGATAGAGCCTGTTAATCAGTATTGTCAACATTTGCCGATTCAAATATAGTAATATATTCGAACTTCTAGCCACTTGAATCCATATCAGTTTACCATCATCAACACGATGGGTTTTTTTTTAATTTTATTTTTGTATGTGTATGAATGTACTGTCTGCATGTAGGTTTGTGCATCCATGTCGTGCAATGCCACAGAGGTCAGGAGAGGGTGTTGGATTCCCCAGGAACTGGAGTTAAAGACGGTTTTTAGCTGCCATGTGGTGCTGGGGATCGAATCCAGGTCCTCTGCAAGATGAGTTGGCGCTCTTAACTGCTAGGCCATCTCTCCAAACACAATGGTTTTTAACTAATAATGAGTATTCAAATATATTCACATGAAGTAATTGAAATTTAATTTTTCCAGAATTGCTTTGGCTGCATTTTTTGAGAGTAGATATCTGGTGTCAAGAGTGAAAATAGGAGCTGGGCGTTGTGGCGCACGCCTTTAATCCTAGCACTCGGGAGTCAGAGGCAGGCGGATCTTTGTGAGTTCAAGGCCAGCCTGGTCTACAGAGCGAGTTCCAGGACAGCTGGGGCTACGGGAGACTCTGTCTCGAAAAAGACCAAAAAAAAAAAAAAGAGTGAAAATAGGGAGCCCAGTTACATGGCTCTTAGCTAGGNAACTTCTCTGCTTGAGACAGTAAACTTCTGCATGGAGAATTTTGAGAGAGACTGAGAAAAAGATTAAAAACATGTTTGGCAGAATGCATGAGCTCTGGTGGGGTGGGTGCAGGGAGGGGGGCACGGGTCTAGATTTTATTTGTAATGTAATTTTGTATGAAATGCACAGAGCTTCAATAAAACATTGGCTTAAAAAATTTTTAAATCTTTACACTTGCATAAACATCTCTCAACTGTCTTGCTGTAGTTGTGTATTGCTTGATAGCTTTTATGATCGTTCTGGATGCTTCTGATCACTGTCTATTTGGGACTCTATTCTTTTTTTTTTTTTTTTTATATAGGGTTTCCCTTTAGTCCTAGCTGGACTGGAGCTCGCTCTATAGACCAGGCTGGCCATGAACTCACAGAGGTTTGCCTGCCTCTGCCTCCCAAGTTCTAGGATTAAAGGTGTGCGCCACCATGCCTGGCTTAAAGACGGTTCTTAGCTGCCATGTGGGTGCTGGGAATCGAACCTGGTCCTCTGGAAGAGCAGTCGGTGGGTGCTCTTAACCACTGAGCCATTTCTCCAGCCCCAAGGGGCTCTATTCTTCTTCGCTACACATAACCTATGCACTTTCTCTCTCATTCCTATGTATTAGGAACTGTCTTGCTGCTATGATGAAATAAATACCCTGACAGAAGCAACTTAAGCTACACAGCTTATCTTACCTCGAAATTCCAGGCTACAGTCCATCAAGACAGGAGGTCCTGGGGTCAGGAGCTTGAGGGAACTGTTCACAGTGCTCCTGCTGGGAGGTGGAGGAGATGGGTGCTCTGCTCAGCCCCCTTTCTCCTTTTTACTTAGGGCAGGACCCCAGTCCGTGTAATTGTGCTGTCCACAATTAAGCTGGATCTTCTTAACCCGATTAACCTAATCCGAATAATCTGTCACAGGAGTGCTCAGAGCCTTGTCTCCTAGAGGGTTCTAGATCCTGTAAGGTTGACATGTTTAGCCGTCACCTCTACCCCATTTCCTCTCAGTTCCTCATCCTTTTACTTCATAACTTTTACAGCTTTAATAACTCTAAACTCTGTGGATCCTAACAGTACCCCAGTTTCCCTCTTCTTAGTCTCTTCTCTATCCTCAATTTTTTTCTAATCCTTATCTCTACTCAGCCCACCTCCCATCCACTGCTAACCTTAGTAACTGATTTTTTTTTTTTTTTTTTTTTTGGAGACAGGATCTCCCTATAGCCCCAGCTGGCCTGGAGCTCATTCTGTAGACCAGGCTGGCCTTGAACTCACAGAGATCCGCCTGAGTGCTGGGATTAAAGGCATACACCACCATGCCCGGCTTAAAGGTGGTTCTTAGCCACCATGTAGGTGCTGGGAATCGAACCTAGGTTCTCTACAAGAACAGTCAGTGCTCTTAACTCCTGAACCATCTCTCCAGCCCCAACCCAGCAGAAATTCTTAACAATGTATCAGCACACTGAATTTAGCAGCATGAAGGATAATATATACTATAACTCAGTAAAATTTGTGCTAAGAATAGAAAATTTAACATCTGAAAAATCAATGCTCAAATGTACTATTTTATTAAACTAAAGAATAAAATCCATAGATCATCATTAAATATTTTTTAACTTTTTTTTTTTTTTGTATTTTTGAGACAGGGTCTCCCTTTAGTCCTTGTAGCTCACTCTGTAGACCAGGCTGGCCTTGAACTCACAGAGATCCGCCTGCCTCTGCCTCCCTAGTGCTGGGATTAAAGGTGTGCACTACCACGCTTGGCTTAAAGATAGTTCTTAGCCACCATGGGTGCTGGGAATCGAACCCAGGTCCTCTGGAAGAGCAGTCAGTGCTCTTAACTGCTGAGCCATCTCTTCAGCCCCCAATCATCAATAAATATTTTACAGAATACAATCCCATTCAATCCCATTCATAAATAAAATTTCTCAGTAAGTGATGAGTAGAAAGGAACTTTTATTTAACTAAGGAGATTCATAAAGTATATAGTTGGGGCTGGAGAGACAGCTTAGCAGTTAAGAGCACTGGCTGCTCTTACAGATATGGTCCAGGGTTTGGTTCCCAGCACCCACATTGTGTGGCTCACAACTACCTGTAACTCCCACTCCAGAGGATCTGGTGGCCTCTTTGGCCTCCTTGGACATTCAGATGTTCACATATGCAAATGCACACATATACACATAAATAAAAATAAATCTTTTTTTAAATTCTTTTTTTAAAATTTTATGTGTATGAATGTGCTGTCTGCATGTAGGTTTGTGCACCCGTGTCGTGCAATGCTGTGGAGGTCAGAAGAGGGCGTTGGATTCCCCTGGAACTGGAGTTCTCCTGGAATCGGAGTTACGGATGGTTCTTAGCCGCCATGTGGGTGCTGGGGAACAAACCCGGGTCCTCTGCAAGAGCAGTCGGCGCTCTTAACTGCTAGGCTATCTCTCTAGCCCCATAAAAATAAATCTTTAAAAAGTGTTTAGACAGGGGCTGGAGAGATAGCCTAGCAGTTAAGAGCACCGACTGCTCTTGTAGAGGACCCGGGTTCAATCCCCAGCACCCACATGGCGGAGAAGAACCTTCCGTAACTCCGATTCCAGGAGAACTCCAGTTCCAGGGGAATCCGAGACCCTCTTCTGACCTCCGCGGCATTGCACCACATGGGTGCACAAACCTACAAGCAGACCGTACATTCATACACATACAAAAAAAATAATAAATAAAAAAATTAAAATAAGTGTTTAGACAGCAACATCCTGAATATTAAAAGTGTGACTCATTTCTTCCTAAGATCATGAAGAATGCATGGATATCTGCACTCACCAGTTTTTGTTGTTGTTATTGTTGTTTTTAAATATTTTTACTTATTCTTCATAAAGTTTTTTATTGAATTTTTGTGTATTTCAAACAGAACATCTCAGTCAGTCTTAATTATCATTATACCCTCTTCCCCGCTGGCACCCTCCTATAACCTGCCCCCTCCCCCCCAAATAAATCCATTCTATCATTTGTGTTAAGGCCTATCAAATTAGTGTCCCCCGAAATTCCTCAGTGCAAGTTCGTCGACTGGGGTCTAGTTAGTCTGTCTAGAATCCTTCCCTACAAATGCAGTGCTTATATTCTTAAGACCAGCTAGGCATGATGGTACACACCTTTAATCCCAGCACATGGGAGGCAGAGGCGGGCTAAACTCTCTGAGATCAAGGCAAATCTGGTCTACATATTAAATTATAGACCTGATAGGGATACAGAGAGACTCCATTTCAATCAAACATTGAAAAACAAAAAGGAAATTATATAGAGCCAATATTCAAATTACATAGAGCCAATATTCAAAATCATTTATATTTCTGTACACAGTAGTCTCCACTTATGCACAGGGCCATGCTTCAAAACCTATAGTAAAAGCCTAAAACCATGGATAGTACCAAGCCCTGCATATATATCATATATATATATATATATGATATATATGATATATATGATATATATATGATATATATATATGATAAAGCTTAATGTAGAAATTAGACATATAGGAAAATTAATGTAGAAATTAGACATATAAGAAAATTATAGCAACTATAACAATATACTAAAATAAAAGTTTTGCAACTATATCGTCTTTCTTTAAAAAATCTTATTGTGCACATTCCCCCTTCTTTTGATGAGGGGACAGTCCACAGGCCTGTGTGATGGCAGGGAATGAGGTACATTATTGGGCCACTTATGACATACTGGCTGAAACTTTTGAATTTAGAGAATGACAACAGAGCTTTCCTGAGTCCCTTCAGAGTTTCATGCATAGAAGAAGTGGTCTGATTGTAGATCTTAGTACTTTAGCATACACAGTTTTTCCCTATTAGTTTGAGATCTTTTGTTCTTTCACTAAAAGGAGTCCTTTGTAGCTTCTCCTTAGTGTATATGTATCTAGCTTGCCTGCACTGTTCTCTTTGTACTTTGGCCACTAAGTAAAATAAAGGTCAGTTGAACACAGAATTACAACACTGTGCTTGCTAGTCAGTCTGAAAATCTTGATTCGTACTAAGTGACTTGGGGTTGGTAGCACTGTGGACATACTGGCAGAAGACTGATTCACATCCTGTGGACAAGGAAAGACAGCATGAGGTATTGTCATGTTACTCAGGGTTCAGGCAAGCACTTTAGAACTTAGGAGTTGTTTATTTCTAGAATTGCCCATCTGATGTTCTTGGATTATGTTGACTACAGATAGCAGGAATTCTAGAAAAGGCTGTGGAGGGCACTATGGTACTGCAGTGAACAGTGAAGAGGAGCATCGTCAGTCCAGGCACAGAACAATGAAGAAGAGCATCATCAGTCCCATGCACAGAAGTGAACAATGAAGAAGAGCATCATCAATCAGTCCACACATCTAAGAATATTTAAACTGAAGCTGACTTACATACTGAAATATACGAAGTGATCAAGTATAATTTAAAAAACAATAAAGCCGGGCGTGGCAGTGCATGCCTTTGATCGCAGCACTTGAGAGGCAGAGGCAGGCAGATCTCTATGAGTTCAAGGCCAGTCTGGTCTACAGAGTGAGCTCCAGGCCAGCTGGGACTAAACAGAGACCCTGTCTCAAAAAAAAAAAGACAAATAAATGGGGGCATTCCATGTACATAGACTGGAAGACTCAGTATTGCTAAGGGGGTAGACTCACTAATACCCTATCAAATTCCCAGGACATATTTTATAGAAATTGATAATTTTTTTTGGTCTTTTTGAGCAGGGTCTCTCTGTACTCCCAGCTATCCTGGAACTCTCTCTGTAGACCAGGCTGGCCTTGAACTCAAAGAGATCAGCCTACCTCTGCCTCCAAAGTGCTAGGATTAAAGGTGTGCGCCACCACGACCGGCTGATAATCTGTTTTTTAAATTTGGTATGAAAATATGAAGGTCATAAGTTAGCCAAGACTGTTTATGTGTGTATGTATTTGTGTGTGTGTCCCCGTGTGTGTGTGTGTGTGTGTGTGTGTGTGTGTGTGTGTTTGTATGCCTAAGCATATATGAAAAGGCCAGAAGTCAATACAGGATGTCTTCCTCAGTCACCCTCCACCTCATTTTTTGAGATAGGGTCTCTAACTGAACCTGGAGGCTCACCAGTTAGGCCAGGTTGGATGCCTAGGAAGCCCTGGGGGTGCACCCATCTCCACCTCCCAAACCCTGGTATTAGAGCCCAGTGCTGCCATGCCAGGCTTTTTTACATGTATGGTGAGGACCAAACTCAGCTTTTAATATTTGCACAACAGGCGTTTTACCTGCTGGGCTATCTCCACAGCCCCAGCAAAGGCAAAGTTTTAGAAACATGAAATTGGAAGACTTACTTTTCTTGATATTAAAGCTATAAAGCTCCAGTAATTTAGACATTGTGGTAATGGCATAGATATCGGTTTAATGATCAGTAGAACAGAATTCTGAGCCTGCAGATAAGTCCTTTGTGGCAAAAGTATTTTTGTCATTCGATGAGGAAAGAGTAGTAGTTGCAACAAGTGTTTCTGGGACAATTGAATATTCACATGCAAAAAAAAAATAAAGTTTAGAATCTTGTCCTATATCACTTATGAAATGTAACTCAAATAGATAACAGACCTAAATATAACACCCCCAACTAGAAATCCCTTAGAATAAAATATAGGTCTATATTGCTACATCTCTGCAAAAAGAAAAGCCCTTTTCAATATGAAGACAAAAAAGTCACTAAAGGTCCCCACCCTCTTCCCAGTGCAAATGTTCTTGAACAGCTAGTGTGAATCTGTGTTCTAATGACACTACTCTATAGAGTGTTAATCTAGGTCCTAGTTGGAAGTAGACATGAATGTCTGAATGGAAAAACTGAAAAGGGACTAGTTACAAAGGATACTGAGTTGAGAGAGGCTAACAAAGGGAGGTGCAAGAAGCAGGTGTAGACAGAGACAGAAAGGCATGATCAGGACTCCTAGGCTGATCAGGTTAAGAACTACTGAGATTAGCTGGAGCGGAAGGCTGTCTGATGCATCAGCAGAGGTCAGCAGTTAACTGTGGTGTGGCTGGGAGCTGGGAGAGTGACTGTCTCGCCTCCAGTGCTCTTCCTTTGATCTTAAGTGATTGCCTTCTCTTAGCCAAATCCTGTGACAGACTCAAGACAAAGGAGTCTTTTGATGTAGGCCACTTGCCCAGACCCAGTGCAGACTGGTGAGAAGGTCAGAGAGACAAGTGGAAAATGTCTGGTACATATACTTCCAGACACAGTAATGTGCTGGTTATGGGATAGGAGCATGCCCCCCCCCACCTCCCCCAATGTGCATATGACCTTGACAAGTTGCAGATCTCAAAGATACTGTTATTTTCTGTGCTATCAGATTTGAGTCAATTTTCTAATTGAATATTAAGGTAAATAGTATATAATTACTTTAGTGTTCTTACACTACTATAATTAGACCCAGCATTTCTCTTTTGTTTCAGATCCATTTCTCCTTTTGAGGTATTGTAATAAATTGTTCACAAGCAGTCCCTAATGAATGGTTCTTGTCTGGAGTTATCTAATACTGTATCAAGGGTATTCTTTTTAAAATTTTATTTATTTTTGTATGTGTATGTATGTACTGTCTGCATGTAGGTTTGTGCACCAGTGTCGTGCAATGCCGTGGAGGTCAGAAGAGGGTGTCAGATTCCCCTGGAACTGGAGTTAGGACGGTTCTCAGCCACCATGTGGGTGCTGGGGATCGAACCCGGGTCCTCTGTAAGAGTAGTCTGCGCTCTTAACCGCTAGGCCATCTCTCCAGCCCCTCAAGGGTATTCTTTTAAGGTGCTAGCCAGAGAAGCCTTAAGTAAGGAAAAAAGGTGGTCTTTTGGAGCTTTCTAAACATGCATAACAAAAAAAAATTACAAATAATAGTTTGGGGTGTTTTTTTAGTACCAAAAATTTAACTTTTGCCATTTTACCAAGATCTGTTACACAGTTATTTACTTCTTTTGGATCTTTATCTTGGTATTTATTTGATTCTTAAAAGGTCTCAGAACTATAGATGCCACTAAGGACTTTCAAAAAAAATGAATTATATAACTACTATCGTCTAGAGGTCTGTAATCTGGTTATAGAGAGAATTTGTATCATGTAAACATTCCAGAAGACAAGCCAGTGTTCTACTGTGGGAACATTAGTCTGTCCTACAAGGAAACAAGAATCCTTGTGAACTGCTATGTAACAAGTCACATAGCTTTTGCCAAGTCACTTATCTGAGCTTCTGTTTCCTCATTTTTAATGTCCCTTTGATCTCTGGACTTCTATGAAATTCAAATCACAAGTATAGTAATGTCAGTTGGTCAGAACTGGTGTGGGAATACATCACAACAATTGTGCTTGCTTTACTATGTTTAAAACAGAGTTCAGCCTTGCTTTTTAGAGCAGTTTCGCTTAATACAGAGTGTGAGATGTTTTTAAATTTTATTTATTATTTATTTTTATATGTCTGAGTGTTTTGAGTGTTCGTATCTAAGTGCACCCATGCATACAATGCCCACAGAGGTCAAGAAGAGGGCATTGATTCCCCTGGAACTGGAGTTACAGACATTTGTTAGCTGCCATCTGGGTGCTGGGAACAGAACTCATGGTCCTCTGTAAGAACACCTAGTACTCTTAGCCACCCAGCCATCTTTCCAGCCTGAAGACGTTGTTTTTGTTTCACATGACATTGATCTCAGAAGTCAGAAGGGATTTTTAAAAGTCTATATAGGGCTCAAGATGAAAAAGTAAAAACCTCTTTTAAAAAAGGATTATAAGCCGGACATGGTGGTGCACGCCTTTAATCCTAGCACTTGAGAGGCAGAGGCAGGCGGATCTTTGTCAGTTCAAGGCCAGCCTGGTCTACGGAGCGAGTTCCAGGACAGCTGGGGCTACAGGGCGAAGACCCTGTCTCTTCGAAAAGACCAAAAAAAAAAAAAAAAAAAAAAAAAAGGATTATATCTTTTTTGTTCTGTTTCCTGCTTTAGACCCACACTGTGGAAATAGTTCTTTTGGCTTTTTATTACCCTTCACTGTAAGACATATAAGCAAGAATTAGCTTTACAATAGGAAAACAGGTGAATTTGTTTGCTGTTTTGGTGTTTGTTTTGTTTTTGTCTTCTTGAGACAGTGTCTTGGTATATAGCCCAGGATGGCCTGAAACTCACTATATAGCCCAGGCTGGCCTTGAACTCGTAACCTTCTGCCTCTGCCTTCTGAGTACTGGATTACAAGTATAAACCTAACGTTTGTTTTTTATTTTTGTTTTTGTTTCTTTAAATCATGCAACACAGTCTGTCCTTGCCCTGGAAATCTGCCTTAGCTCTCTAAAGTGTTGGAATTATAGGAGTGCACTACTATGCCTGGCTGTGCTCTGGTTAGTGCAGCATCAAAAGACTGTTTTGAAATAATATTGTTTAAAAGAAAATAAATATTGGGGATATGCGAAATCCTCATAGTCAACAATATAGTTTTCTAAAAAGACGTCGTCCTAAACTGTATTTTCTTCCTCAGCTAAATCTAGTTTGTCACCCACTTTCTCCTCCTCATATATTTCATCTGTGTCTTTACCACTGAGAAATGCCAACCTGGAATTGCAAGAGATTCTCACGTGAAGGCCCTTGGGCTCACTGCTCACCTTTATAAGGTAGATTATGGGAAAGGAATGACCAGGCCAAGCCCAAAGTTGGATCTGGGTATGCTAAAGTAAGGTTAATATTTGACACAATTCAGTGTAAAAAACATACCTGTCTTTGAAAGAAGCCATGGGGGAGATTATTTTGTAAAGGACAAGCACAGAACAATCCATGCTTAAAACCTGGCCTGGAGTAATGGGAAATTGTAGATCTTCTGACTGCTGGTTTTTCATTTCCTTTGCACTTATCATGGTGGATCTAAGTAGAGGAATAAGAATTGCTAGCTTATTTGTCTACCATGTCTGGCAATAAATTTTTAATGATTCACTATATTCTTGGAATGTTCATGGCAAATGAAGTTTGTTCTTTGGAAACCACTCTTTACTGTCCCTTACTAGAAGCAGCTGGCTTGAGGAGTCAGGTTCTTAGATGCTGCTGATTTCTGATATAGCTGTATAATGTTGTTCACGGCAGCCAGAGGCACACAGAGGGTCAGAATAAATGTTAGAAGCCTGTTGAACTATAACCCTTACTGCTTACAGAATTTAATCCAGAAAGTTTATGAAGTCACACAAAGGCAAGTAGTTGATTTAAGATAGAATAAGGGCAGTTATTAACTTTTTAAAGTATGCAGATTTTTGAAAATCTAATTTTGTTAGTTTAATACATTTCTCCATGATGTATATAAGTCCATTTTGGTATGGTTTAAACAAGGGAGCACTAATATATGAACAGAAATGTTTCACTACTTCCTGTGATGTACTATGGTACTTCTTATAAGGATATTATTATTATTATTATTATTGTTAATGTCTTTTTTGAGACAGGGTTTTCTTGTAGCTCCAGCTGGCCTGGAATTCACTATGTCAACCAGGCTGGCATTGAACTCACAGAGATCCTGCCTCTGCCTCCAAAGTGCTGGGATTAAAGGTGTGTGTCACCACGCCTGGCTATATTTGATTGTTTTATTTTATGTATATGATTGTATTACCAGCTGGGACTAAAGGGAGACCCTGTCTCAAAAATACCAAAAAAAAAAAAAAAAAAAAAAAAAGGTTGTTTATTTTATCTCCTTTTGTATATGCAGTGTCTACTAAAGATTATCCCAAGTGATGGGGACCCATACTATCAACATATTTTATAGACTTTTTATTTTATTATTAAAATCAGTGATGCTGAGTTTTTAGTAATAACAAGGAGGGAGTAAAAGACACTAAACAATCGCCTGCCTGTTGCTCTCCCCCTTTCCCATTAATGTTGATAGAAGTGGAAGGAGGTAACCCAGCGCCTGTCTTGAGAGAATGGGCCTAGAGCTTAGGGAGTAGTATTTTGTTTGTTCTTTGATTAAAAGTATGCTTACAAATGAATAGCTGCTGAATATTTAAATAATTCATAAGTTAGTAACAAAAGGAGTATTCATCTAAGTTAATAAGTAGGCAAGGTAAGGTTTTAAAAAAAATTTTTTTTTTTTATTTCTGTATGTGTATGAATGTACTGTCTGCATGCAAGTTTGTGCACCCATGTCGTGCAATGCCGCGGAGGTCAGAAGAGGGTGTCGGACTCCCCTGGAACTGGAGTTCTNCTCCCAACACAGGGCCCCTCCACACTGCACCCCTTCACCTCCCTCCCTGGGAGACAGAAAGCAGCAGGGAAAGACCTCTGTCTTTGTTCACCAGGTCTCTCAGTTCTTCTTCCCAGGCCTGTGGAAGCCATCTCCTTTGCTCCCTGTCCAAGAGATGCCATGGCCTCGGCCCATCTTGACACATCAGGTCCCAGCCCCTACCAGCACCAGGATGTGGGACTGCAGAGCTCTTGGGTGGAGGCGGCAGACATGGCAACCAGGAGGATGGTGATGATGAAAGAAGGCAGGCAGTGAGGGGGGCGGGGCCGACAGCAGAGGGAGGAACTGAGGGAGAGAGGGAGGGCCGATGGGAAACGCCCACACCAGGTGCAGGGACTCCTGTCGTCCAATCAGCTGTGGGCTGGGAGGGTCGGCAGTGGTATTTAAGGGAGCAGAGAGTGAAGGGGGCTGAGTGGAAAGGAGATTCAGAGGCTACAGACAGGCAAGTGCTTCTGGCAGAGGTCCTGCAGTTGTTCTGCACCACCCACCCCAGCCCCCAAGACTTCCAGGAGCCCAGGGCTTCCTTCAAATCATTGAAGCTCAGAGCCAGTCTGGCTGCCTGTCCAGGGAGTCCCTCCATGGAAAGAAAATTGTGTGGCAGACACCCACACAGCTCCCCAGAGAGCAGGGCACTGCTCAGATACGGGGACCTGGAAACAGAGGCACCCAAGGGAAGGCCAACGCCTGCGCACTCGCCTGAACACGATCAGACTGCCATCCTGGTCCAAGCCTTTGAGAGGAACCGCTTCCCTGGCTATGAGGCCAGGAAGAAACTGGCGAGGAAGACAGGTCTCCCCGAGGACCGAGTCCATGTCTGGTTTTTGAACCGCAGAAAGCATCACCCTGAGCAGCAGAGAAGCAGCCGAGGCCCAGACAGCACCAGTTCCAGCCAGGGTGCCCCAGAGCCCCAAGTCCCGCCACCCCTCACCTGGGCCAAAGAAGTTTCCCAGGACCTACTGGGGGTGCTGGTGGCACCAAGCTAGCCTGGGCTGCAGGAGAGATGCCCAGCCTGGCCCACCAGCAGTGGGAGCAGAGAGTGGTCCTGGAGGCGTTCCAGGAGATGCCTGGGCGGCAGTGCTGCCGCCAGAAGAGGACCTTCCTGGTGAACAAGGGTCCCCATGCCTGCTGGATGAACTCCTGAAGGAAGCCTTCTTTTCCCAGAAGGCAAAGCCTTTCTCCCTTCCAGTGGAGACCACAAGCAGGATGCAGAGCAAGAAAACCAGGAGAGTGAACCAGAGCTACCTGTCAGTGAAGAGGAATTTCTGACTGCTCAGCTGGCTTGAATCTTCCTTCCCCTGTCACATTGACCCAAGGCCCCTCTGTCTGAAGGAAGTAAGCCAGCCGGTCAAGTAGGACAAGTGGAGAGCAGGGAGCAAATGGAAGAAAGCGACCAACGAAAGGCCACTAGGCAGGAAGGACCTGGGACTCCTTCCCCTTGTCCCAGCTCAGAAACCTTCATTCTCAGGCTGTCTCAAGAGAGCTTCTGCAGGCTGCTGGAGACTGCGGACACTTGCAGACTTCAGAAGGGTGGATGAACCCTAGTCTAGGCGGCTGCAAAATTTCATTTTGTAATAAAATTATTTAAACTTAAAAGAAAAGAAAATCTTCTGGAAATAGATCATGGAGATGGTTGTGCAACAATGAAAAGAACCTAAAACCTGTGTCTCACTGGATACCAGTAGTATTTCTCAGAAGTCCAAGTCGAAAACTCTGGGGTCCTTGAGGCAAACTCTGAGTATTGAGTCCCTATGAAATCAAAGTAGTTGCGTACTTCCAAAATGCAACAACACAGAGCAAACTCCCATTCCAGATTGGAGAAATGGGGGTAGGAAAAGAAGAGATGGGGCCAAAGGAACCTGAAACTCAGCAGAGCAGGCATTCCATCCTGGAAGCCCACGTCCTGCATCTTGGATTCCTGGTGGCATATCACAGTGACCTAGATCAGGTTCCTGTGGAGGATCATGAGGGACAGCTATTTCCCTGCCACAGCTGGAGACCTAACCTAACAAGCTGTGATAAACTGTCAGTCCCTTGGCCAAGGAACCACTGCTTTGGAAGGCCCATTCACTTGAAGTCATGCTAAAGAGATAGGAGGAATCACAGTAAACTGCATGGAAAATTTTAAAGGAGACTGAGAAAAAGACGAAAGACCTGTTTGGCAGAATGTGTGAGCTCTGGTGGGGAGGTGCTGAGAGGGGCAAAAAAAAAGATGCATGAATCATATTTGTTCTTGTAAACTTATAGTAAAGGGTAAAGTGTGTGTGTATGTGTGTGTGTGTGTGTGTGTGTGTGTGTGTGTGTGTGTGTATGTGTATGTGTATGTGTATGTGGGTGTGCAACTCTAAATGTTTCTAAAGGCCCAGGTTAAGTGCAAGGGAATTTTGGAGTCTTGAAAAATGTCTTTCATATGGGATGCTCATGGAGAATTTTGTTGAGTATTGTGCCTTGATAAAAAGATATGTAAAGACTTTGGGGTAACTTACAAAGCTCAGAGGCACTATTAAGAGCAAAATACATGGTACATGCCATTGTTCCAGATCTGTAGCATATTCAAGACTTTATTTCAGCAATATATGACCCATTTTTTAATTTGTTCCTGGGAAAACTAAGTAGGCCAGTTATTAACTATCATTTTAGTGTTTTGACTTGCATTCATTTTAACTCTATCTAGAAGAATCATCCAGTTCTTTCTAGAATATAAGTAACAAACAAAAACTGGTTATTTTATTTGTTTAAACTTCTCTCATCTAACAGTGACTGTTCTAAGGGCTATTTTTTTTAATTAATTTTATTTATTTCTGTATGTGTATGAATGTACTGTCTGCATGCAAGTCTGTGCACCCGTGTCGTGCAACGCCGCGGAGTTCAGAAGAGGGTCTCGGATTCCCCTGGAACTGGAGTTCTCCTGGAATTGGAGCTTCAGACGGTTCTCAGCCGCCATGTGGGTGCTGGGGATCGAACCCGGGTCCTCTGCAAGAGCGGTCGGCGCTCTTAACCGCTAGGCCATCTCTCCAGTCCCCCTGAGGGCTATTTTAAATAACGTTTGTATGTATTCTTTGAGAATTTCATATAATATAGTTTGATCATATTCAGATCCCGCCCCTTCCTCATCTTCTTTCAGACCCACCCCAGCACTGTCTTACTTCATGCCCACTATTATGTTCTAAAGGCCTATATGGTCTTTTTGTGTTCTCCAAATGTCTTAGCTGTAGATCCATCTCCCTTAGAGCCTGGCCAGCCTACCTGGCATCATACTCTTAAAGAAAACTGAGGCTCAGGGCTACAGAGGTGGCTCAGTGGTTAAGAGAACTGATTGCTCTTGCAGAGGACCCAGGTTCGATTCCCAGCACCCACATGGCAGCTAAGAACCATCTTTAACTCCAGTTCCAGGGGAATCTGACACCCTCTTCTGACCTCTGCGGCATTGCATGACACGGGTGCACCAACCTACGTGCAGACAGTACACTCATACACATAAAAAAATAAATAAAGAAAAAAAAAAGAAAGAAAAGAAAAAAGAAAACTGTGGCTCTGCCAGGTGTGATGGTACATGCCTTTAATCCCAGTAATCAGGAAGTAGAGGCAGGTGGATCTCTGTGAGAGCAAAGCCAGCCTGGTCTATAAAATGAGTTCCAGGCCACCCAGGGCTATAGGGCAACCCTGTCTCAAAAACTGAAAACTGAATCTACCTTTCTGAGCACCATTAGTTGCCAGTAGTTCTTCAGCTAACCCTGGGATTGCTAGCCCACCTCCCCTATTATGCTGGCTTTGTCTCTGGCTTGGGCTTATGCAAGGCTTGTGTGTTCTTTCACAAGTACTGTGGATTCATATGTATAATTGCCTTGTTATAGCTAGAAAACACAATTTCCTTGTACTCATCCATGACTTCTGGCTCTTAGAATTTTTCTGTCCCCTCTTCCTCAGTGATCCCAAGCCCTGGGAAGAAGCCTTTTGAAAGTCATATGAAAGCCTATGACTATAGTAGCTTCTTAAAATATATTCATATTATATAAATGTACATTTAAGAAGAGGGTGTGATATGGGTATCCCATTTAGGGTTGAGCACTCCAAAGTCTCTTATTCTCTGCATGCTTACCAGTTGTGGGTCTCTGTTAATTGGCATCTGATACAAGAGGAAGCATCTCTGGTAAGAGTTGAGAGATAAAAGCTGGGTGTGGTGGCACATGCCTTTAACCCCAGCACTTGGAAGGTAGAGGCAGGCAGATCTCTGTGAGTTCAAGGCTAACCTGGTCTATGTAGTGAATTCAGGACAGCTGGGGCTATAGGGAGACCCTTTCTTGAAAAGACAAAAAAAGAAAGAGTTGAGAGATGGTAACAGTGCCAGGTGATGGGCTGCATTTTTTGAAGCAGGGCTTAAATCCATTCAGAAAGTGGTTGGTTACTCATGTAACATCTGTGCCACTGTTACACCAGTGGGCATATCTTACCAGGGCAGTTGTTATTGTAGCTCACAGGTTACACAGCTGGGTAAGGTTAATGATTACTTTTTTTTTCCTGGTAGCATTCATGGCACCTTCCAGCATTAGAGCACTAGCCAGTTGAGATGAAGCTTAAAGATTAGTACCAGCTTGATTTCTTCCTCTTTGTGGCCCACATAGGTAGTGTCTTCAGCAATAGGGTCTTACCATTAAGTTCTGGAGGGTACCTAGAGCAGTGGTAATAATATTGTTGTGAAAATTCTTTCCTGTACCTATAAGTACTAGGGTATTCTCTACTTTCTCTTCTGTCAGATTCAAGGTATAAGGTCTTATTTTGATGTACTTGATCCATTTGGAATTGAGTTTTGTGCAGACTTAGAGCTAATTTCAATCCTCTACTTGTAGGTATCCAGTTTGACTAGCACTATTTGTTGAATATCCTGTCTTTTCTCCAATGTGTATTTTCAGCCCTTTGCCAAAAATCAGATGGCTGTAAATGGGTGGACCTAAATCTGCATCCTCAACTCTTTTCCACTGATCATTTTGTCCATTTTATTTACTTACAGATTTATTTATTCATTCATTTATATTTTAGGTGCATGAGTGTTATGCCTGCATGTGTGTAAGTGTACCATGTTGTGCAGTGCCCATGGAGGACAGAAGAGGGAGTTGGATTCCCTGGAACTTGAGTTAAGGATGGCTGTGACCTGCCATGCGGGTGCTAGGATTTGTGTTGGGTCTTCTGCAAGAATAGCTAGTGCTGTTAACCACAGAGCCATCTCTCCAGCCCCCAGTGTGTCCATTTTTATGCTAAAGGCTTTTTTTAAATGTAGTCTTGTGTAGAAAGTAGGTATACATCTTCACATATGGAATTTAAATCAAAAATTATTTCTCATTTATTACCAATACTACTGTCATTCTGATTCTGTTTCTCCCACTTGTTCTCTAAAAACATCCCACCATATACTGAGCAAACTTCCCGTACACTGAGAATAGTGTTAGTAGCTTAACTCATGCAATCCTGCTGGGCAGCTTTATAGTATAATTGAGGCTAAGGAAGAGTAATTTTTCAGAGGTCAGGAAGCTACCATGGACCATAGGAAGGCCTGAATGGAACTAAAATCTGGACATTTGACCTGCTTATATTGGCATGAAGGCACACTGTTTTCCTAAGTAGGGATGCTACTATTTTGACAGATCTTTGGGGGATAGATTTTCTTCTTTCTCTCATAGATATCGCTCAATAAATTATTCAATTCAGTTTAGCTTGAATCAAGCTAAATGCTTTAAAAATTGGGAGAGCAGAAAAAGGATAAAGACAGGAAGACTAGAATCAGATGAGCTATCTAAATGGTTTTAAAATTACCTAGTCCATAAATTATTTTTGCATTGAGTAGTAAAACAAAACAGAGGGGCTTGTTTTCTGCTATCCAATCACAAAGAATAATGGTATTTTAAAAGTTCATCTTGGAGCTGGAGAGATGGCCTAGTGGTTAAGAGTGCCGACTGCTCTTGCAGAGGATCCGGGTTCAATCCCCAGCACCCACATGGCAGCTGAGAACCGTCTTAAACTCCAGTTCCAGGGGAAACCGACACCCTCTTCTGACCTCCGCAGCATTGCACAACACGGGTGCACAAACCTACATGCAGACAGTACATTCATACACATACAAAAATAAATAAAATTAATGCCACAAGCTTATGTTCTCTAGTGGTTAGGAGATGTTATAAGCCACAATAAGAACTTGTCACTCTTTATAGAGAAACCACAGTTTGTGGATTAGCATACCATCCAAGCATTTGTGTCTATGCTCGCAGCTTAGCTTGCCATAATAATTAGTATTGCTTAAATGCCTGTACATCCAATTGCTTGTGCTTTGTTAGTATAACTAAAAAGGTATCACTGGATAAGCTGTCAATCCATGAAGGGAAACAATCTGAACAGACTAGAGTCCAAAATGACATCTCCAGAGAAAATAGACTGTTTTGCTTCTCACCCACTTGTGCCCCTTTCCCAAAGCCTAGGGAACAACTTGCGGAAGAGGAGGTGTGGTAGAATGTAAGGGCTGTGGAGAGATTGGGGTGAATCGTGAGACTACAGTAATATAGACTGGGCTCCTAATTGATCAACATGCCTGTGCATACAAGCATCTCCAGCTGGACTATGGGAACCTTGGGTTGTTCAAAATTTGGACATAGATACTTGCAAATTGGTTTTACATGAATGTTACTTACATCCATTGCTTATACTTAATAATTTGGCTCACTTCAAAAAAAAATGCACCAATTACCTAATTGTACGGCAAACTGAGTAACATCAATGTTATCTGAAAACAACTGTGTTATTATATTGTAGAATCCCTTAAAAAATAAACAAATAAAAGAGGAAAAAAACCCAAAAATAAATAAAATTAAAAACAAGTTCATCTTAATAAGGTTGGGGTGGACACAGGTACAGTGCTTGTCTGGCATGTGTAAGGCCAGGGTTTAATCCCCAACACTGCAAATGTACATACATACACACATACATACATATATGTACATGTATATATGTATGTTTGTATGTGCATGATCTCATAGTCACTTAAAGTCAAATAACTTGTTATTTTTAAGTACTAATGAAAATATTTTGCTAAACTCGCATTGGAAAGCAGGCAGCTGTGCTCACCATTATACCATCAAAACTGCATCTAAACTTGTATTGATGGGTAGAAGATGGATGAATTGTGGTATTGAATAGGAAAGAAGAACTATGCAAAAGTTCATTCTCAGTTTTTGGGCACATGGTAAAATATAATAAGCTTGCAACAAATGTAATTTTTTTTTTTTTGGTCTTTTTGAGACAGGGTCTCCCTGTAGCCCCAGCTGTCCTGGAATTCGCTCTGTAGACCAGGCTGGCCTTGAACTCACAAAGATCCACCTGCCTCCGCCTCCCAAGTGCTACGATTAAAGGCGTGTGCCACCACGCACAGCTACAACAAACGTAATTTTTAAAAAATAAAACAGTCACCATGGAAATGAACATTTCTAAGTGGCATAGAGCTATGACTCATAGGTTCAAGTAAAAAAATTCAGATAATACACATTTGAAACTTGATATTTACCTACTAAATTAGTTTTGTGAAAGTGATTTTTCTTGTCTAGACTACAATGGGTTAATCTCAGTGAAGTGTCATACTGGTCGTTTTACTAAGCAACCTTTGAAACAGTGCCTCATTTTTGCATAGTTTTTAATGAGCTCTATGTCATATAGTTCTGACTTAGTACCATCAACTATTTTTCTACATATTTAGATGTGTCTTCATGTGCCCATTAAACTTGAGCATTTTAATTCTTTTTTAGGAAGTATCTTGATAAGTTTGTTTGGAGTGCTATAACAAAATAGCTCATAAATAGTGGAAATTAATCTCTCATGTTTCTAGACTGAAGGAATTCCAAGATCAGGCCACTAATAGATTTGGTATTGGATAGGAGCCCATTTTCTTCCTCACAAATGATACCTTCTTTCTGCATTCTTTTGTGGACACAGGCAAGATAGCTCTCTGAGGCCTCTTGTTTAAGAGTAGTAATCCTTCAAAGGCTGCACTTACCAATAATGCTTCACATTTATGATTAGGTTTATAATGTATAAATTATAGTGAGATACAAACATTCACAGTGTAGCAGGAACCTTTTTATTATCTGTGCTAGGATGAGATCAGCTGCCAAGATGAATGAAAATATCCCTTAGAAATTACTTCTGCAAGCTCATTGAATATACAGTTGTTTCCCATTGTAGTTTGTTTTTAATTCAGTATTTTTTTTAGTAATTGATATATTACTTAGTTCCTGGGTGGGGCGTGGTAAGGAGAAGATGCATGTGTTTTGAGGATGAGTATATTGAAATAGGAAGTGGGTGACAGTGCAGTATTTTTGAACGTCTCTTGACTTTATTTTGTAGGCTAGGAAGTCAAGCTAGTGGATTCTTTGTCAGTGTTAAAAAAAAGTGAATAGAGCCGGGCGTGGTGGTGCACGCCTTTAATCCTAGCACTTGGGAGGCAGAGGCAGGCAGATCTTTGTGAGTTCAAGGCCAGCCTGGTCTACAGAGTGAGTTCCAGGACAGCTGGGTCTACATGGAGACCCTGTCTCGAAAAAGCCAAAAAAAAAAAAAAAAAAAAAAAAAAAAATGGAATAGAACGGAAAATATATTGTAAGTGTAGAGAACTTACTTGGAATGAAATCATTCCTTAAGATTTTACCTCACTTGTAAGACACAAAATGGAAAATCACATAACTTATTTGAAGATAATTTTGCATGCTTTATTTTTGATACCAGAAATACTCAAACTGAAATGCTTTCTCATATATATATATATATATATATATATATATATATACATACATTTATTCATTTAAAATAAAATATAAGTCATTTTGTTTTGGTTCTGGAATTATAGGCCTGTTCCTCCAATTCCATTCATGTTTTATAAACCTTCATAGGATCCTTAGATTCTTATTTGATCTCACAAACCTAACCATATTTATTTTTGAGTTTTAATATAGCTGTGTGGTATTAGGCCCTCTGTTTTAGACATACACATTGCTAATAACTATATAATTGCTAATAAGTGTTTAATATGACTTTAAAATTACGAATTTATTTCAAAGTTAAGGCCTACTTCTGTAATCCCAGCAGGCAAGATCAGAATTTCAACCCTGGGCTATATAGCATAGGCCACATGAGGCCCTGACTCAGAAAACAAGATAAAGCAAAAATTATGTTAACTACATGAATACAAAGGATTTCCTGTTTCATAACACCTTTAATTTCTTTTTAAATTTTTTTAAATTTATTTTTTATGTGTATGAGTGTACTGTCTGCATGTAGGTTTGTGCACCCATGTCATGCAATGCCGCGGAGGTCAGAAGAGGGTGTCAGATTCCCCTGGAACTGGAGGTTAAGATGGTTCTCAGCCACCATGTGGGTGCTGGGAATCAAACCCGGGTCCTCTGCAAGAGCAGTTGGTGCTCTTAACTGCTAGGCCATCTCTCCAGCCCCAATACCTTTAATTTCTATGTGATGCCAAAGTACTGCATTTAATTTTGCACCTCTATAATTTATAAAGTAATTTCATATTGATTAGTGTAATATATGATATTTTCAATAGTGCCTTGCCTATTTTGGAAGTTCAAATTATAACCAGTTATATAACCAATAGCATTATAAAATTTAGAGAAGCTTCTCCCCCCCAAAAAAAGCTGGGCATGGTGGTGCATGCCTTTAATCCTAGCACTCCAGAGGCAGAGGCAGGCAGATCCTTGTGAGTTCAAGCCCAGCCTGGTCTACAGAGTGAGTTCCAGGACAGCTGGGCCTGAATTTAGAAAAGTATTACTCAATTTTTTGATAAAAACATTTATGATCATCTGAGCTTCTCCTTTCTACATAGACAGAAAATCCCCTTCCCTTAGCCTTCCACTGTGTATATCCTCTAATCTGCCACCTCCAAAGATCATGTACAGATGGGGCAGAATGACAGACACCCAAGAGGAGTCCGTAGGAGGATATAAAGTGGCTGGAGTCTCCCTCTTCATGTCTTCTTTCTGTGGGAGGACATCACCAGCCATGGTCATGAGGCTCGCTTGCTGGCAGTAATCAGCTCTTAGATGATAATGCCTCTTATACTCCAAGGACAGTGTTCCATAGCAGCCTTGTTTATGATGTTTTGTCTCTAAGAAATAGTCCTAGGCTTTGCTAGTGAGTGCACCTGGATTCATTCCTACAACCACCCTAAACAAAACAATTTTTAAAAAAGAATATTTTGTACAATGTAATGTTTAAACATTCTCTATGAAGTATTTCTGATAGAAATTGAAATATCCAGTGCAGAGAGAATGTATGATTACTCCTGTTGACTCTCAGGCACATTCTAGAAAAACTCAAGCTGTGTATATGGCCTACTAGGATAGCTTCTTTTTGAGTTCACCTGAAAGGCCAAAACTGGAAGGATCTGGAAATGCAAAGGGCTATTTCTGGTTTGGGCTCAGTCAGTTTACTAGCTGACCTTATGCTGGTCATTTATATTCTCTGGAATTCAGTTTATCTGTAAAATGAATTTGAACAAAAGGCTAACAAACATTGATGTCACTTAGAAAACTAGAAATCTGGCCAGGCGTGGTGGTGCACACCTCTAATCCTAGGACTTAGGAGGCAGAAGCAGGTGGAGGAAGGAAGGAAGGAAGGAAGGAAGGAAGGAAGAAAGGAAGGAAGGAAGGAAGGAAGGAAGGAAGGAAATCATGTACTTTGCTGAACTTGGCTCAATGAAGCTGAAAAATGAACTTGAAAATATTTGAAGATGATGTTGGTCTGAGGTAGAGGGGTGTGTGTGTGTGTGTGTGTGTGTGTGTGTGTGTGTGTGTAGGCTGGTTAAAGGCTCTTAGTTCACTTTTCTGTTTTCTTTTTTTTCTTTTAATTTAATTTTATTTATTTACGTGTATGTACTGTTTTGAGTGTAGGTCTGTGCACCCATGTCGTGCAATGCTGTGGAGGTCAAAAGAGGGTCTCAGATTCCCCTGGAACTGGAGTTCTCCTGGAATTGGAGTTACAGACGGTTCTCAGCTGCCATGTGGGTGCTGGGGATCGAACCCGGGTCCTCTGCAAGAGCGGTCGGCGCTCTTAACCACTAGGCCATCTATGAATGTACTGTCTGCATGTAGGTTTGTGCACCTGTGTCATGCGATGCCGTGGAGGTCAGAAGAGGGTGTCAGATTCCCCTGGAACTGGAGTTCTCCTGGAATTGGAGTTTCAGATGGTTCTCGGCCGCCATGTGGGTGATGGGGATCGAACCCGGGTCCACTGTAGGAGCGGTCAGCGCTCTTAACCGCTAGGCCATCTCTCCAGCCCCTAGACTTGATAATTTATAAAGAAGAGAGGTTTATTTGGCTTATTATTCTGTGGTTTGGGAATTCCAGGAAGATATCATAAACATTTTTAAACATAGTAGAAGGCCAAAAGCATACATTGGAGAGTTCCCTTTTATAACAACTCACAAGGCAGCAGTAATTTGTTAATGTGAGTGGTGCCTCTTTAATATGCAATCTGTGAACCTATGAAGATCTCTTAAAAGTTCTTTTTTTTTGTCTTTTTGAGACAGGTCTCTATTTTGTAATACTATCACAATGGAAATTAACTTTTTATTGAATTTCTACAAGCTTCATATAAATATGAAGGGCTATTAAGTCAAACTTGTGTTCCCAAGTACCCTTCCATATGGGTACATCCACTGGATCCTGGTTAATCTACCCAGAGTCACACCCTTTAAGAAGACTGAACCCCCCCCCCCCGCCCCATAGCTAGAAGTTTATCAGTTGCCAATAGTTCCTCAGATATGGTTGCTGTTTCTTAACATTTCCCTACTTCTGTGCTGGTAGTTCATCTGGCTTGAGGTTTGAGGGATCTTCTGCATGCTGTCACCATTGCTGTGAGTTCATAAGAGTTGTTGACCAGCTGTCTGGAAAGCTGTTTCCTGGTGGGAATCCTCCTCTGGCTCTTAGAATCTTTCTGTCCCCTCTTCCGCAATGATTTCCTACTCTTGAGAGGCAGAGGTTTGACATAGGTGTCTTATGTATGGATAAGCACTCTGAAGACTCTTATTCTTTGTACATTGTCCAGTTGTGGGTCTCTGTTAATTGCTGTCTGTTGCATGAGGAAACCTCTGCTGAGAATTAAGAGATGCGATATAACAAGTCATTAGGAGTCAGTCTGTTTAGCAGAATCCTATTAGTAATCTCTCTCCAATAGCCTGTCTCCTGTCTAGCCCCAGGTTCTTAGGCCTTTTATCAATGTCAGGTATGGGCTGCATTTTGTGAAGTAGATATCAAATCTTAGCAGAAAATGGTTGGTTACTCCCATTACAGTGCGCCCACAATTAATGATGGGCATACCATCATTGGTTTTCTTTAAATAGAGCTGTTTCTTTCTTTTTTTTAAAAAATTTTATTTATTTCTGTATGTGTATAAATGTACTGTCTGCATGTAAGTCTGTGCACCCATGTCATGCAACGCCGCGGAGGTCAGAAGAGGGTGTCGGATTCCCCTGGAACTGGAGTTCTCCTGGAATTGGAGCTTCAGATAGTTCTCAGCCGCCATGTGGGTGCTGGGGATCGAACCCGGGTCCTCTGTAAGAGCGGTCAGCGCTCTTAACCGCTAGGCCATCTCTCCAGCCTGAGCTGTTTCTTAAGACAAAGTATGAATGTTGCAAAATATGAAGTTCCAGAATTTTAATTCTGCTTATTCATTTATTTGCTGGATAGCCTCAGCCAGTGTTGACGGGATTACTTTCCTTGTCCACAACAGAGTGAAGTTGCTTACATAATGTATATCATGAACCAGGGCCTTAGTAGATCTTCCAAAAATTGCTGTGTTGCTGATTTTTTTTTCATGATTAATGATGTCATTAATTATTAAAGTTTGAGTGTCATTATTGTCACTAATTTATTAAATATCCCAAAAAATAGCTTCTTCTTTGAGGAATAGGAAAGGTAGAATGAAGAGTAAAAAACAGAAAGGAATAGCCCCAGTTTGTTTTTCTATTTTTTTTTGCTTTCTTAATTTTTTATTTGACCAGTAAGTACACTTAGGCAATAAACAAAAGGCGTGTTCATATAAACCCAATGAGCTAACATCTGAGTCCAGTTTTTGTACATCCCAGAGTCCCCAAGTCCAGTTGAAGAGGTTTGCTTACATAAACATGTTCATAAAAAAATAATCCAGTCCATTTTTGCTGTGATCTCACAATTCACCCCTCACATTGGCCCTCACAATCTGATGCGCCAGCCTCTTCCAACAGAGTCCCTGGGCTTTGGAGGTAGGGCAAGAGTGAGTGAGAGATAGAAGATCCATTTTTTTCTCTGAGGTGACACATCAAACTCTTGGGACTGTTCAAGTTCTGTTTGCAATGGACTGGTGGGTTAACAGTCTCCTTTTAATTCTAGTAATAAAGAACAAATAGTAACCAATATTAATGATTATAACAAGTTACACTATGGGCAGGAAAACATATTCTTGGATGATACCTTGGTCAGGGCATTATAACTCTTTGATAAAGAGATGGCAATAGCTTTTTTTTATGGTTGATAAAGTCTCCTGACACTAGGGAGCATCAAGGCTACAGTGTCAGGTGTGCGTTCACCTCCCCAGGGAGTGGACCATAGGTCAAATTGNCACGTACCTCTGGCCTCTAAACATACAGAATCTAATACGTCCTGCTCACCCCTCGACTCATCCGCACGGATCCCGATGTCTGCCATACACAATCTGTGATGAGGCCAGAGGCTCCGCCTTCGTCATACAATGTACGAGCTGTAAGGCACACCCATATATGGTACGTGCGAATAAGAAGCAACTGCTGAAGCGGGACTCTATAATTACTTTTGATTACCATGAACTCCAGGAGATTGTAGAAGGTCGGATGTCGCTGGCTCAATATTGCTGAGCGATACCTAGTAATGCAAATAGAGAAACCGCACTCTGCTGAGAATTAAGCAGATGCGATATCACAGACATCCATTAGAGAGTCAGTCTGTTTAGCAGAATCTATTAGTAATCTCTCCTCCACATAGCCCTGTCTCCTGTCCTAGCCCCAGAGTTCTTAGGCCTATTTAATCAATGTCAGGTATGGGCTGCATTTTGTGAAGTAGATATCAAATCTTAGCAGAAAAGTGGGGTCTGACGTCACACAACATTACGCATGCCCCACAATTAAATGATGGGAGCATACCATCATTGGTCTTTCTTTTAGAATAGTAGCTGCTTTCTTTTCTTTTTTTGTAAAAAACTTTATTTTATTTTCATTGGATGTGTATAACATAGGTACGTCTGCTATGTGAAGTCTGCTCGCACCCATGTCATGCGAACCCGCGCGCGAGGTTCAAAGAGAGGATGGTCGGATTCCGCCTGAACATGGAGTTCCCTGGAATTGAGGAGCTTCAGACTACAGGTTCCTTACATGCCGCCATGTGGGTGCTGGGGATCGACACTCCGGGTACCTGCCTATGTAAGAGCGGTCAGCGCTCTAACCAAAACCGCTGCCATCTCTCCCAGCCTGCAGCTGGTTTCTGTAAGACATAAAGTAATGAATGTTTGCCAAAATATCGAAGTTCCAGCAATTTTTAATTCTCTGCGCTTATTCATTTATTTGCTGGATAGCCTCAGCCAGTGTTGACGGGATTACTTTCCTTGTCCACAACAGAGTGAAGTTGCTTACATAATGTATATCATGAACCAGGGCCTTAGTAGATCTGTCCAAAAATTGCTGTGTTTCTGAAATTTTTTTTGCACAGCATTAATGAATGCTCCATTAATTATTAAAAGTTTGAGCTGATCAACTTCATTGTCACTAATCTATTATTAAACCGTTATCCGAGTAAAAATCTCAGACCGTTCTTCATATCCCTTGCAGGACATTAGGAAAGGTAGAATGCAAATAGCTAATAAAAAAATAAAAACAGAAAAAAAAAAAAAAAAAATTTTTCTTTATTTATTTTTGTTCTATTAATTTTTCCTTACTGTTTTGACCAGTAAAGATACAACTTAAGGCCACCACACAACAAAAGGCGCCGTGCAGCTATCACCTATTAAAAGCACCCAAATGCCAGAGCTTTGAGCACTTGACGCGCGAGTTTCCAGTTTTGTGAATGAGCACTCCCACAGTGCCCCAAGTTCCAAGTTGAAAGAGTTTGCTTACCAGTCAAACGCGACACATGTTCATAACAAAAATAATCCAGTCCATTTAGCCTGTGATCTCCACACATTTCACCCCCCTCACCCATTGGCACCTCAACGAATTGTCTGGATGCCGCCAAGCCCTCTTCACAACAGTAAGTCCCTGGGCTATTTGGACGGGTATCGGGCAACAAGTACAGTAGAAACGTGAGACCGATAGAGAAGATACCAGTTTTTTATCTCTGAGGGTGACACACATCAGAGACATAAGGGACTGTTACTCAAGCTTTGCTGGTTGGCAATAGGGACATGGTATGGGTTAACAGTCTCCGTTTTAATTGTCTAGTAATACAAGCATTCAAAATATAGCTAAAGCACCAAATACAAGTCCAAACTTCACATCGGACTTAATAGGAAACTTCCTACCAAGTACCTAACTGACAACAAAGGAAGCATAGAAATACCCATGACCTACAATAATGAGGCAGCGAAAGGACGAACAACCAACAATACATAAATTAATCTCATTGAGAAAGACAGCAATTACCTTGCAGAGGCATTTACATCAAACTCTTGAATAAAGACAGGGATGTGCTAAATTGCTTTTATATTTTTTTTTTTTTTTGTTTTGTTTTTTTTCAGAGCACTGAGGTACCTCCCCTCATAAAGCCGGCCACCTAGCCTCAGGCATGGTCTCCCTATAGCCCCAGCTAGCCTGGAACTCACTCTGTAGACCAGGCTGGCCTTGAAGTTACAGAGATCAGCCTGCCTCTGCCTCCCACGTGCTAAGAGCTAAGGAGTGCGTCACCACACCCAGCTTAAAGACTCTTAGCTGCCATGTGGGTGCTGGGAATCGAACCTGGGTCCTCTGCAAGAGTAGTCAGTGCTCTTAACCGCTGAGCCATGTCTCCAACCCGGCAATAGCTTTCTAAGGAAGACTTTCTTATTACTTTATTATCTTGGTCAGTTCATTATAACTCTTTGACAAAGGGATGGCAATAGCTTTCTAAGGAAGACTTTCCTATTACCACTGTAGTGAAATTCCACATTCTAACACAGGTCTTGTACCTTTCCTCATTTTGAAGTCTTTTTTGAATTAGATTGCTAACACTTCTGTAGACTTTTCTCCCTCTTGGCAGGCTCACTCTCACTTCTTAGGCTTCCCAGTCTCTTGTCTGGGTTGACTTCAGATGTGTCATGTGCCAGAGTAACTCACATAATGCTGGGTTCACCTCAGAGACATTCCTGTCTTTCCAGATCTGGGAGCCTCATATCCTGGTTATTTTGGAAATTCTCCAACTATTCTTCTAGCTCTTCACAGAAATCAGCATTCACTTGCTGCAAGCTACATTGTCATAACACAAAGCAGTAAATCCTCTGTCATTTTCTTTGTATTAGAAATCTTTCCCTGCATGACATTATACAAAATTCTAACATGTAACTGAGTAATAAAGAATATGCAATGGCAAGTTTAGTGATCGCCACTTGAGTAAGTGACAAAACCAAGTTTCAATTGCTGTAATCTTCTACATTCTCCTTTCTTCCACTTAGTGATTTTTAAAATTTTAGTGAAGGGAGTATTTAAATTATGTATTTGAGTAAACATTATTGGTAGTAAAAAATTAATGGGCAACTATTATTTAGATTTTAAATTAAAAGGAGACATCCCTAGATTTACAGTGAACTCACAGGACCTGAGAAAACTACATTGTTAGAATCAGCATTGAAAAAAATGTCTTCTGGAGCAAGGCTTTTACAAATGTCATAGTATGCCTCTTATTTCACATTTATTGTTTCTCGACTAATAAGATTTGCTTAAATGTCTTTTTTAATGATCATTGTAGGAAAATAAAATTACATTTTAAAGTATGCTTATTTACATAATAGTTTATTAGTGTAATCATAAATATAATTAGACATATAACCTCTACAATTAAAAATTAAGTTATTAACATAAAAAAGAACTCATACAGATGACAAATCCAGAATTAGTAGTAAGACACCTAGATTCTCTTCTTCCTTAAGTCTTCATTTACTTATTGTAGTAATAGATCTTTGGGGACAGAGTGTTTCTACTAACATCTATAATGGGAAATCCTGCTTAAAAGTCAAAGATAAAGGGCCAGGATTTGACTGACTTTTCTCATTTTATTCTCTGTGATCCCTCTAAGAATGTGCCACTGATAGGCTCCAACTATAAGAAGCTCAAACGGCCAGTAGCCCAGCTGTTTGTTGTGCTCTGAAGTCCAGGGTTGATTTTGAGCTTGGGCTTGCCTTTGGTCACTGTCTGAGAAGTTCTGACCCCTTCCTGAGACAGCACTCTGCTGACAGACATCTAACTAGCTGGAGCCTCCCTGATGGGCTTGCCGAATTTTCCAGACAGAGCAGCATCCCGGAGTGTAACCATCCCTGCTCCCTTGCCTTCTTCCCCTGCAGGGCAGGTTGATACTGTGGTCTGCCCATGCTCCCATCCTTCCCTGACTCCCGCTGGAGTTTACCTTACAGAAATTTCCCTTGATGAAATTCCTTCTTGCTTAGACTGTCTTAGTTTCTGTTTCTTACAGGCCTTAGGCTAACACATTCTCCTACTGTTTCTGCAAATGAGTGTCATGAAATTTCTAAGAGAAAGGATGTTTGCTATAGTGTTAATTATACTAATAGTCTAAACTTGACAAATTCCCAAGTTGAGGGTATTAAAACTTCCACCAGTGGAGTTTTTCAGAAATTTTTCTTTCTTTTAGATTACTGATAGTTTTTTTTTTTTTATTGATGCTTTGTGTATTTCATACATTATTTTCCAATTCAGTTCAGGCATATTTCCCCTTCCCTTCCCCCCCCCCCACCCCACCCCATCCCAGATCATGCATTCTGCCAAAACTGCCCTGCATCTTTCATTTTTTTTTCCATTTTTTAGCAATAAGTGATAATTTATGAGTACAAGCATCCTTCATGTAAAACCAATTTGCAAGCAGTTGTGTCCAAGCCCACACAGCCCCTTGGTCCCACCATCCAGCAGGGGGGGCTTGTATGTTCAATCAAGTTGATCAAATGAGTGTCCAGGCTATATTGCTGTAGTTTCACCATTCACCCCAATCACTGCCCTTACATTCTACCACACCCCCTCTTCCGCAGATTTTTCAGAAGGATTTAGAATTATTAACGTAATCAGATTAGGAACTTATGATCCAAAAACTGCTAATTGGTTTAGGATGATTAGATAGCTGTGAAATACATTAAACAAAGACTTAACTCATCTTTGAAATATCTGAAGCTATTTAATCAGAAATTGGTGGGATATATTTTTGAGAAAAGCAGGCTAACTCAATATAATAGTAGTTAATTTCTTTGTTGTAGATATTTAGAAATTTTAATATTTTTGTGTGACTTATACAAGTGCTTATACTTTAATGTTAAAAATCTTTTATTATTCTTCACAGAGCCAGCATGAGCGATTTGCTTTCCTTGCGGAGTGGTATGATCCAAATGCTTCGCTTCTTCGACGTTATGAGCTTCTGTTTTACCCAGGAGATAGATCTGTTGAAATGGTAAATGAGGGGCTGGGGAGATAACTCACTAGGTAAACTGCTTGCCCTGGAAGCATGAGGACCCAAGTTTGAGCCCTGGGACCCAGGTAAAAGCCAGGCTTGGTGACGCATGCATATAATCTTGGCACTGGGGGAGTGGAGACAGGTGGATTCCTGAGGCTTGCTGGCCTGGCCAAAGTGTAGCTGAATTCATGAGCCTCAAGTTCAGTGTCTCAAAAAGTAAGGTATTCAGCACCTGAAATGAGACCTGAAGCTAACCTTTGGTCTCCATACATGTGTTTGCACATGTCTGCCCATAGACACAGGCAAACACAAACACACACACACACACACACACACACAAATACAAAAACAGAATGAAAAATGAGCCTTTGTTTGCTTAAAAGTTGGCAAATGGGTACGCATGGGACAGGGAAAAGACTAAGACTGCCTTTTTATATTGTTGATTTTGAAATTAAATTTGAAGATATATTTTTACAGACTCTTTTGTCTTGGTACTCATTAAAATATCAATGGAAAAAGAAGATAACTTTGTGCTTCTATTGATTTCTTTCTTGGACAGGGACCACATAATCAAAATTGGTGTCTCAGTTACAATCCTCTTGCCTCATCTCAAATGGGGTTATAGATGTTCACTCCAGTTCCTTGGGGTCCGATGTCATCTTCTGACATCCATGGGCATTGCATGACACAGATGCACTTACATGGAGGCAATGCATTCATTCATACACTTAAAATAAAAATAATAAATAAAATACTTAAAACCCCTTACAAAGATCTGTTGCAGATTTCTAATTTATTTTGCATTTTTTTTTGTCTTTTTGAAACAGGGTTTCCCTGTAGCTCCAGCTGTCCTGGAACTCACTATGTAGACCAGGCTGTCCTTGAACTCATAGAGATCCACCTGCCTCTGCCTCTGCTGGGGTTTAAAGATGTGCACCACCATGGCCAGCTATTTTGTAATTTTTAATATTGAAATTATATACACAATCCAAACATGATAACTCTTGAATGTAATTCTAGTACAGTGGAGGCTGAGGCAGGAGAATCACAAGTTAGTGGGCAGCCTGGGCTGTATACCAAGACCTTGTCTCAAAAAAAACCAGACATGGATAAGGAAATAGTTCAGTGGGTAATAACAATTCAGTGGAAGCATTAGAATCCTAAGCACTCACATAAAAGCTGGGCATACTTGTGTGTGATGGCGACCTGTGCATGGGGAGCAGAAGCACGCAGGTCTAGGGAGCTCTCCCAGCTAGTTTAGACCAAATGGCAAACTTCAAGTTCAGTGAGAGACACTGTGTCAAGAGCAGAAGGCGGAGGGTGACAGAGGAAGACACCTGGCCTCCTCATGTATGCACATGGGCATGTCCATCTTTACACACATCATACACTACACACACGCACAGACACACACACAGTACATACTTAGATACAGAAAAATTAAGCAAACTCCAGACTGAAGTGGAACACTTGGTGTTTAGGATTAAATAATATTTGATACATTTTTAGATAAAAGTTTATTATGCCAATAAGTATTATTAAAAGTTGTTATCTGTGTGGATCTTTGTGAGTTCAAGGCCAGCCTGGTCTACAGAGCGAGTTCCAGGACAGCTGGGGCTACAAAAGAATTCAAAAGTTGTTATCTGTATAAAAAGTCCAACTGAAGAGCATCTAAGAGGGTTCCTTTCTTTGTATCCCTTTATTGGTGATTCCCTTTGGAAAGTGAGCCTATTTGAAGGGGTGGGTAGTGCTGGAGAGATGCCTCAGAAGTTAAGGTGCTTGCTGCTCTTGCAGAGGACCCAAATTAGGTTCCTAGCATCCATATCAGGTGGCTCACAACTGCCTGTAACTCCAGCTTGAGGGAACCTGATGCCCTCTTCTCACCTCCACGGGCACTTGCACTCATGTGCACATGCCCCCCCCCCACATACACACACACACATATACACACACACACATAATTTAAAAAAATTAAAATACTAAAAAACAAGCCTATTTGGTATTAGAATATATATGCTGAGAAGAGGAAATGTGGGGTTATGTCTGTCTCTGAGCTTTCATAGGCACTAATTGGTTGAAGTAACTGGGCCCTAAACAACTCTTTCTATTCATGCAATTTTCAAGTCTATATTTAATTAAAAACTTTTATGTTATTACTAGATTGAATTAGGAAATAAGGATTTAGAGTAAACGTACGATTTTTTTTTAGTGAAACATAAAAGATTGTGGCCCATTTTTAGTAAACTAAAATTGAACACTGTTCCTACCTCACAATAAGGTTAACATTCCTTATTTTATAAGTATTCCTTACTGTTTTTGTTCTAGCATGATGTAAAGAATCGTCGCACCTTCTTAAAACGGACCCAATATGAAGAACTGCGCTTGGAAGATTTATTTATAGGCAACAAAGTGAATATCTTCTCTCGACAGCTGGTGTTGACTGACTATGCAGACCAGTACACAGCTCGCCAGCTGGGCAGTAGGAAAGAAAAGTAAGATAACAATTAGATAGCCTTCTTGAGACATTACCTATGATATCGGGTACCAAATTCGAATTTCCCGTTTCTACATTATCACAATGTAGAGAGTTTGAAGGGATCCAGTGTAATGTTATGACATTTTTAGAATATTTTGGAACTGAGTCTGTAATTTGTTCTTCATTAGAAGAGCAAAGTGATATTTGTAATCTTGGGAGGTGATTATTTTGGGGAAGAAATACAAAGCTTTTATAGAATTCATCATTTTATTTATTTATTTATTTATTTATCTGTTTATTTATTTATTTATTTATTTATTTATTTATTTATTTAGTTATTTGGTCTTTTTGAGACAGGGTCTCCCTGTAGTCCCAGCTGTCCTGGAACTCACTCTGTAGACCAGGCTGGCCTTGAACTCACAAAGATCCGCCTGCCTCTGCCTCCCAAGTGCTAGGATTAAAGGCGTGCACCAGAATTCATCATTTTATATGTATCATTGAAAACTAATAATATGTGAGTATAAAAAATTTTCTTCCTGAGAATAAACATGACTTTGGGGAAAAAAGAAGTAATGAATGCCTTAGGATTACAAGAAACTGGAAAGAAAATGAAGTTACTTCTTGCAGAATTGGAGGCTTTTTGGAGTTGTTTGGACTCACTGATAAAAGAGTGTAAGCTGAGACACAAAGGAGAAAGTGCTGTTGTAAATTGGGAAGAACCTGTTAATATTGCTTGAATAAGTTAGTGGTTAAAGCTTTTGTAAGTTTAATTAGTAAAATAATGATCTGAATTATTCTAGTAGCAATAGGAAGAGGAAGGAAGGAATGTGTGAGATTAATAGAAACAGAGTGGTCCATCTATGGCTGTAGCTCAGGTGGTAGAGTGCTTGCCTAGCACGGGGAAGCCCTGATGCCTGGGGCTTGATTCCTAGCACTGCATGAATGGATCAGAATGGCACAGCCTCTAATTCTAGCACTTGGAAAGTAGAAGCAGGAACATAAGAAGCTTGAAGTCCTCTTTTTTTTTTTTTTTGTCTTTTTTGAGGCAGGGTCTCCCTTTTTAAGTCCCAGCTGGCGTGGAGCTCACTCTGTAGACCAGGCTGGCCTTGAACTCACAGAGATCCACCTGCCTCTGCCTCCCGAGTGCTGAGATTAAAGGTGTGTGCCACCATGCCTGGCTCGAAGTCCTCTTAGGTTATATATGGAGTTCAGGGCCAGCTGAAGTACATAAGACCTTGTCTCAAAAGCTAAAATAAATAATAAAAAACCCAAAGACAGTCCTACTCAAGAATAGGAAGATTTAGAGTATTCTGGAGTGAGATGATTGGTGTGAAAAGCTGCCTCGTGATGATGCAGTAAATGAGAAGAGCCCAGATAACAAGGAATAGACTATTCCAAAGAGAGATTGGAGGAACACAAGAAATCACAAGGAAGTGATAGGACAAATACACAATGGAATTTTATTCAGCTACAAAGAAGAATGAAATTATGACATTTACAGGAAAAGATGGAACTGGAGATTATTGTGGTAAGTGAAATAAACCAGAATGAGAAACCTCACATGCTTTGTTTTATATGCAGTATCTAGGTTTAAGTTGATGTGATGTGGGGTGTGTGTATGCGTGTGTGTGCTTGCATGTGACATGAAAGTAGAAAGGGGACTATGGGGGTACCTAGAGAGTGGGAAGTGGGGAACAAGAGAGGGTATTAAAATAAATATGTTGCTGGATATGGTGGCAGATGCCTTTAATCTCAGCACTCTGGAGGCAGAGGCAGGCCCATCTCTGTGAGTTCAAGGCTTGTCTGGAACTACAGGGATCCTGTCTCAAAAAGACCAAGAATAATAAATAATAAAATAAAATAAAATAATAAAATATAAAATAAATAATAAAAGAAAATGAAATAAAATAAATAAAATAGATATGTCTTAAAAGCAGACCAAGACCATCTGGGGGAAGGGAAGGGAACTAACAAGAAGTGAGGCATGATGGGAAGGGCAATGGGATGGACTAAGCACAGAGTGTAATGATATAAAAATATCACTGTGAAGCTCCTCAATATATATGCTAATTGGAATAATTAGCTAAACAAATCTAAGAAAGTGATAAGGCAGCTAAAACGTGGAGAAACAAAAGGGCACCTCCATGAGGAGTCGGCAGCATGCAGCTCCAGTGTGGCTCCTGGGAGTGGGCAGGAGAGGAGTCTTGAGTAAATAAGGTTTAGGATAACGTTAAAAAAAAGATTTTGTTCCCTTACTTTTAATGTTACAATAACGCACCACTTTCTCTTGCCTCTCCACTGTGGATGTTTCCCCTCAGTCATTTTGGGTGCAAGATAGACAGAGAATATGCCTATACGTATGTGTCTACATCACGATCCCCTGGTTCTATCCTTGGGTCTTTTTTCTCTTTCCACATACTACCAGGGGATTCTCTTCGCTCCTGTGACTTCAGCTACATGTTGCTTTCTAGATTTGTATTTCTTTTCTTTTCTTTTTTTTTTTTTTTTGAGACAGGGTCTCCCTGTAGCTCCGGCTGTCCTGGAACTCACTCTGTAGACCAGGCTGGCCTCGAACTCACAGAGATCCGCGTGCCTCTGCCTCCCAAGTGCTAGGATTAAAGGTGTGCGCCACCACGCCCGGCATTTATTTATTTCTGTATGTGTATCAATGTACTGTCTGCATGCAAGTTTGTGCACCCGTGTTGTGCAATGCCGCAGAGGTCAGAAGAGGATGTCGGATTCCACTGGAACTGGAGTTCTCCCGGAATTGGAGTCTCAGATGGTTCTCGGCTGCCATGTGGGTGCTGGGGATCGAACCCGGGTCCTCTGTAAGAGCGGTCGGCGCTCTTAACCGCTAGGCCATCTCTCCAGCCCCTAGATTTGTATTTCAACCCCAATCCATCTTTTAAATGGTCAATTTATTAAGAAAAATCTTTATACTGAAAACTTTTTTTAAGTGGATAAGATTATTTATTTATAGATAGACAATCAGACAGACAGGATCTTGCTTGATAGCTCAAGTTGATCTTGAATTTTCAATCCTCCTGCCTCAGCCTCCTGACTGCTAGAATTATAGGCATGTACTACCAACTTTACAATAAAAGTTTTAGGGAGCTGGAGAGATGGCTCAGTAGTTAACAACACTGGTTGTTCTTTTAAAGTAACTGGGTTCGAATCCCACCACCACATATTGGCTAACAGCTGTCTATAACTCCACTTCCAGGGGACCCAATGCCCTCTTCTGATCTCTGTGGGCATTGCACAACATTGGTGCACTTACATGCAAGCATAACACTCATATACATAAGATAAACTAAAAAATTTAAATTAAAAAAATTAAAAATAAAACTTTTCCACAGAGATGAGTTGACTAGATAGTAAATAATGATTTTAAAGGTTTAAAATATGGCAGCGAAAGGCCCAGCAGCAGGATGGAAAGCCCAGCACAGTGGCACAGTGGTTCTGTGAGTTCAGATCTCCTAGTGAGTGCATGAGGCTGACCTCCGATTGGTGCTGAGAGTCCCCAACTGTGTGGTGACATTGCAGACTCCCTACCCACTAGCTAGGGAGTGCCTGGGGCCCTTCCCTCAGCACCAGGGTAGGCTTGCCTGCCCCTGGACTGAGATCCAGACATTTACCACCAGCCCTGGAGAGCCACTAGGCAGACACCATGTGGTGTGGGGTTCATGCCTGCCTGCTTGTTCTCTGTCTAGGGCCCCTAGAGGAGCTCTTGACTAGCTGGATGAGAACTAGTTGGTCTCTCCAGTACAAAATCAGAAGTGAGACCCTGAAGTGTAGACAGACCAGCCTTATACCTAATAAGAAGACAATGAAGGTATCTGAAGAATACAAGCAAAGTCAGTCTTCAACAAAGAAACAGTTGAGTTTTATAGCAGAATCACAAACAACAAATCTACATGCCAAAATCACAATAAAAAAACAACATGAAAAACCCAAATAATAAGTCTTTGATAAATATTACTAGTCCTGTAAAAGACTTCTATAATAAGGACCCCCTAGATGTAACAAAGGATGCAGATCTTAAAAGAGCTGTCATAAACACGATCAAAGAATTCAAGGAATTTAAAGAACACACAAATCAAAGAGCTAAAAGAAGATAGGGATAAAATAGAAGATAATGATAAACTAAAAGAAGATAATGATAAGCTTAAGAATGAATGCAGAAAAGATACAGAAATACTGAAGAAAACTCAAGCTGAAATGAAAAAGGAAGTGGAACACTCAGTAAGGCATTTAGAGAGGATTGGAGAAAGCCTCACTAACAGAAAGAATGAAGTAGAAAATAGAATATCAAGACTGGAAGATAACATGGAAGAATTGGACCACTCAAGCAAAGATTATGAAAAAAATTTTTAAAAAACCCACAAGAATGGAATATTCAAGAAATGTGGGACACCATGAAAAGACCAAACTTATGCATCATAGGTTTAGAGGAAGGAGAGGAATCTCAGGATAATGGTATTGACCAGATCTTCAACAGGAATGTAGAAGAAAATTTCCCCAAATTAAGGAAAGACATACCCGTACAAATACAAAAAGCACATAGAACACCAAATAGAAAGGACCAGAAAAGAAATTCCCTATGCTGTGTCATAGTAAAAACAAACAGAGAATATAGAAAGGTGAGAAGAAAAACAGGAGGTCACATATAAAGGAAAACCCATCAGAATTACAGCTGACTTTTCAGTGCAAACGAGGAAAGCCAGAAGAGCTTGGACCAAAGTATTTACAGTTCTAAATGACTGTAGATGCCAACCCAGAATACTTTACCCAGCAAAAATGTCTATTATAGTTGAAGGAGAAAGAAAAATCTTTCATGACATAAATAGGCCAAAAGAATTCATGTCCAGAAAACAAGCCCTTCAAATAATACTTGAAGTAATACAAAGAGGGGAAGAAAAGAACAGTTATACCCAAGCAAGAAAAGTAGTTTACAAAGGTATAACTGCAGAAATACAAACCTAAACCAAAAATGCAAACAGAAACTGAAATGATGGGAAGCAATATATATCTCTCAATAATAACTTTAAACATTAATGGACCGAACCACTCAATCAAGAGACACAGACTGGTAGATTGGATTACGAAACAAAATCCATCTTTTTGTTGTCTGCAAGAATCTCATCTCACCTTCAAGGATGGGCACTATCTTAAGGTGAAAGGGTGGAAAAAAATTCCAAGCAAATAGGACTAAGAAGCAAGCAGAACTTCCTATTCTAATATCAGGCAAAATAGACTTCAAACTAAAACTAATCAGAAGAGATGAAGACGGTCATTTCTTTTTTTTTTCTATTTATTTTTTTTTCATTTTTTAACAATAAGTGATAATTTATGAGTACAAGCATCCTTCGTGGAAAACCATTTTGCAAGCAGCTGTGCCCAAACCCACATAGCCCATGGGTCCCACCATCCAGTTGGGGGTGGGGGGGACTTGTATGTTCAATCAAGTTGATCAAATGAGTGTCCAGATTACATTGCTGTAGTTTCACCATTCACCCCAATCGCAGCCCTTACATTCTACCACACCCCCTCTTCCGCAGATTGTTCCCTAGGCTTAGAAAAGGGGCACAGGTGGATGAGAAGCAAAACAGTCTACTTTCTCTGGAGCTGTCGTTTTGGACTCTGGTCAGTTCTGGCTGTTTCCTTTCATGGGCTGACAGTTTGTCCAGGAATAACCTTTCAATCCTACTTATGAAGCACAAGCAATTAGATATATAGGTATTTAAACAGTACTAATTGTTATGGTAGGTTACTTTGGTATAGACATAGATGTTTGGATGGTATGTTAATCCATGAAATACATTTTTTTCTATAAAATATGACAGGGTCTTACTGTGGCTTATAACATCTCCTAACCACTAGAGGATGTAAGCTTGTGGCATCAGCCGTGGGTTATTCCTCCAAGGAGAGAGCTAATAGCCAATTAGATTTGGGATATATAGACATATGGCTGCCACTGCTGCACAGTATTTCCAGGCAGGTGAGGTGTAGCTGGTGCTGACGGAGGAGTCTTGCTTGACTCAAGGAGACCTATATTTGCTTTATTGGTTTAGTGGCCTTTGGTAACACTCTCTGGTATTCCAGAGACCAATTGTACACTTGCAAGTGCAGTCTCAATACATCTTTCCCATGCTTACATCAGGTCTTCGAAAGCAGGGTCTTATTGCCTCTCTTCTTGCAGGTATCCCAGTTTACAGGAAAGAAGCCTTTACCTTTTTGGGGGGGGGGCTTGGATCCCCTGGCCAACATCTCCTTGGTAGAATAATCCATTGCTGATATCAGAGCTCTCCTGTATTAATATATTTTGCTTAAATGCACAGCTTAAGGAGACTTTAGTATTATATTTGGTTCTGAATAGAGAAAATCCTTTTCACAGTTCCTATGTCTATTAGTCTATTAAAGAAGGCTGTTTTATAAGAGATTACCTCCAGTTGGCTCCGTTCTCTCTGAGAACGACCTCATCATCATCATATTCCTCCTTGTTCTATGAAGGGGAGGTAAGAAAGTCTCTCATACTAAAACTTTGCGGCACCTAGAAGGTAAGTTTTGTTAGGACTCATTATAAACAGTTGTTACAAGTAAGATCCACAGAGGGGTTTGATGCCTGTAGCAGTCTGAGGCTTTTCTTCCTTTCAATGTTCAGATGGGCCAACCTTTCTGTTGGCACTTCCTGGTTCATCCTACACAATGCAAAGCCGTATCTTTTCTTTCTTAGCCGTTAAGTTGGTGACATTTTGACCTGTGGGAACATACAAATCTTTTTCTGTAGTTAGTTTTAAGATTTGAATTGCAAAGTTTTTGACAAAAAGATTTCATATATATCTGTCTCCCCCCTTTTTAATTTAGGTTTTTATTTTTTGAAGAGGGTCATTTCTTTCTAATCAAAGGAACAATTAGCCAAGAAGATATCACAATCATGAATATATACACACCAAACTGTGGTGCACTGAACTTCATAAATACAATTCTATAAGACTGTAAGGAACAGACTAATCCCAACACAGTAGTAGTAAGGGACTTCAGTACCCCACTGTGTCCATTAGACAGGTCAACTGGACAAAGAATAAAGAGAGATATCTGAAGTGAACAATACAATACATCAAATAAACCTAACAGACATCTACAGAATATTCCATCTAAGCACCAAAGAATATACTTTCTATTCAGCAACCCATGGAACTTTCTCCAAAATTGTCCACATACTGGGGCACAGAACAAACCTCAACAAATACAAAAAAATTGAAGTAATTCCATGCATACTATCAGACAATGCATTAAAGCTTAATATCAACAAAGAAGAAGCCCTAGTAACTATAAGAACTCATGAAGATTAAAGAACACACTCCTGAATAATGAATGGGTCAAAGGAGAAATTAAGAAAGAAATAAAATTATTTCTGGAATTAAATGAAAAGGACAATACAACATAAGAAACCTCTAGGACACTTTAAAAACAGTCCTAATGGGAGATTTATAGCTCTAAGTGCCTACATTTTAAAAAAAGAGCACATGGGGCTGGAGAGATAGCAGTTAAGAGCACTGACTGCTTTTGCAGAGGACCCTGGTTTGATCCCCAGCACCCACATGGCGGCTAAGAACTGTTTGTAATTCCAATTCCAGGAGAACTCCAGTTCCAGGGGAATCTGAGACCCTCTTCTGACCTCCACAGCATTGCACGACATGGGTACACAAACCTACATGCAGACAGTACATTCATACACATATAAAAATAAATAAAATTAAAAAATAAATGGCTTAACATTGCAACTCAAAACACTTGAAAGTCAACAACAAATGACCCACAAACCCAACAGAGAAGATAAAATAAAAGTCTGAGCAGAGATTGGTGAAATAGAGACAAAGAAAACAATATAAAGAATCAGTGAGACTAAGAGCTGGTTTTTTTGAAAGAATAAACAAGATAGACCCTTAGCCCATTTAACCAAAAGAAAGGAAGAGCAACTCCAAATCAACAAAATTAGAGATGAAAGAGGAAACATCACAGCAGATAACAAAAAGATCCAGAACATTATATGGGAGTACTTTAAAAACCTATACTCTACAAAATTTGAAAATGTAAGAGAAATAGATGAAAATCTGAATATCTGAATATCTGAATCACCAAATCTTAACCAAGATCAACAGCTTAAACAGACCCATAACATATAAGGAAATTGAAACAGTAATACAAAATCTCCCAACTAAAAAAAGCCTAGGCCCAGATGGATTTACATCAGAACTCTACCAGACATTTAAAGAGGACCTACAACCAATATTGTTATTTAAAAGGATAGAAACAGAGCGAAATCTCCCAGATTCCTTACATGAAACCAGTATAACTCAAATACAAAAAGTAGGCAAAGATGCAATCAAAAAGGAAAACTATAAACAAATATCCTTAATGAATATAGATGTAAAAATTCTCTCCAAGATACTTGCAAGCTGCATACAGGCATACATCAAAAAGGTTATATACCATAATCAAGATGGATTCAACCCAGAGATGCAGGGATGGTTCAACATACGTAAATCGATAAATGTCTTAAATTGTATAAATGGACTCAAAGACAAAAACCACATGGTCATTTCAATTGATGCAGAAAAAGCCTTTGTAAAATTCACCATGCTTTTGTTTAAAGTCCTAGAGAGAATTGGACTGGAGAGGACATGCCTCAACATAATTAAAGCTGTATACAACAAGCCCACAGCCAACATCAATCTAAATGGAGAAAAACTAGAAGCATTTCCATTAAAGTCAGGAACCTGATAAGGCTGCCCACTGTCTACACTCCTTTTCAGTACAGTGCTTGAAACTCTTGCTAGAGCAAAAAGAAAGAGAAGAGAATTAAAGGAGTACTAATTGGAAAAGAGGAGGTCAAACTATCCCTTTTTGTAGATGACATGATAGTATACCTAAGGGACTTCAGAAATTCTACCAGAAAACTTCTAGACATGATTAACACTTTCAGTAAAGTGGCAGGTTACAAAATTATCTACAAACATCAGTAGCCTTTCTATAAGCCAGTGGAGAAGGGAGTACATGGAAACCTCCCATTCACAATAGGTTAAAAAAAAAATCTCAGAAAAAAACTGACTAAAGACATTAAAGACCTCTAAAATGAAAAAATTTGCATCTTTGAAGAAGGAGATTGAGGAAGACACCAGAAGATGGATAACCTCCTGTGCTCATGGATTGGAAGAATTAATATAGTAAAAATGACCATCCTACCCAAAGTCGTATAGAGATTCAGTGCCATCCCAGTTAAAATCCCCATGACTTTCTTCACAGAATTAGGAAAAAAAATCCTAAAACTCATATGGAAAAACAGAATAGGATAGGCAAAGCAACCATGAGCAAAAAGAGTAATTGAGGGAGGAGGGGGGAGATTACTATACCAAATTTCAAACCATATTACAGCAGTATAGTCAGAAAAACAGTATGGTACTGGCACGAAAATAGACCAAATAGATTAATGGAACAAAATTGAAGACCCAAACTCGAGTCCATGCAATTTCAGCCACCTGATATTTGACAAAGGGGCCAAGAACAGTCAGTGGAGGAAAGGCAGTATCTTCAGCAAATGGTGCTGGCAAAACTGGATTGCCACTTGTAGAAGAATGAAACTAAATCCTACCTTTCACCTTGTACAAAAGTAAACTCTAAATGTATCAAAGACCTCAATGTGAAACCTGAAACTCTGAAAATGTTAGAAGAATACATTGGCAGTAACCTACAAGATATAAGTGTAGGAAAAGACTTTCTAAATCAGACAGTAGTTGTGCAGGAAATAGGGTCAACAATCAACAAGTGGGACCTCTTTAAACTAAAAAGCTCTGTACAGCAAAAGAAACAAAGAAGTGAAGAGAAACCCCACAGAGTGGGAGGAAACCTTCACCATTGACACATCTGACAGAGGTTTAACATACAGATTATATAAATTACTCAAAGTAAAGGACAAAGAAAACAAATGACCCAATTAAAAGATGGACTAAAGATCTGAACAGAGACCTCTCAAGAGAAGTAAAGATGGCTAAGAAATATCTTTAAAAGTGTTCAACATCGTTAGTAATTAAGGAAATGCAGATTAAATCCACTTTAAGATTTCATCTTACCCCGGTAAGACTGGCTATGATCAAGGAAACAAACAACATCAAATGCTGGAGAGGTTGTGTGAAAAGGGGAACACTCGTTCACTGCTGGTGGGATTGCAGACTCATGCAATCCCTAAGGAAAGCAGTGTGGAGAACTCTTAAAAGGCTAAAAATGAACCTACCATTTGACCCAGTCATAGCACTTCTGTTTGTATACCCAAAGGATTCATCCTATAGCAGAAATACGTGCACAACCATGTTTATTGCTGCTCTTTTTACAATATTGAAGAGTGGGAAGCAACCCAAGTGTCCCTCAGCTGATGAATGCTTAATGAAAATGTGGCACATTTTTACAATGGAGTTTTATGCAGCAGTAAAGAAAGATGGCATCATGAATTTGCAGGTAAATTGATGGAGCCAGAAGCAGTTATACTAAGTGAGGTAACACAGTCTCAAAAAAAAAAAAATGTCCCTCATTTGTGGATCCTAGGACCAAATCCTTATGTGTAAGTCAAGTGGTTACCTATTAATAATGGGTTTATTTCCAGAAATGCTTAAAAAATTAGCCAAACTTTTCTTCCATGTTTTCTCTAGTTTGTTTCTTTTGGTGTTTCTTTTGGTACATGGCATTAAATTAATAATTTTATTTTGCAACTTTTCTGATCATTAATCTTACTGTATTTTGCACTTGAAAACACATCTGGAAAAATGTTGTACTGTAAACATTTAAAAAAAACCTTTGGAATTATTCTTTTGGACATACTTTCCCCATTTTTCTTGGAAGACTTTGTATTACTTGCCTAAGTTATATGGTGAATATGTGACTTATATGTATTATAATCATTTAAAGTTTTTAAAAAAAGTTTCAAACATGGAGTCTCAGAAAAATGAGAATAAAAGTGGTTTCTGTTTTGCTAGCAGTATTGGCTCATCTCTTTCCTGACATTGCCACTTAGATTTCCCACTGGCAGTTAAAAATTAACAAATTTAGCTGGGTGTGGTCGTGCATGCCTTTAATCCTAGCACTTGGGAGGCAGAGGTAGGCCAGTCTGGTCTACAGAGTGAGTTCCAAGGCCAGCTGGGGCTACAGGGAGACCTTGTCTCAAAAAGACCCCCCCCAAAAAAATTAACAAATTCAAAGTGGAATTCTTTTTCCATATAATCTGCTCCTTTTTAAGCTATGTAAGTCTAGAAAATATGGAAAACATTGTTTTGGTACTGTGCTGGTTAACTTTTGCTTTTAAAGGCAACTTCACACAGCTTAGAGTCATCTGAGAGTAGAGGCTTAATGGAAGAATTGCCTAGATCAAATTTGCTCCTGGGACTGTCCTGATGCTAATTGAGAGGGGGCCTAACCCACTGTTATTTCCCAATAGCCTGCCCCTTCTGAGCTTCTTGAATCCCATCTTTATTCTACCCTACATCCAGATGGATCCTTGTTATTAGCTTACCTTCCTCAACAATCTCATTTCTCTTCTTCATCCTTTTCAGCTTTTGTACCTTCAGTCATCTGTTTGTCATGATTTTTTTAAAAGGCTCTCCCTAGTCCCAGCCCACCTAGAAGTCACTCTGTGGACCAGGCTGGCCTCAATCTCACAGAGCTCTACCTGCCTTTGCCTCCTGAGGGATGGAATTGAAGACACGTGCCACCATGTCTAGTGTAGCTTTTCATCATCTTTTCAGCTTATTTAGTCTCTATTTTCTTCCTTACAAATTACTATTTCAAACTTATAATACCAGTATCTGAGTATTTATATATCTCTGTTTTTGGCTCTTTCTTTCATTGGCTCTCTCTCTCTCTCTCTCTCTCTCTCTCTCTCTCTCTCTCTTCTCTCTCTTCTTTCTCATATTTTATTCCATAATTATAGTGTGTGGTGTAGTGTATACATGCATGGATGTACTGCATTAATGTGTATGATACATGTATGTTGTGTGTTTATGATGAATTGAGGAGCAGAATAAAGTTGCTTTGTTTCTTGGGAGGAACTCTTTGCTTCTCTGTGTTTTGTGGAGGGACTGGCAATCTGTATTACCATTATCCAAAGTCGAAATTTTTAAATTTTGGGACTGGCGAGATAGCCCATTGAATAAAGGCATCTGCTGCCAAGCCTGATGATCTGACTTTAATCATTGGGACCCACCTGGGAGAAGGAAAGAAGGAAAGAACTGTCTTCCACCCATTGTCCTCTGATCTCCAAATGTGTGGTGTGTTGTATACATCTCCACACAGAAATACAGATATACAGACACACACATGCACAAAATGAATAAATAAAATGTACTGAAACTATCTAATGGTGTGAAGCTGTGCCTTCTGGCTCACCCTAAAGTTATATAATTTTCTCCCAAATTATTTTAGGAATGATTATCTATTAGAGTCTGTTCCCCTCTCCCAGTACTATAGTGTAAAGTTCAAATTTACTGGCAAATATACTGATTTTCTTAATTTTTGTTTCCTTTGAAAGTATCACTTGCTGTATTCTATAGTGCTTCTTTCAGTGCAAGGAGATGTTATGTGGTAGATTCTCCCAAAAGGGAGAGCACACTGCTTTATGCAGCCTCTTGGAGGAAAACACAATTCACTTTTATTTTATTTTAAAATCTTTTCTTATTTTTTATTTTATGTGTATGAGTGTATCTCCTGCATGTGTGTAAGTGGACTTGTGTAGTGCAGTGCCTGAGGAGGTCGGAAGGTGTTAGATCCCCTGAAAGTGGAGATGGCTGTTAGCTGCCATGTCAGTGCTAAGAATCAAACCTGAGTCCCCCGCAAGAGCAACCAGTGTTCTTAAGCACTGAGCCATCTCTTCAGCCGTATGATTCACTTTTAAAAGTTACCATGATGTCATATATATATATATATATATATATATATATATATGTGTGTGTGTGTGTGTGTGTGTGTGTGTGTGTGTGTGATCTGTTTTCCCTATAAACACATGTGGCCACACTCTTCTTTCCCCTTACACCAGCCCCACAAATACACAAGGC